>JAHIAM010002119.1:0-42340 GCA_021605205.1 Aegilops longissima
CCCTAGTAGGGCGGCCCATTGGCGGCTGCCATGTTTTGGGCCAAATGCCGACCCATAATTGATCCGGTCCATTAATGGCCTGCCACGTTCGGGACCTAAAATGGCCCATATAAGATCCGACCCGTTAAATGCCTCCCACTTTACGGGCCAAATCAAGGCCGAGATCAGGTCCGGCCCTTTAAGAGCTTTGGGCTCAATTATGGCCCATATCGATTCGGCCCGTTATTTGGGCGCTATGCTTTTGGGCCCACTTGCTAAAGGCCCATTTAGTAATTGACACGATATTAGTTTGGCACATTAAGGGCCCATTTAACATTCGCCCTATATTAATTTCGGCTGTTAAAGCCCGTCATATAGTTGGGCCTAACTATGGCCGGTTTGCATCCGACCTGCTTTCGACCGATATCTGATTGGGCCAAACAAGGACCGAGACAACTTTGGCTGTTAAAAGCCGTGAATTGATTCGCACAATCATGGGCGGGGTCCATTCGGACTGCCGCAAACCGTGAAACTATTCGACACGTTTGAGGCCGACCTACTTCTCGACCTCCTAAAAGCCCATTGAGTTTTCTTGCGAAAAGAGGGCGGGGTTACTCGGCCTATTAAAGGCCGAATCTACTAGTGGGCGGTTTGGTGGGGCCCATGATGCGGACCATACATTGTGATTGCATGACACCCGATTATGTACCGTAATTTTACGGTTTGGCGGTTCTTTGCGAAGGCAGGATATATATCTGATAAAATAACTGCAGCTCGTGAATAAGAAAAAAACTAGACTATACAATAAAGAAATTACGGCATATTACATCCCTTTGGGCATCAAAGTTAGCCACTATGATAATAAAGCACAAGCGAGACAGCAGATTACATACTTTGGGCATCAAAGATGCGCCACTAGTGCAAATAAACACGCCGACAAAATAATATACAAAACCGTGACACTTCAATAGAGTTCAAGAAAGGTTAGCCCTGCAGGAGCTGTAAGCATAGCGGTGAGCAAGATGATGAGGCTGCGCTTGTTCAACACTTATATCTTCCTCACTCTGAAAGATAAACAAGCGAGACGAGATGACAAGTTTTGCACATAAAAGTATCGATCTTGACAATTCATCACATTTCTTCTTGACGAATAAAGTGACACAGTTTAAAATTGCATTAACACAATATGGTATTGTTTAGGTCAAGACATGGCAGGAATTGACATTGTGAAGGAGTTAGCAGCTTCACGACACCATTGGATTACAGATCAAGAACTCATAAGTATCAATGGTTAGTGTCTTTGTCAATTTATCCCATTTCAGATTGGCAAATAAAGAGGCGGTTTAAATAATAGTAGAATGATATGACATTGTTCATAGTTAAGACATTGCAGAATATGACATTGTCTTTGTAGTGGGTAGGTTCACCACACCTTTGGATTCGGATGAAAACGAAGCATACATGCGGTGCAAAAGAAGATCACTTGCTCTGTATAGTTTAATTTACATGGTATGAAGAAGGAACTTGGTTGTACAACTGAAAACTTAAATTGAGAAGGACAAACTTTTGTTTATGAACTACATAATAAACTTTAAACATGCAATTTGATGCAAACACCAAAAATAAACAAGCTATTGCAGTCATGCCTAACCAAATATACACAACAAAGTTTGAAGGCTTGAGAAGGACAAACTTACATTCTTGGTGAAGACAGGCTCTATAAAGCCCTTGTCCATCTTGATGGGGGGGCAATTCAAGAAGTTTAGCACAGAATGTTCTTCATAAGCATTGCCTTTATTCTACATTTTGTTAGAGTAAATATAGATGTGATAATATCTGAAAAAATGGAGAATATTTAAGATAAGATGAAGAGTGATGCTACATAACCAAGTAGCTATAAATGTATGTGCAGCGATACGAGGCAAAAGGCACAACCAAGAGCAATGCACATCTAAACTTCTTGATACCAACCTTATGGTAAGAGTAAATATAGATCGATGTGTAGAAAATGGAGGCAAAGGAAAATAAGCTGCAGTGATGGTACATGAACAACTACTGTCAATATAAGTACAGCGATAAAGGACAGCATGTACTTACAAGAACAATCAGAGCTAAAAAATTCATTGGCATTGGATATATTCTACACTAATGTAACCATTCATACAGATCGAGATAATTTGGGCGAACAATTGATAAGCAAGCTATCATGCATACTTGCTGTCACATAATGAACCGGTATGTATGCAAATGCAGTGATCTGAGGACAACGGTACTAACAAGAGCAAAGCAGCGGGCAGCATATTTGCGATATCACTGTCGTTCTTTTCAAACCGAATTCTTCTTGAGCTGATTTCCTGCAAAAAAGATCCGTAAGGCACATGCGGAAAAGTAGAAGTTCAAATTGTCATGTGATTTCATAGGCGATACCTCATCACAGGAGCGAGACGTGCATAACAAGGTTTTCCATTCAATGTCTTCTAAATTTGCACGGAGACTTCACGGAAATTCGTTTATAGACTTGCCATCAAAGTGTGATTTCCTCGGTAACACGATATTGCTGCAATGCTTCCTTGAAAAGCACAAGCAAGCTTTGCTCGTCATGACTATCTAGATTGACCCTCACCTAGTTACAACAATGTAATGTAAATCATTGATGTGTTCGATCAGCGAGAAAACAGGAAAATAATAACCATGAATAATAGCACTTACGTAAGTTGGGACGGGAAGATGTGAAAATGGTGTTTGTCTTCACTATAATCTTCCATGATGGGAATATATGCACGTAGTCCCTAACAACATTGAAAGCATTGTCTTTTAAGCTGGGAATAAATGGAATGGGGTTCCAATCTGCAGGAATTGGCCGTCTCTGGTTGGGATAGGTCTTGGTGGTGGACTTCTTTGTACTTTTTCTTTGGAGTGGGATTTTTACGTGAATGCGGTGGTGCTATGGCAAATGAAATCGGTATACCTTTTCTTTGGAGTGTAGGTCTGTGTGGTGGGGCTAGTGGTGTGGCTAGTGAAGTATGGAGTGCAGTCTGCTGGAGTCGGTCCTATGTTTTGTGTCCTTGGTTGTACAACCAATATAAGTGGGGTATTTGTCGATTTCTCGGCACCACCATGTTTTCAAGGACTTTCTTTGGTGCTCCTTGAGGTTCGGCAATCACCCTCTTCCTTTTGATGTCGATGCACAAGAACAACATTTGAGTGGAAAAACATGGTATGATGACGGATGGAATATGTATTGATAATGGATGGGCATGGCATCTCGAGGTTATATGATGAGTAAACTAAGCGAGATGGTGGTGCAACAAAGTAGAAGAAATGCAAGACAACATATGCAAGATCTGGCGCAATCAATAAAACCTTGCCAAATTAGAACGAGCACCTTGATGGGTGAACAGGACAAGCCATCGCCTTTGACTCCTCGAGGTTAGAATAGTCATTAGAATGATATTACGAACAAGAATCAACAGGTGGGGGCGTATGAGTTTCATTGCTTCCAAAATGGCACTCAATGCCTTGGTGCCAATTTTGTAAGTCATTGCAGTGTTCCACAATATTCTTACGATCTTGCGGATTCGATATTCCTTTGTAATTGCGTATAATATCGAGAACCATGAAAACATAAATAGTTGTGAGATTATCTTTGTAATGCAGATGATATTCTAATATAGGGGCGCCCTGTAAACACTTATGTGCTATCCTTTGGATTACGATGAGAGAGCTCATGTGTGCTGTAATATCGTGCGTGCATTTATATAATCTGGCACAAGTACACAAAAAAATAGGCTCGAGTAAGGATAGCTGGCGGATGATAGGTTCATAATATACTTTATAGATAGTTTATTGCCAAACCATGATAACAAGACCACACAACAACTAGGCAGATCATAGTGTACATAACGAGGGTACACCATAACCACGATATATAAATCGGAAAGTGGGCGGCTTGAAAATATGGTGTTGTATTGCGCTAGTAATTGAAAGCCTATCGATCGCGTCAGGCCAGCACTATCGAACATGGTAAAGAAGAGCAAGCAGATTTTGGATAATAAAATGTTGGTTCTTGCGGTGCCCACATGATGAACGAGGCGCATTAAGAATGCAACTCCCAGTGTCTCTCGACCATTTCGGTGGATGGATGAAGATCCTCGTCTCTAACCCTTCTTCTTCCTCGTCTATGATTCTTCCCATACAAAACACGCCCACGGGCGCCCGGCGGACCACGGCCCCCACGCTGTGTTCCTCCGCCACCCACCCCCACCAGCGTCGAGTTTTCTTTGTTTGGCGAGGCCCCACAACCACAGGCCTTGGATCCTGCGGCGAACTCCGTGAGCTCTGAAAAATCGGTGATCCAATTTTGAAATTTAGTCTCTGTGATTTAACTAGTGTGGAATATAAAGGGAAAACCATAAGCATTGGGAGTATAGTGTTGGCGTGCCATGGCGGATCTGAAGGTGCAAACGGACAAAGGCAACCGCAAGCAAGACAAGAAATCGAGTAAGCGGTGGCGATCTATTTTCTTGCTGCGATAAATAAGTTGAGCGAATCTGAAAAGTACCGCCTACAGTGCGGCGCCGATGTCTGCATCTGGTGAGAATTTGTGGTGCGGCGGTAGCGATGGCTGTCGGCGTGGAAGCAGATCTAGGAGGGTAGGCGGTGGCGGCGGTAGCGGTGGGCGAGGCAGTCGTAAGCGGCGCCCGGCAAGGTGGACGGCAATGAGGATGAAGCGAAGGGCGGGATGCAAGGATCGGTCGGCGTGGATGAAGAAGTCGATCTCTTGTAATGGGCGGCGGCGTCGGGTATCAGCTCCGGCATGGTGGAGGAGGCGGCGGTGGATGGGGTGGCGGACGGTGGCGGACGGAGGAGGTGGGGTGGAGAGGGTGTTTTGGCGCCCCGAGTCTGAATGGGGAAAAGGGAGGTAGAGAGGAAGGGGAACCATGTAGTCGAGCGCTTGTCTCAAATGCGAAATTTACAAACTTAGCCCCGTTTCAAATTTCTACTACATCACAGCAACATTAGTCGGTTGGGGATAGGGCGGTAATCTCGCATACACGAATATTTGCCGCGAGTTTGTTTTAGCGCCTACCGTGTATGAATATGAATCGGGGAGGAGTCGATTTGGCCGAGGCACCTTGTGTTTGGCGCCCACCGTGTATGAATCCGGGTGAGGCGGTTCGTCACGTTTGGGTGAAATACAAACCTACCCTATCGAAACCTATAGAAATCCAGCGAGATAGGCTTTCTTGGCGAGGATAAGCGATAGTGATTTCCATCTCATGATTTTGGTTTGGTGATTCTGCGACTTTCCTCGCCGTTCAAATTTTTCACGAGTGCGTTTACCGTGCCAACTCAATCGAATCCCGTTTGTATTCTATTATTTTTCGGAGGGATCCATTTTCAATTGGAATTACATTCTATATACATCATTTTTTACATATATACTTTCAAAAGCACAACACCATTTATACATAAATATGGTTTACAAATGGCATGATCTCAGATTCATAAGGTTGTATCCATCAATTTGGATTTTCAAATATTTGAAACCACTTTATGTTGAAATCCAATGTATGCATTCCTCGCTCTTGTCTCCAATTAATGTGTGTTTCATGCGGGTTTTTTAACTTCTCAAACATGTATAATGTGTTTCACACACATAACATATAGTGTAATCCCGTTTAGACATTAATTGCATATAAACCATGCATTGTTTGTAATTGAAGAATCTATGGATCACCAATATTGATAAACTATATAACATTACCGTGTGCCCAAATTCAAATGAATATGCATGTTTGATACACCAATTTGCGTTATGATATTATCGATGTCGTGATCTCGGTTTAAATATTTGAATCCTTTAATCCGGATATTAAGTCTCATATAGCTATCACTCATGCTTATATAGGACTATCTCTACGGACCTATCTGCGTTCATCGTCTCTCAGGCATCTCTCGTGCTACTGTATGTGACAATGATCTTTTATCTTAAGTAACATGCTTGGCGGTACTCTCTCCATCGACCTTCATCACTCTATCTCTCTCTAAGTATATCTAGCTCCCTGCTATGTGTCTCTAGCTATGATTCTCCATGTGGAATCTCTTTCTCTCACACAAACACAAAACTTTGTCTCCGGGGTCTCATTTCTCTCAACTATTCCCATGTGTGCCACTCGCACACCCCTCATCTGAGATGTCTTTCGCTCCTTAGATATGAGAACCTCGACTCTTCCTCTTCAATATCTCTTTCTCACACAAAACACAAACTCTGTCTCCCGAGGGTCTCATATTTCTCCATTGTTCTCTTGTATGTCGCTCAAACACCCTCTCTCCCTAGAGATATCTTGCGTTCCCTCATATGTCTCTCTAGCTATCACTCTCGTTGTGAAATATCTTTCTCTCTTGCAGATACAAAACTCCGTCTCTCTGGATCTCATTTCTCTCTGATATTTGTTTGTATGTGACTCACATGCACCCTCTCTGTATCTCTCTCACACCCACACATAACCCAGCCTTGATCCACTCGACTCCTATCTCTAGCACACTAGCTAGCATCTTTATCTTTCTATTTATATGTTTCTCCATCAACCTTCTTTCTAGCCCTCACTCTTGATTCCTATCACGCACACTACATATGTTTCTCTCTACATGCATGCAGTCAAGTGCCCTCTCACACACATATATAACTTCACCCTTTGAACCACCGGCGGTCATCTCCAACACCCAAACTAACGGATGTCTCTCTAGCTAGCATCTCCATCTCTGTATCTATCATTAGTTTCTCCGTCAACATTTCTTTCTACTTACAGTCTTGCTTCCTATCACCCACACTATATATGTCTATCCATACATATGCATTTATAGGTTGATCTCTTTACAATCGTTGCGCCTCACCCCTCTGCTGCGCCATAGATGCATGCTCCAGCCCGCCACTATCTCTTAAAGACAAAAACACATGCTCAATTGTGGGCCTTCTTCCTGCATTCTCACATGCATGCATATTGTCATACCGATCCGTCTCTCAAATGTCGTTGATCTTAGGACTTATGTCTTCTTTCTTTTATCTCGATCATCTTGGCCTTTACACACACATCCACGTATACATGTATACCTCTCACACATGCACGTTCAAGGTCTCTATGTCTCCATCGTAGTTAATTACCCTCAATCCTAACATACACACGAATCGTTCTCCTCTTTTGTGCACATAACTTCCGCTTTGGATGGGCAAAACACACACTCACATAACAATCTCCTTCTAGCTACCCCCCGCCCAGCGCTCTCACTCTTCCCTATATCCCCGAAACCAATAAGACCATCCCTTTGTTTAATTCCGCCTAAATGCACCATCGATATATAGTAGTCTTCCGTGGTGTCTCTCGAACAAAACGTTCTCTCGATGTCGACTCCTCTCACGCGCACGCACCTTCTCTTCCCTCTCTGGGCATTTTCTCTCTCGCACCCCATCGTTGGTGGCCTCTGCCATACACATCACCTCTCTATGATGAACCCATGCACACTTAAATTACATCCGCCAGAGGACCCGGGACACACACACTGTGTGCACACACACACACACCATGCATGCATGCACCCCCCCCACACACTAAGACTCCATCTCTCTCTCTCTCTCTCTCTCACACACACACACACACACACACACACACACGCACCCCCACACACACTTAGACTCCATCTCTCTCTCTCTCACACACACACAAACTAAGACTCCATCTCTCTCTCTCTCTCTCACTCTCTCTCTCTCTCTCACACACACACACACACACACACACACTAAGACTCCATCACACACACATGCTCTAGGCGGAGCATTTGTTCCTACCCTTCATCCAACCTTACCGTATGATAAACAATCACCTTTATTTACTTGCATAACATGGACAGATTCCACTTTACTTTAGTAGTCAACAAACTTATCATCTGTATACCCTTATAAAAAAGCGAGTTGGTGATGATGGTGTGCCTACCATCTTATGTCTGAGACCATTTGATCTATATCTAGCGGATAGGAAGCAAACTATGATAATTTTACAAAAGATACCGCACCTCTCTCCACATCATTATCTCCATAATCTCATTGCTCAGCAATTAAAAAGGAATAAGTCTGGAACAATCTAGCATGCATGGTGGCGCTGCGCTTTGGCGCAAATCCATCCCATGCCTCCGCCCATTCCGACCACCAGTCACCACCACACTCCCTCCTCCTCCCTTATCTCTCATCTTTCATTTTTCAATGACATTCTCGAGATACTAGTTTTCCGATAAAATTCTCGAGATATCATTAGTTTTACACATGGGATTACTCTGCATGGGTCAATCTGCAGTGTTTTGTAAAAAATGCATATTGATGTTCGTGCAATGCGAGAATCTTGCTTGTAATTATATAGCATAAATCACGAGCGAGGAAGTGACATTTTTTGACACAACCACGTTAACATGGCCACGTAAATCCTGGCAGGAAGGAGAAGGAAGCGGGCTGTGGAGTAACGTTTTACCACAATTTCTTAGGAAGCGGAGTGCAATAATTGAGTAGTTTTGCAAACTACCATTACTACTAAACCTGAAGCGGTTCAAAACCTATACTCCCTTGCCGTAGCCGCGCTTCCGCGTGAAACGGTCAGCGTCGCTGGGCGTCAATGCCGCATTAATGCCCGGCAGGAAGCGGGCGACCTCTCATGGCGCCCGGCTTTGAAGTGGCGCGACGGTAGAAAGCGCCGCTTCCGGTGCTGCGTGGTTGCTCAGCGTCGAGACTGGCCATAGGCCTGTTTGGATCCATGGGTTAGAGTTAGTTTGAGCTAGTTGGGGCTCAAATAGCCCTAAAGTATCCAAGCATGAGGTTTAAATTGGAGCAATTTGCACGAACCCACCAAAAAAACTATCCCACCAAGAGGTGCTAGCGGAGATAGTTCTCATTGGGACCCTTTGAAAAATCACTTTTCTCTCTCCATGAAGTGCATTTATTGTCAATCTAACCTGTCACCCAAACACCTCTTTGGCTAAAGTTAGTTCAGGGTTAGTCATGAGTTAGTCTAACCTCTAGCTAAGTTAGAGTATCAAGCAGGGGCGGTATAGGACATGCAAGTTGCTCAAAGCATACGAGCAAATTAAATGCGTGAAAGGATTTTTTCTTTTTGAAAAAGGAGTGAAAGGATTTTTTAGAATGCTCTTGTCATGTCGCTAACATGTGATAGTTAACCGACCTCAATAGGCGGCGAAGCAGCCCACCGCACTTTGATAGAGGCGAGGAGGAGAAGCGTCTGAGCTCTTTGGATTACTAGAGATAGGTGTGTCATACGGAAGCCAAGAAATATGGTGATAGTGTGGGTTAGCCATGTACTAGTATGATGTAACTACTTTGGGCTGCCGTGTTTCGTACTCTTCGATCCTTGTGGAGATGATTGGTTAATTTTATATCGCTGAATAATATTAAATATTATGAGTGCGAGGCGCTCCTACGAGGTTCCTTGCTCCACCACGAAATATGTAATGAATTTCGTCCGGTTTATAGGAAAAGTTTTGAAATGTAATGAATTTCATCCGGTTAATTTCATCGGTTAATTTGAAATTTGCTTTGTTTGCATGAATTTAAATCGGTTAGTTCATATAGTTGTCGAAAGGTATGCGGGCAGCATCGGATGGCATCCATCGGTGTCCTCGGACGAGATGCGGTGTAAAATTTGTGGGCAGTGGCTGGAGATGCCTAACTATCATGCTATAATCGCTAACAATCCTCCATTATTTGGCGGGACAGTTATCCCTCGATCAAAATCAGATCCGTGGTGTTTAGCACTCCTCCCGCTTACGAGTGTAAACTCTTTCTTACATAAAAATGGAGCAAGTGGGCGGCCTTTGTACGTCATATCACACAAACTAGCCCGCCTAACGGCGGAAAGCACCGCCCTCGTCATTTTGTTACGGATTTCTATCTATCGATCACGCGAAAATGTTACGCCATAAGTTCTAAAGGAAAAGCGGCACACTTACGACTTCGTCGGCGTCGCAACCCGACAGTCCGGCTCGCCGCCGCTCACCAAAGGGACAGCGTTGTCTTGCAATTTCAGCGAGATGTGGGACCATAATTGAATAAACCGTCGATAGCGAAATCTAATCGCTCGTGAGCGTCGGTGAGAAGAGAAAGCAGGGGAGGGAAAGATTGCCCACCCGCGCGCCACGGACTCCAAGAAATATATGGTGATAATGTGAGGTGGGCCATGCTGGAGTCCGGACGGCTTCCGGAGACCGCTCTCACCGCCCTGGCCCCTCAAGATGCCAGCTGCCCGCTGCATGCATAGCAAGTAGTCCCCGCTTATGTGGAGGAGAGATAGGTATTGACAAAGTCAAGGAGTAACAGTGGAGACAATAGCTTTCATAAAAAATAAACAATGAATACTCGTTGCTCGTCCTCTATATCGGAAAGAATACTTTCACCACCGACATGTTGGGCGTCGATCATCTGGTCCACACCGCCATGCACAAAATTATCTGGTCTACCCGGTCGTATCGCGAGGCCCAACCTTTCCCACCGTAAGTTGTTGGACGAAGGAACCATCATGACTTCGTTGAATTCGCTTCTTCAAGAAAACTTATTGTGCCCGCATCTGCTACCACCACGAAGGCTGGGCTGACCATGCCCGTCATATCACTTTGAAACCCACTAGGCCAAACTAGCCGCCTAGGTCATCTATTTTGGAGCAGGAGAATCGTCTTTACCTTTGCTATGATTTTGTGTTGCACGTTCTCTGTACTTTTGCTATGATTTTCCTACCCTATGAACCAAATGAGGCCTGAATGTATATGCGACTATTATGCGATCGATCGCTAAAGCCTACAATTTTAGGAGCTAGGGCTATTAATTACGTCGACGAGGATAAGTATAAAGCGTACCACGAGCTCATCAGCCCCAACATTTCTCTTGGTGAGTGTTTTGCAAGTACTATAGCTACGCTTACGATAGCTAGCCTACTAACACCAAGATTCATCAAACAAGCCTTTGATATGATAAGCAGTTAAAACTTACATCCAAGCATGCCATATATTACATCAAAAGCTGGTGAGGATACATCTGTTTCCATAACTCGGAGAGGTTCGCATGATTCATTGCATGATTCACTATCAAACAAAAGTAGCAAGATCCGCCCACACAAGGCGATTGCACTATCCTAAGATGGTTTGATAACACGCATCTTTACGGTAATTAAACACAGGGCAATGCAAACTACCACGAAGGATTAAGCGCGACCAACTATTTCTTGTCGCCGATCTCTCGGGCAATGACCACAGCCACGAACAGCGGCATGGGAATCGATTTACGGGGCGATGTCCACAGGACTGACCGCGACATCGGAATCGATCTGCGAGGCGATGTCCACAAGATGGACAGCGGTATCGGAATCGATCTCGAGGCGATGCCAGCGATGCGGGTGAGGAGTCTGGATTAGGGGTGTCCGGATAGCGGACTATAGCCTTTGGCGGACTCACGGACTTTGAAGATACAAGATTGAAGATGTCCGTGTCCGGATGGGACTTTCCTTGGCATGGAAGGCAAGCTTGGCGTCACGGATATGTAGATCTCCTACCATTGTAACCCGACTTTGTGTAACCTATAAACGGAGGGTTTTAGTCCGTGGGGCGAAGAACAATCATACCATAGGATAGCTTCTAGGGTTTATCCTCTCGATCTAAGTGGTAGATCTACTCTTGTACTACCCATATCATCAATATTAATCAAGCGGGAGTAGGGTTTTACCTCCATCGAGAGGGCCCGAACACAGGTAAAAACATCGTGTCCCTTGTCTCCTGTTACCATCCGCCTAGGCCTGCGATTCGGGACCTCCTACCGAGATCCGCGGTTTGACACCGACATTGGTGCTTTTCGTTGAGAGTTCCTACGTGTTGTCGCCCGTCGGGAAGGATGCCTCATCCTGTCTTTAAAGGCGGCTTTGTTGCTAAAAATGCTTTGGTGTCGGCCTAACTCTCCGGCTAGGTGGTTTTCTTATGACCGCTGTTTGGCGCTTGGCGGCGATGACTTCTCGGGTCATCGAAAGCAATCTTCATGTTAACTTCGGAGCTTCGCCCGAGCGGTTAGATCGATCGAGCTCTCTTCCTTAAGCGAGCTCTTGGATCGCGCCGCCGCCTTAGGAGTCGCTACGGACTATGATCAGATTGGGCCTAAACCCGATCGAGAGATTAACTCTCCCGGGTTACCCCCACGTTGTTGTGGTGGAGGAACAATCTGGCGACCCTTCTTCTATCTTAAGGACTAGCTTCGTCCGGATTCCCAATCCCTCCATGCGGTTCAGCGGAGGAGAGGGCGTCACTCAAGCCACGAACCTAAAGCGAGGCAGCGGGCTAGATTCATTGGAAAACATCCAAGAATCCAAGCTTCCAAGTTCGGAGCTCCTTGGCCCATAAGTCTCAGATTGGGTGCGGTTCGGTTTAATTCCACCGCCCACCCAAACATAGCGACCTATCTCAAATTCGGCAAGAGCCCATGAAGCGATACACCATTCTTGGGCGATTCCTCCGGTTATGGGCGGGATAAAGGGCTGCCTTGCGAGGAGGCGCAATCTCATTATACTGCAACAATTGCACGGATAACGGGATCCTCAAGGCGATAAATCGCCCGTGACATCTGCGCTTTACCGACTTGGCGTCCATAATACGAAAATCTTGTGCGATAAATCGCACAGAAAACGAAGCAAGATTTTGGGACAATCCGGCCTTGAATACAACCCAGTCTGAAATAAAAGGGTGCATCATCGCCAGGCACCTGGGTTAAATACCAGAAAGCAAAAACCCTCTATAGGGCATGGAACCGTACTGGAGGGATGGCTCAATGGACCCTGTAAAATTCATACTACAGAGGGCACCACTCCAACTCATAGCCTTAGAGCATGTTGGATACTATGGTAGGTGGCCAAAAGTGGCGAAGAGCTTCTAGCTCTAGAGCACCAAGCCAGGGATACTGTCTGGTATTACAGGTCTTGAGACTTTTGCATCAAATAATATGCAGAAACAAACACTCCGTAGCCTCACCGAAGTCTACCAAGTAGCAACAAAAAACCCATGGAGTGACACGGCTATTACCTTTAATGCCAGTGATGAACCTAAATTGCGAACAGCCCGAGCACCGGCCGCATTGGTCCTCGGTCCGATGGTGGGCGGCTTTCGCCTTACCAAAGGTACTCATGGGCGATGGTAGCGGATTGAACCTCATTCTGAGAAACCCTCGAAAAATGGAGATAGGCTGGAGCCGCATTGGCGAAGCAGCACAACCTTTAGAGGAATAATCCCGATCGGGAATCATCTTTGTCTGGGAAAAATCACCTTTGGATGTGGTGTTAAACGCCGGATAATTACAGGTCGAGGAGGTCACGTTCCAAGTGGCCCCATTCAGCGGCGGATACCACGCTCTATTAGGGCGAGAGGCATTCACAATTTTCCAAGCTATACCCCATTATGGGTACATGAAGCTAAAAATGCCGGGCCCAGCGGAATCATCACTCTTGCTAGTGACCGGACATAGCACTCAGCGCGAAAATAAAACAGTTGCTGGCCCTTGAGGCACTATCCAAAACCCTAGCGGCGAGGAACTCACTGCGCTGCGCTCCACGGTGAATAGGGGCGATGTGATACTCGATAAGAGATCTAAATCCACTTCCTTCAAACCAGCGAGACGAAATAGTCAAATTCAAGTCCATCCAGCGGACCCTACAAAAGCGGCCTCCATCGGGCACAATTAAATCCTGATGTGGCGCCGCACTAAGAAATTCCTATGCAAAATTGGGACATTTTGCAGGCACCTTTTCAGACATGCGGGAATCCCAGGCTGGCGAGCATAGCCTAAACATCCTAAAAAGATTCAAGCCGATCAAGCAGGCTCTTGGCGTTTCTCCGAACCCAAGAGACATGCCATGGGAGAGAGCTAGCCAAACTATTGGAGGGCGGATTCGCCGGAGATATAAAACATCCGGACTGTCTAGCAAACTGGTGATGGTACCAAGAAGGACAAATCTGGCGCTGTGCGTCGATTTCAGGACCTCAACAAGGCTTACCCAAGGATCCCTTCCCCTTCCCGCATTGATCAAATCATCGGCGCTACCGCGGGTTCACGATTCATTGTGTTTCGTCGGCGCATACTTGACTACCACCAAATTAAGGTGGCGAGCGACCAAGCATAGCGGCATTCATCACTCCATCGGCCCATTACGCTTCAACACAATGCCCGCCGGGCTCAAAAGCGCCGGCGCAACATATCGGCGCATGATTCAGGACATGTCGGCAAACCGGATCGGCAAAGCGGTGGAGGCATCGTGAGCGATGTGGTCGTCAAAAGCAAACACGTCGAAACTCTAGTATACGACTTGAGGCTCACATTCGATAATCTCCGAACATATGACATTAAGCTCAACCCGGAAAAATGCGTTTTTGGCGTACCAGCTGGAAAGCTCTTGGGCTTCATTGTATCCGGTAGAGGAATTGAAGCAAATCCAGCCAAGATCGAGCTCTGTCACAATTGAATATCCCAAAGACCTCAAACAAATACAAAATTGATTTGGATGCGTGGTGGCTCTAAGCCGCTTCATCTCCGTTTGGGAGAAAAGGCATTACCCTTTATCGCCTCTGCGGCCTTTTGAACACTTCAAGTGGGCGGATGCATACCAGTCGGACTCGAAGAAATAAAAGCCATATTGGCAAAAAACCGGTCTGGCGCGCCCAACATGGGCGAACCAATGCTATTATACATCGCGACAACTCATCAGGTTGTGGCGCCGTGCTCATTGTCGAGCGAAAGCAGGCGGACACAAGTTCCCCTTCAAAACCAGTTTACTCGTGTCCCTTGTCCTAACTCCATGCAAGTCATGGTACCGCATTATCAAAAGATAGCGTCTGGCGGTGTTTATAGCATCACGGAAGCTGCGACACTACTTTCAAGAGTGTTCAATAGCGATAGCCTCCGAAGTACCCTTAACGACATTATAAACAACGCGCCGCGGCGGGCGGATGCCAAATGGGCCATTGAGCTCCTCCGTTCGACATAACATATAAGCCACGGAGAGCTATTAAGTGCAAGTTTTGGCCGACTTAAATGGCGAATGGACGAAGCGAACTCCCTAAAAATGCGGCGCATATTCCAACTGGATAATGCGCTGACGGCTCCAAAATGTCGGCTGGCACGGGGGTGGCGTCGTTCGGCGTCCCCAACCCGGAATCTGATTCAATCGTACTCCAAGTAATGTATCTGAGACTCAATAACGCGGCGAATCGAGGCCCTTCTACATGGTCTCCGGATGGCGGTCTCCATAAATTCAACGCCTAGAGGTGCGGGGATTGAACCTCGCGATATCACAAATAAATGGAACTTTGATGTCAAGGATCCGAAAATGGCAGCCTATCGCAATGCCGTCCTAAAAATGTCAGCTTGGTTTGAGGGCTCGAATTTCACCATATAGCGGGACAACCGGGCAGCGAGCGTGTTGGCACTCATCGGTATAAGCGCGATGCTGTCCCCCAACGTCTTCCTAGAGGTTGTTCAAGCCATCCGTATTATGGGAGGAGAGTCCATAAATAACAACTGGACCCAACGCCGCCCCACACGAACATTACGACACGGTTGGTGGTTCTACTAACGAAATAACATCCTCACCCCGTAATAATGGCAGCCATTGCCCGTGGGCAGAACCATTCTAGCCTACCTAACCAGGCGGGAACTTCACGAGGACCAAAAGCGAGGCCCGCTGAATAGTGTGGCGATTTAAAGCCTATAAGGTCCATGAGGAGAGCTTTATAAGAAAAGCACAACAGGAGTCCTTCAAAGGTGTATCTCCGAAGAGGAAGGCGGAATCTTACGGCTGAAATACATGTCGGACTCGGCGGGCACCACGCCGCAGCCGGACCCTTATAAGTAAGGCCTTCCGTACATGATTTTATTGGCGGGACGGCCGGGCGGATCTCGGGACTTAGTCAACGATCGTCGGATGCAGCTCTTTGCTAATCAAAGCCAAATGCCACCCACGCCCTCAAAACTATACCCATCACGGCCCTTGGCAGTGCAGGGGCTTGACATGGTCGGACCCCTTAAAGGGAACCCACAAGCAAAAATACCTACTGGTCATGGTGGATAAATTCACCAAGCGGATAGAGGCCAAGCCTGTCAATACGGCTGAATCTGGACGGTGATAGACTTCATATCAAGGTGCGTACACCTTTACGGTGTCCCCACAACATCATCAGCGATAATGGCACAAACTTTCACGGTCGGCGAGGTCAAACTCGGTGCAAAAACATGGGCATTAAAGCTTGACTACGCAGGTCTATCACCATCAAACTAACGGTCAAGTTGAGCGAGCAAATGGTCTAATTATGGCGGCATCAAACCCAGATTAGTCACGGTCCCTCAGCGAATCTAACATGCCTTTGGGTAGAGAGCTCGACTTCCGTACTCTGGGGGCTGCGGACCACTCCGAATCGCATGACGGATTCACACCATTCTTTATGGTATCACGGAGCGAGGCAGTTCTGCCTGCGACATAATTCTTGACTCACCTCGCGTGCACATATGCGAAGAAAGAAGCCGAGCTCGATCGGCGGGATAGTTGGGCGCCTTGGAGGAGGATCTTGGCGTAGCAAAAGCCCGTTCCGCATTGTATCAACAGCAGGCTCGAAGATATCAAAGCGAGAGATGCGGGCCAAAACTTACAATGTTGGCGAGCTAGTTCTCGCTTTGCCGGACAAGAAAAAGGACAAACTAAAGCCCAAATGGGAAGGTCCCTTTATCATCGACCAAGTCGACGGTGGAAGCGTACCGTCTGCGAGATGCATCGGATAACCGACTCGAGCGAACCCATGGAGCATATGCGTCTCCGAAGATTCTCGCCTAAGCGCGGATTACGAGTTCGTCTCCTTCCTCTGTCCATATTTTACATTTTAGCTGTCTTCTATTTTCTCCCTCTCCCTCCTTTTTCTTTCAAGCCTTGAAAGGCTCGTTAAGCGCATTGTTCGCACAAACTTGGGCTATCGGCGCTCATTGTACTGGGGCTTCTTTCGCGAAGCTTAATTGCAAGGGCTTCATGCCCAATACATGTGTCACACTTCGCATGTACCTTTTATTCACCATTATATGTATCGATATGACTTAAGTTTTGGTCAAGCTGGGTTGCTGGCTCACATGCTTACCCCTCGTTCCCGATTGTTCGGCTAGGTGGTAAAGGAGCACCTCTGCGATTATTCTTGTCGGGTCAGCGGATGTGTACCTCGGTGGGTGAAGCAGCTAAGCGTTCTTAAGAGAATATTGATCGGTGAACTAAAGAAGATTTCTTATCTATTTATTTATATGCCCCGAGATGTTTTCTGCTTTTTCTGGTCCGGACATGCACTTTAGGGCATGCCTCGAGAAAAGAACCCCTAACGGAACTATTCTGCACGGAAGATGTTTCTTACTAACCATGTAATATAACATAACTAGTTGGGCACTTATGCGATAAAGCACTAATGACCCCTCGCTTTGGTCTCCACGCATGCCCGGTTTTTATATAACGCGAGTATTCGGACACACTCCGGACTATCGGGTCGAGGTTGAAGCTAAAAGGTCCGCTAAGACAAGCGATCTACAATCCGGCTAGAAGGCATTTTACATGTCACCTTAAATTACATAGTCAATTGGACTGATTGTATTCCTCTTCAATGCCATCTAACGAGGCTGTCTAGTTCTGATCCTGCTGGGAATACTTGCGGCCAATTCTACGGCGTACACTAAGCTCACGAGGATCTCCTTCCCATCGGCCCCACAGGTCCGACCTCGTATGTGGTTTGGGTCAACAACCGTGTACAGCGTCTTCACCATGGCCCAGGCCTCCTGGCGCCTTGCCCGGCGGCGATATCTTCCATAATTGGGCGCCTCCAGACTCCTGGAGCCTCTCTGCAAGCTCCCAAGGCCTTGGGCGAGGGAGGCAGATAGCCACAAGGCACAGGCGGCGCCTTTCATCACTGCCGAACTTCGTTAAATGCGGTTATAAACTTCGGGAAGAAGGTCACCCGTGAACCGGGCATTTCCTCTGCCGGACGGATGCAGTGAGGATACCTCTGAGACATAACTCTGTTAGTCGACTTCCTCGCTTGAACTCTTTTTCTCAAAAGTTCATTTAAGCATGTACTAAAAATGCGGCGTCGAAGCCACCGATTCTCCTTAATGAAGTCAGACAGCTGGGCATGAACATCTTTTAGTTCCTCACCCATTTGGGTGTTGGCATCTTGGAGAATATTTTTCTCCTGTCCTGCCTCACCCTCGTAAGCATGTTCTCGTCGGCCTTTAACAGGCGCAAGAGCTGTTGCTTGTCCGGATCTACCCCGGCGCCATCTGCAATGTTATTATCAGATCTATATACGCGCACTTCATAACATACTTATCTTTTAAGCGTATATTACGGAGGGGTCTCTTTGGCTTCCCAGTCCATGGCTTGTGCAGCCTCAAGTTGGGCTTTGCACTCTTCAGGCTCCTGGGACAGTTGGGTATTCTTTTTTGTAAGATCCTGCACAATAAATGATCCTTAAATCAGTTATTCTAACTATTTCAAGTCTCGGGGGCTACTGGCATATATAACCGTCAAATTTCCTCACTCTTATGTCATTCACATACTGCTCCGTGGCTCTGGCTAGACCATTTTGAGCAGCACGGAGGTTCAACGCCTCTTGGGAGAAACATGTGTCACGAAGAATTGTTCGGTGGCGCCTGTGATTCATGGCACTCTCCACCTCGGAGTTGGTGGCGGACAATCTGTCGGCATCCTCATCGGAGGAGCATCGATGCCGCCTAGTGTTTGCCTCCGCTTACGGGCACGGCTTTGAAGCCCGGTGGCGGAGGCTCGATTGGCAACCTCTCCGAATATAGTTTGGCGGCGCTCTTTTTCTGAAGAAACCGGCGTTAGTATACCTTCGGAATAAAACACAGGAATAAGGCAACCGCCATACCGTTCGCGGCGCTTGATCCGGACCGCACTTCTTTTCAACTGCTAGGCCTTGCTACCCATTGTTGGCTAGCCACATGAGTTGGCCTTCCGCCTCAAGGGCTCCCCACAAAAGCGCCATTGATATCGATGGTCAAAGATAAGCACAAAGGGATCATTTCTAAAGTATTGGGACTTTGGTCTCAATTACTGTGAGGTTGGAAATATTCGGGGTAATCACCCGTAATAGCAACAAGGCATTATCGATGCTCGATTGGTAAAATACCCCATCGATCAGCTCCACAGATATGTCGGATCCTCTTGGGAGGCGGATCGAGGACCGTTCGGATCCTCGGGTTGTGGAGGTGGGCTGTTTATATCCTTCACGGCGGGCGCAATTCTGTGTCAAAATCACAAGATAAGGTACCTAACTATGGTAATATGGAGCGGATGGGCATAAAGAAATGTCCGCTTACCCATCTTGGAGGGTTTTCATAGAAAACCTGTCACGAGGATTAGCGAAGAAATTCTTCCTCTCCTCCCTTGTACAATGCGGACAAGATCTTCATCAGATCGGCGACGATCCGGCCCCTCTGGCCATGGCGGGTGGCATCATCCTCCCGTTGAAATCCCACATGGGGTGGCCCCTATCTTGGGCGGCTGCACTCCCGCATAATGCATGTGGCCATGACCCGATCTTGGTCGATGCTGGAATGAGCCAACAACCTTATTCGGCTCATCAAGTAAGGGCGTCCTGTCATTTTTCCCTCACGAGGGCTCCGTGGGCGCTTGACTTAGGCGTTTCTTCAAAGGAGCATTCTTGAACTCGGGAGGCCGATCGAGCAGGGTCCGGAGAGGACATCTTCTATATAAAACCATTCGAAGGCCAGTTTGGACGCCTTCTTGAGTTCGGATAGATATCTGGTCGGCGATGCGCCATAGTTCGGCTCCGCCCACTTGATATCTCGACCCCTCCACGAGAATGGGAAGTGCAGGCAGAACAACCTCTTCCACAGCGAAATGAGCCTCGATGCCCAAAAACAGCTGCATAAAGGGTCACAAAGCCATAATATCTTGAGAATGGAGGTAGGCGTAAGGTTGTGCAAGCTGGAGGCCATAGAACTCCAGGAGCCCGGAGAAAGCGGATGAATTGGAAATCAGGCCCTCTTATCAAATAAGGGACAAGGCATACCCGCTCTCCTAGGGAGGGGCTAGATGCGCTCTCCTTTGTTTTCCGCCCTTATAAGTGGCGAGTCCGGCTCGAACCAGAATCATGAAGGCTGGGGAAGAAACCCCTTGGTTTGGGCGTCACTAACTTCATTTGTCTTGAGGCAGACATCTCTCCCAATCTCGGTGAGGACTAGGAGGCGAGAGGAGGGCAGCGTCGACTATCCATGATGGAATGGGTTTACTGTCGGATCGCTCGATGAAAACTTCATGAAGGGAAGGTGGTGTGATTGGATCTAGATCCTCGTCTCTTATATAGGCAACTCATTTGCGCAGCTAGGGGGTAAATGTAAAAATATCCTGGCTTTTCTCATTCATTCAACACGTGGAAGATGGCCATTATTGGGCGTGGAAGCCAAGGAGCGCGATATTTGCAAGAAGCCGGACACTATTCAACAAGTACACAGGAATTGGAGAAGAACCTGCCTTGCAATACCGAAGACAATCTACGCGCCGGACTCGTCGTCATTGAAGCCTGGTTCGGGGCTTACGAGGAGTCTGGATTAGGGGTGTCGGATAGCGGACTATAGCCTTTGGCGGACTCTGGACTTTGAAGATATAAGATTGAAGACTTAGTCCCGTGTCCGGATGGGACTTTCCTTGGCGTGGAAGGCAAGCTTGGCGTCTGGATATGTAGATCTCCTACCATTGTAACCGACTCTATGTAACCCTAACCCTATTCGGTGTCTATATAAGCCGGAGGTTTTAGTCCGTGGGGCGAAGAACAATCATACCATAGGCTAGCTTCTAGGGTTTAGCCTATCGATCTCGTGGTAGATCTACTCTTCTACTACACATATCATCAATATTAATAAAGCGGGAGTAGGGTTTTACCTCCATCGAGAGGGCCGAACACTGGGTAAAAGCTGTCGTGTCCTTGTCTCCTGTTACCATCCGCCTAGGCGCATAGTTGGGACCTCCTACCCGAGATCCGTCGATTTTGACACCGACAACGGGCCACAACATCGGAATCATCAAGGACAACCACCGGCACCTGCACAACACTAACATATTAGCAAGCACATTGCAAATAATCAAAAAGCAAGCACATTGCAAATAATCAAAAACCACAACTATGGTAATAAGACATTATTTTTACCTTGTGCAGCTCTTTGGGGATCTCATCCCTCAGGGGCCATCTCCTCGTCTCGATGAGGCCATCACCTTGCTAGGGAATCTGCTTCTCAGCGACTATCTCTGAAAGTCGGTCTTGAGCCTCACATAGGTGGCAATCGAGGCTCTGGGGTAGGCACAGTGGGGCCCTTGTTGTTCTTCAACTTTCTTTGAGGAGTTAGTCATAGCGTCCTCAACTCTTTGGCTAGTGCTTATTTCTTGGGTTCTTCGTCTCCATGGGTTGGCCCGCCAACATGGTCAACTTGTTGGTCGGTGCTCGCTTCACGGAGATCGCTGTCTCCGATGGGTTGTCCGCCGGCAACTCTTTGCCTTGTGCTCGGGATCCATCAATGAGCCGACAAACAAAAAGCACTCGAAAGAAACCACAATCGCAATGAAAGCAGGAAAAGAATAGGATGTGAGAATTGGTGATTGCCGTAAAAGAAGATTATTGGAATGAAAATATAGCAGCATAAGCTGATTAGCCCACCTTTCCTTAAATCGGTAGAGAAGAAAAAATGCGAAGTGAGTAGCCGGCGTGAGGTTTTCTTCAGGAAAGGGAAGAAAGGGCTTGAGCAGGCGTTCAATGAATTGATGGTTGCCGTCCAGTCCAACTTGGAGGCCACATTACCACTCTTGGTAAAGGTGTGGGTTTTGTGATATAATGGTCATTCGACCACACGGGGTGACAATTGAGTCTCATTGTAGCACCACGCTGTGATTTGGTGGATGTACAGCGGGCCGGATGCTTTGAAATGTCATTAACTTGATTTTAGTCTCTTTAGTATTTGGATCCAAGCATGGATGAGGCTAACAAGTTTTAGTCCACTACTTTTAGTCATGAGACTAAAAGCGTATCAAAGCACTCTCTCGGGCTGGTCATAGTGGGGAGTAACTTAGACTAGTGTCATGCATATGACACTAGTGTAAGATACTACCTCCATAGTCTAAAGTAACATAGTAGTAGTATCATAGATTGCTTCATTTATTATCTCATAGACTCATTTTACCTCGGAAGCGCTATGTTATAGTAACATATTATGTTACCACAAGCACCTCTTTCCTCATTAAATACTTGCCACATAAGCAAAATTGTCTTGGGATGTGTTAAGTTACTACCTAAGTTACTCCCACTATGGCTAGCCTCAATATTGTGCACGCGACCAAAGCGGAGGAAAGCGAGAGAACTACGTAATTAATGCATGAGTTTAATTAGGGTAGTTTTGTAAAGTACAAGATACATTCCTCAATGTAAAATGCCTTGGTTCATGAGATTTGAGATTTGAGCCCTATAAACCGGAGGAGGGAGTCTTGCACGGTGTAGTCTAGTCACTTGTTTTTATTTGAGCGAAGTCTAGTCACTTGTTGAAATCTCTAGAAAGGCAAATACTCCTTTCCGGTTTACAGGTCTATACTACTCCCTCCGTCTAGGTGTGTAAGTCATCTTCTGAAAACCAAATAGTCCCAAAACACTTAGTCGCGGTGCATTAACTTCTACCTTGTTTCTTGTTTCTTGACATACGTATCAACCAATAAGAGATGAGAGGTTTTAATGACTTGCAATGGCTAGTTCATTGCATGGAATGCTATTAATTAGCAAATAAACATTGGTGACCCCGGGAGAAAGCGGTGCTAAGCGCGTGGACCTATGTAGAATGAGTATCAACCAATGGATAATGGAGTTTAATTGTTAAACAATAGCAATTTTGTCTCATGCAAGAGCCTGGCTAGTACTCCAAGGAACCGTACCTTGGCGTTCGCATATTTGCCACGTTCGGTTTGCACTTGGCTCTTCGCCTCTTGAGAAGGCGAACAATGATGTTACCCCTACTTCTCGATGTCGAATCCTTTGCTGCATGTCCGTCCACCTCATGCGGGAGGGATAGTGTGTAGCTTCTACTTACTGCTCTGCCTTTGCATCCATGGCAGGTGGGCCCAACAGTGGTTGGCCCACTGTCATGCAACAAGCGAGTGCGATCAAAACTGGAGCTCAGTCCACGAGGAGAGGCGTCGTAGTAATCAAATTTCTCGGGCTTATGCGAGTTGGCGCGACACATCAAAGCCTTTGCATTCGATAAAACTCTTTTACACATTTCAAATGGGCTACTTCATATGTAGGAGTAGACATATTACTGCTTCGTATGTACTCCCTCTGTTCTAAACTATAAGTCTTTTAGAGATTTCACTATGATTTGGAGTACATCTGAAACAAAATAAGTGAATCTACACTCTAAAATATGTCTATATACATCCGTATGTAGTTTGTAGTGGAATCCTAAAACACTTACATTTAGGAATGGAGGAGTAGTCACTTGTTGCAATCTCTAAAAGACTTATATTTGGAAGCGAAGGAGTACAATGCATGCATGCATGCGTGACTTTCCTTTTGATACTTGCATGTGTTGATTTGATGCACCTTGCCAAATTTTGACTATAAATTGCATGTCACAAAAATCACGGGGCTGTTTGGATTGTGACTATGTTTGTCTTATGTTGCCACATTATTTTTCCCACACTTGCCACACTTGCCTAACCTGAGTTGCTCAAATTGTTAGACACACTTTGGCTTGCCTAAGGAATCTTGCCACAATTTTGTGTCTATGACATGTGGGGTTCCTTGCTAATAAAAAATTCTTGTCTTAGGTGTGGCTAATAAAAAGACTTATATTTAGGAGCGGAGGGTAGAAAATATAAATAATAATGCATGTTGGGGCAACTCACGTTTCCGCTAATTTTAGCCGTGGGCTTGTTCACAATTTTACTAGGGGTGGTTGTTCATTTAATGGAGGGACTTGTAGTACTACGGACTTGAGCGATACAAAGTGCGACACTGGCACACGTAACACCACTTGGAACAAGCGGGTAGCTATCTCAAAAACAATCAACAACTAAAAAACTGCGACTGGCATGTAGTATAGTACACAATTTTAAGCGATTGTTTTGATGGAGTGAAAAGGAAAACTACCCCACTACTTATATATAGGCGGAGCCTCGCGCTTGCTTGCTAGGGCTGCTCTATTCACACACTCTCATCCTCTCGAGATCTAAACAAGATAGGGTAGTAACCTGTCTTTCTCCTTCAAAAACACTGGCTTTCTATCCTCACGCTGGTTACAAATCCGGACGTATCCCCTCGCCGGTGAAGGGAGGAGGGCAGCGTTTGGCCGTCATCGGCATGAGGAGGAGATCCTTGCCCGCCGCACCGTTATCTCGGCGGCGGCGGCGCGGGAGGTCCTCCGATCCTTCGTCGTTGCTGTGGGCGGATCCGGCCTCCGCTGCCCACCTATCCACATCCCAGCGACCTTGGTATATCTTCGTTCAAACCGCCTTAGCTCTACTTCCCCAGCTCGCTCGTCGCTGCATGTGCATCATTTTCTACCTCTCGGCCCCTCTCGATCGGATGGTCCAACGTCACCTATTTTTCTTCTTTTATTGTTAGAGGTAAAGCTACTTCATGGAGTCGAATCTTGTACTCCCTCCGTCCGAAAATACTTGTCATTGAAATAAAGTGGGGTGGGGAATTTAGTATGTACATCGGTTTGGTACAAACAGGAAGGAAAGGGATGAAAGTAATCTGTTGGTCATCAACGGTCTCTTGGTGAAAAAGGAAATATAGGGGTAACGATGTACAGTGGTATGACCAGGACTAGATTTGCTATCCACACATAGGAGTAGGTGGCTAGAGTGAACAAAAATGGGACCAACGGATATGTTTCTTGGATGTTTGTTTCTAGGGCAACAAACTATGAATCACCACTTTATGCCCTGTTTACGTACATGGTGTTGTACTCTTGGTGCACCTTGTCCCATGCCCTTATACCAAATATTTAGGCTCGGTCGGAATAAAGGGGCATAAAACATAGGTCTTGATGAAAATAGAGGAATAGGAAAGGAATGTAGGTATAAAACTATGGAACAATGAACGGAGGAAACTCTCAAGAGAATGTGTTGGATGGACTCTGAAATGTACAGATTTGTTTTTAGAGTAGCATGCTTGGCGGTATGAGATGCTATTTGTTTATTCAGCTGCAGTGACTACTCTTGTCCTCACCTCACGTACCACACATAGGTTGATTTTTTATTCCGGCAAACACAGCACAACCTTTGTCTAACGCATGGCGAGCTCTGCCTCGGGCTTCCGCCCAAAAAAATGAGCAGGCGTGGATGTTTCTAATCCGATGGAATCGGTACTACGGACCAGCTTTCCTATGAAACACTATTCACCTTTCCGTGTTCGAGCGGTTGGAAGGAAATAATCTGGTAGGAATTGTGTTCCTCTGAAAATCCTGCACCAAACACTGTGAACGAGCATAACCTTAGCTGTTCTTAATATAATGTCCTGGTAAAAATGAAGCCATGCCCTGTTTTTACTGTAATTGTTTGAGACTCGACAAGTTTAGCCAAATGTTTTTGCCTGTAATTGTTTGAGACTCATTTGTTTCCTCTGTGCCTTTTTGTGCAAGCAGGGATATCAATTCACACAGTTCTTTGTTGTGACCTTTTGGTGCCTTTGCACAAAACTCTTCTTAAAAAGTGACTTTTGTCTTTGTTTAATTGGAATGTCGAGATGGAGCAGTTGGTTCATTTTGGTGGAACTGCACAAAGGGAGATCTGTGTTCCAATCCTCATCATCCATATTGGCGCAATAACCTTCCTTTAGGTAAGAATGATATTTAATGCATGTGTTCATCTCTATTTTCCATTGCCATGAGAAAATAATGCTGTTTTTACTAGTACACTTGTACTCCCTCATGACAAAACCAATTCTGAATTAGAAGGCCAATCATGTACTTGGTTTCACCAACTGGTGAGGAGAAAGAAACATAGCATGAAGAGGAAGAAGAAGAAGAATAAGCGAGTGCCAAAGCGATCTTCTTTGAAGCGGAGGCCTCGATCGAGGCTATTCAAGGGCTCGACAGCGACTACCTTACATGTGAGGCGATCCTTTCCACTTCGATGTCTCACTTAATTAATTAGGAGCACTTAAGTACCACTAATTTATTCTTGCCTAATTTTCTGTTGGAGTTAAACAAATCTTTAGTAGGACCCTATGCTGAATCATGTACGTGTGAATGTTTGTCTATGGAGGTGAATCATGTGGTGGAGCAGGAGGAATATTATTAGTGTCATGACATAATAGTGCTATTGTTTTGCATGTCAATTTATTGCCATTGGTTCAATGAGGCAATGTTTTGCGTATTGTCCATCATGAATTTGATGCTACTATTTGAGTAATATGCTAATGTCTTCCTATCCTTTCTCACTAAGCTAATGAAGGTTTCACCTTGTTCCTACTTGTGCAAACAGGGATCATGTTGTGCCAATCATACATTTTAGTGGAACTACACAAGACAATACAATGAAGCTGTATCCGCGATTGCTTTAACTTTCGCTGGAAGTTCTTGATAATCTTCGATATAATCTCAGCCTTTGGTAAACAAGAGTGATTTCAACCATACATTTGAAGTGCACAAAATATATACTATTGTGTGATTCGGTGAGTGCTTTATCATCTCTTATGGGACTACATGAATAAGCTTTTTTCTCGAGGTTGAGTGCAGACCTAAGGCCTTCATCCATATTAGTTTCTTGTCATCTCTATTTGTATCGTACTCTTGTCATGAGAAACTCCTTTATCTTTGCACTTTTAAGTTTTGCAACCTATGATAAATGGCAATGCTTTGAGTGTTGAGTTGAGCTAATTGGCACTGATTAAATAAACTAATACCTCTCTTTAAGCAAGACTACTATGTTGCTAACTTTACCCATTAAGATAATGAGGTGCTTCTATTTGTTAGTGTATGTTTCATCAACTAGTCCCACTATTACAGTAATCTCACTCTCTCAATATATGTGCTTTGAGGATGCTCGATTTTGGTGGAACTGCACAAAAACTTTGGGTGCTTCATTGCCTCGACAGCTTCCGTCCTTTCTGTCGATCGCTAATATCCGCTTGCTTTCTTCCTTTCTTTGTCGATCGCTTGGCTTATCTCGGCTTCAGTCAAAAATAGTAATTGATATGCTACCTCACACAGGTTGGTCTGGTCTTTATCCTGATTATTGTGCTGTCATATGTATTGGTAATTTGGTATTGTGCTCTTGTTTGCCGATTTCATAAAGGAGTAATTTGGAGCTGAACTTCGCGGGCAAATCATTACATCGGGTGATTTGGTAGAACTGCACAAAATGATCAGATGGACAGGTACTTATGCTGCTGCTATGTACTCAAAGTTCACTCGAGACAAGCATCGATGTTGACAAGAAGTGCCTATATTCATTCGAGTATCAACGGCGTCAACCAATTGTCAAACTCAAGTATTAGGAGAGTGAGCATAAAAATATTGCTTGGTGCATAGCCCGAGCATGATCCAGTCTTTGGTCCCAACTTGTGCCTTTTGGTTATCGGCACATATGGTAGCGAACTATATGGCATGGAGTCTAAAGATTCGAGACAAGTTGGTTGTGGCGTATATTCATCGGGACTAAATCAGTCACTTGCGCCAAGGATGCTCCATTTGGTTGAACTGCACAAAAAATTTGGGTGGTTCATTTTCTCAACCGCCTCCTTTCTAAATGCGCAATGTAGAATTTTGGCGAGATCTGAGGACCAAGATGAGCGATAAACTAGTTGGATGAAAGTAGTGGCCAAGTTGCTCAAACCTCCGTCGACGCAGGCCACTATTTGAGGATAAACCTACAAGCAAAGTTCAGATTGTGAGTGCTGCCTCTTATGTACTCGAAAGTTTACTCCTACAAGAACTAATTTTAGCAAGAAGTACCTCACGATTGAACACCATTTACCGGTCTGTACCCTAGGTAATTAAAGTTCATCCATGGATCATATTGGCTGTGATCTCAATCATTTGGATGCATAAACATCTTGAACATGTGTATATCTGAATCTTTTGTGAATTATGTATGAATATTGTCGTGTGATCTATCAATCATTTGGATGCATAGATATCTTTGAGCTTGTGTATATATGAATCTTTTGAGTTGTTGATAGTGAATGTTGGCTATGAATATGAGCGTGTCTGTGAACTGAGTTTGATATGAATTACCTGAGAACCAGTTATAACCCTTCTCCTCCTCTCAATCTGCTGACTCCTTTGCCGCGTTTTCCAACTCTCGAGTCGTTCCCGTCCGGGGCCTCACCGTAGTCCACAGCCTCGCTGTGTTCGGTCTTGGCGTGGTCAACAAACAAAGTCATCGGAAGATGGTGTCGTGGAAACTTGTGGCTGGGACCCACGAGGTCCATGGTGCATACGCATAAGAAAGTTCCTCCTTATTAAGCTGAAAAAATGTTTCCTCCACGACAATTTGGGACACGGCTGTATCTTATACGGAAGGAAGTGCCTCCTTGTTTTGTGAAAAAATTATTCATCCGTTGATAATTTGGGACCCGTCGATTTGGTGGCTGACTTGTGGGCTGCTAAGCGGAGCGATGTCATGCGGCTTTGTCAACAATCAACAAATGATTCTAGAAGCTGGACCGTTGGATGTTAATCCAACAGCCGTACTCCTTCTTCAACCTCTGTTCTTGCTCACTGTCTCCGTGGGGCGTGCACTTGCTGTCTTTGCCGCGCACCCGAACCTGTGAAGTTCCCCTCCTCTCCATCTGCGACTCCAATGCCCGTCTTCCCCATCTCCGGGTCGTTCCGGTCTGGGGTGCGCTTCGGCCGCGATGTAGTCAGCGTGGTCAATAACAGGAGTCATCGGAAGATATTTGTGCGTGAAGGCGGCGGTGGGGGCCTTGCCGCGCCCATGGGCGCATGCATGCAGCGAGCGGCGAGGTCGCCGTGGTCGAGAATGACTTCCATCGGAAGTTCTTGTAAGTGGAAGTCTCGGCTGGGTCCACGGATGCAGCAAGTAAGTGCCTCCTTATTCAGCGGAAAATAATGATTCCTCAAGCGCAGCGAGGACCCTTTGGGCCGGGCCACCGTATTTTGCGAAAAAACGTTTGCCCCCAGCTGCTGGGACCCACTGACAGGCCACCGTATTTCGAAAAACGTCCCCCAGCTGTCGGCTCGGACCCACGGAAGTGCCTCCTATTACGCACAAAAAATGAATACTCCCCTACTAGCTGGGACCCACCTTGGTGGGAGGCTGACTTAATGGGCCTACTAAGGCAGCGGGGGCGAAGGGCTTTGTCAACTTAGTCAATATGAGCGATTCTAGCTCCGGTGGTATGTCGATGTCCATCCAACGGCCGTAGTGCTTCTTCAACCTCTGGTCTTCTTGCTCCGGCCGCCCAAACCAGCGCGGTCATGCCTCATGCTCCTGCCTCCGTGGCGGCTGTCTTTGCCCTGGAGGACTCACCGCCCCTACTATTCCCACGCTGGCGAGGCCCTGCGGCGATGGCAACCTCACACACGCGGCGAACGGTGAACCCTCGTACTCCTCTCGGCGGGCTTCCACTGCGCGTCTTCCCAGCTCCGTGTTGTCCCTTCCTAGGCCTCGCCGTCGTCCACCGCCGTGGTGCTCTCCGCGGCGTGGTCAAGCGTGGTCAGAGCGACTTCCATCGGAAAATCTTGTCGTGGAGAGGTGACAGTGGGTCCATGGCCCACCCATTTTTTGTGATTTGCCAAGTAAGTCACTTTGTCGGGCCTGTTGGGCTGCAAATCTTTCAAAACGAGAGAGCTTTCATTGGTGGCGAGAAAATAGCCCATCGGTAATGAGAAATGGGCTGTACATTTTTAAAACACATCAAAGCGGCAATTAGTTTCAAATATCTTTTTTTTATTTGAGATTTTAAATTACATTAATTTTTATGCATGGAGAATTTGTTGGATTTTATATTGATATACATTTAGTTTTAAAATCAGTTTGAATGTGAGTCGAAATTTGGGAATAAAAACAGTTAGGACCCTTTTGAAATATGCAAAATTTAGTATAATTTTTTAACCGTGGCCACAATATGGGCTGTAATGCTAACAAAAGAATATGGGCTCCAAAAAACCTTAGAATTAGCAAATGGGCTGTAAATTATTAGAAATAATGGCAGATGGGTTGTATGATGTTTTCCACAGATTTGAGGCTTTCCTAAAAAAGGTTGATGCACAAGCGTTGCTGTTGGATGGCCATCCAACGGCCGTCGTCTTCTTCAATCTCTGCTCTTCTGCTCGGCCGCTCAAACAAGCACCGGCGGGACTGCTGCTCCCTCCTCCCTTGACGGGTGTCTTTGCCCTGTGAGCCTCCACCGCCCCGTACTCCCATCGCTGGCCTAGCCATCCCTCTACTCACACACTCTTTGTTATTCTCCGGCTCTGGCGAACAGACGATAAACCCTCGTTGGTCGTACTCCCCTCCGCTTGGGAAACAAGCTGTGAGTCTTCCCTGCCTCGTGTCGTTCCTTCCTAGGCCTCACCGTCATCCACCGCCCTGGTGCTCTCGGCCGTGACCTGGTTAACATGGTCGGCAGGCCGACATGCATCTGAAGTGGACTGTGCGTGGAGAGGCCGACAAGCTGGGTCCTGATGCGCATGAGAAATGCCTCCTTATTACGCGCAAAATAATGATTCGTCCACGACATCGAGGGAACCACGAAAGGGCCTCGGTATTCGTGAAAAAAAGCGTTACCGTCGGCTGACAGCTCGGACCCACCAGCTATATCTTCGCGCGCAAGGAGGTGCCTCCTTATTACGCACAAAAAATGAATACTCCCCATTGGCTGGGACCCGGTATAGTGGCGAGGCTGACTTGTGGGCCTACTAAGTTGTTGGGGGCGGAGGGCTTTGTCAACTTAGTCAATATGCGATTCTAGCTCCGGTGACCGTCGATGTCCATCCAGCGGCGTAGTGCTTCTTCAACCTCTGGTCTTCTTGCTCGGCCGCCCAAACCAGCGCCGGTCGTGCCTCGTGCTCCTGCCTCCGTGGCGGCTGCGATCTGCGGAGACCTCACCGCCCTACTACTCCCACCGCTGGCAGGCCATCCCTCTACTCACCCACACCCCTGTTATTCTGCGGCGGCAGCCTCCTCACACTACAGCGAACGGTGAACCCTCGTACTCCTCTCTGCGTGGGCATCCACTCCGCGTCTTCCCGGCTCGCGTTGTCCCCTTCCTAGGCCTCACCGTCGTCCACCACCCTAGTGCTCTCGGCGGCGTGGTCAACATGGTCGAGGCGGCTTCCATCGGGCGTGGACTGTAGTTGGAGAGGTGACAGGCTGGGTCCTGACGCGACAAGGAAGTGCCTCCTTATTCGCGCAAAATAATTATTCCTCCACCTAACGGTGGGGACCCACGGACAGGCCACCATATTTCGCGAAAAAAACATTTCCCCACATTGCTGGGACCCACCAGCTACACCTGCCATCGCCGCAAGGAAGTGCGTTCGGGCAAAAAAGATTCGCCCCACATTGCTGGGACCCACCGGCTACATCTTCGCGCAAGGAAGTGCACGGCGGTCGGGACCCACCTGGTGAAGCGTGCGTGGCGTTGTCATTCTGGTGCATAGCGATATGCGTACATCTTTGGTCGATGTGAAGCGCGCGCGTGTCGTAGATGTAAGCGCACATAGCATGTAGGCGTCGTCTGCGGCGAGGTGCAAGAAATAAAATCTGACGCGTCATACATCGGTGGGGTCTCTACGCCTACTCGGCGCGCATCGTACATGGCTGGGTCGGAACGGAGAAACAACATCGTCGTCGTGTTCATAGGGAGCCAACGGCTGGGCGGAAACGGAATGCGTGGTCGTGTTCATCGGGGAGGCTTGGGCGGAACAGGCGATGAAGCGAGGCTGGCGTACCGTACAGCGGAGAAACAGCCTTGTGTTCGACCGGCCACGTTGAAGCGGGTCTGTTGATCGGGAGGTCTGGCGTACCGCAAAAGCGGAGAAATGGACCTCCGGCGGTCGGCAGGGGTCTGTTGATCGGGAGGGTGTGGCATACCGCAAAAGCGGACGAAAGCGGACTTGTGTTGGGCCTTCTACGGTCGAAGCGGGGTCTGTTCGCCGGGAGGTGTGGCGTGCCGCATAAAGCGGGAAAGCGGACTTGTGTTGGGCGCTATCACGGTCGAAAGCAGGGGTGGCGTGCCGCATAAGCAGGACTCCACGGATCTGTTCATCTCCACCGTCGACCTCCTCCGGCCTCCACGGGCTCTGTTCCTCCGGCCTCCACAGCGCTTCTCCACGGCTCTTGTTCAACCACCCTCTACCGTCTTTGTTCATCCAGCCCTCCATACCACGGGGTCATGTTCAACCACCCTCCCGGCCACCCCTCCACCGTCTCTGTTCATCCAGCCCTCCACACCACGGGTTCATGTTCATCCGAAGCAACGCCACCACTCCTTATTCATCAACCCCCGGCAGCGCTTCTTGTTCATCGAGGCAGCATCGATCGGCTTGATTAGCGGCGATGGCGAAGAATCGCTCCATCGGGTTCATTTAACAGCCATCGATCGATCGCTCGGGTTTAATGTAGCGTAGCCTGCGATGTCAATCACTCGGGTTGATTAGAGCCGCGCCTCGCTTCGGCAAAGTTAGAGCCAGCGCCTACTTTACCTGCAGCAGCGTCACGTCTGAGAAAGCAGCGCATCGCTCGCCCCGACCTCCCCCGTAACGGCAACTCCCAAAATTTTCCTCCCCTCGCTTCTACCACGGTTTTTCCGTCATGGACAACCAAAGAATGTCATGCAGCTGCGTCTCCGGCCCGCCCGGGCGAAAAGCCCATTTTACATCATGAATTTTTGTCATAAGTAAGAGCCCACCACATCTATGATGATACGGGTTTTGTCACAATTATCGTCATAGAAGTGTCATATGTATGATAGAGAAAAAATTCGTTCGGCCCAAAATGTCACGGATGTGTCTTTTTTTGTAGTGGACGACTCCGGCAAGGAGAAGGAGCGGCCATGGAATGCAAATCTCCTCCGAAGATTTTACAGTTAAATGCAGTATGTACCACGCTACATTTTGTGTTAAAGTACAAAGACTCCGGGTCCCCCGAGAAGAGCTCGGGGACTGCCCTTCTTTATCTATATGATAAAATTATGCCTATGAGTATGTTATTTTTCATTATGCGCTTGGCACGGGTTCGACTAATTCGGCCGGGGACTTACCGCTTGGAACTATGAAATGCTTCCTGCTGCCGGACAAGTAATGTGTGGCATAAGCCGTCTCTGCCGGAAGCTTGCAGCTCACGAGAGGCGTATGCGGTGGGCAGGAGCAAGGTGAAAAGGTGCCCACATGAAAATGGCTAAAGACTCAAAGCATGTGCATAGTTTAAGCGACTTCGACCTTTACGACCATTGTTGAGCAACCCAATGCCGCCGTTTCTACTCAACTTGCTAAAGAACTCTAGCGGCTAAGTACTTGCCTTCCCAAAAGTAGCTAAGTACTTGACCAAACCTTGATCCATGAGCGGCGGTTTGGCAACAAGATAGCAACCAAGGAAGGCGGCAAAGGAAAAAGCCAAAGAAGCGATAAGCAAGAAAAGATAGAACTTCGGAAAAATATTTACATAGCAAGGCCCTTGGCAATCTTCAACAAAGTTCAAGATACACCCAGCGGGTGGAAGCGTACAAAATTAGCGAGTTCACGGGAGGGTGATAGGCAGTAGTAAAAGATAAAGTGGCGGCCTAGGAAGCAGCAGAAGGGTTCGGAGGATCGGAGGTGGCGGTGCCAATTGCGGGCGGCGGTTGGTCGGTCTCTGCTTGATCGCCTCCAGCGGCAGCTGGCTCGATCGAGGCGTGGCTCGTTCTTTGGAAGCTTGGTCGGTGAGGCTGGCTGTCGCTCCGACCTCTGGCGCCTCTCTTCATCTCCCTCATCCGCCTCGCCTTCTTCCTCGCCCGTTGGAGTCGATCACCTCCGCGAGTCCTCGCCGTCTTCGGGTTCAGCCCGAACCATTCGGCGGCGCCTCGGCGCCATTCTCAACCGCTCAGGGCGAAAATGCGGTGTCGGTGTACTTTCGGCGATCGGCGCCGCGGCAGCGAGATCATCTTCCACGACCGCCAACTCCTCGAGCTTCTGGCGAATGTGGCTGATTGGGCTAGACTTAGCCGAGATACCCTATGACAAACTCCAAGGCCAGCGCGCTCGGCCGGGCGAAGAGCCCTTCGAGTCTCAAGAGGGCGACCGCTACCTCGGCGGTCGGCGATCCGATTGGGAGTCGCGGTGCCGGCATGTCGGCCCGCGAGCGGCAATCGCCTAAGCGGCTGACTGCGCTGGCGGCGCAACATCCGGTGAGCCGGCGAAGGCGGACCTCGATGCTCGAGATTTGCTTTCGCTAAGGGTTGAGGCGTCGGCGGTGATCTCAGCGCCATCGCCTCCGCCCGCCGTGATCGGCTTCAATGGCCTGGTTGGCGGCGTCCAAGTGGCGGGAAGAAATCGCCAAGGCAAGCGAAGAACAAAATTAAAGACTAAAGCGGCTCGACCAACGGCGGCAACTCAAAAGAAAATGAGAGGCTCACCGCCGACTATATCCTCGATCTCGTGGAAGCGGAAGTCAGCATCGCCTCCTTGTCGATCCGGAGGAGGCGTTTGCTCGCGAACTTCGGCAAAGGCGGTCTCCTGTCCTCCGCCTCATACGGGCCTTCTTGAGAGCTCCTTTTGTTCAGCGAGTTCGCGTGACCAGCGGTCGCGCTCCTTATGCCAACTTGCTGCACTCCTCCTCCTTAGCGCGCAGCACGGTGTTAGCCTCGGCCAGCTGCTTACGCAAGGTGGCGTTAGCCTCTCCGGAAGAAAAAAAAACAAGGTGTTAGTTGCCAACAAAGAAGAAAAATCGCGGGAGATCGGCTGGTTGCTCGACAATCGGCCCGAATCTCGGGGACTACAGCCGAAGTGCGCCGGCGTGCCCCATGAAAAAAGTCTTCAACGAAGAAGAATAGTGGCGGGAGATCCGGCCGGCTACTCACACTCGGCCCGAATCTCGGGGACTACAGCCAGCAGGTCTTGTGCGCCCCTTGAAAAAAAGAGGACTTACTTGGCTTTCCGACAAATCGGCAATCCGGTGAGCCAGCTCACGGGCGTTGGAGTTGAAAGCGGTCACGTGAAGATTGTGGTAGTCATGTGACAAAAATTCAGATAAGTGTTAGTGCTTGGAACTTCGCCGATTAGAGTTACGAGCCGCCTGCTTTCGATAACCGGCTCGAAACTTCGGGGACTACACCCGATGGAGTGTCTTGGCGGCGCAAAGCACAAAAACATAAGCAAAAGAAAGAAACTCACCGGCGGCCTCTCGCGATGCGGATCGCCTTGTTGCGATTCTTGATGGCCTCGCCCTCGGCTCGGATCTTGGCAGACATCAAAAGCGCCCGGTTCAACGCCCGGTCTCCGAGGCGCGCCGTATACTTCGCCTTTGCAAAACGGCGGCAGCGTCGGCGTGCCGACCTCGAGACCAACCCGTCGCACCTCGTTTTCGATTAGCGGCACCGGCCAGGTCCGCCGGCTGCCCGCCTGCGCTCCCGGATAGCGGCGGTGGCGGAAACGATCACGTCCGGCATGGTGGTGTCGCCGTCCTCTCTCTCCATGATCGGGTTCTCGTCGCCCGACCTCCCGATCTGCCGTGAACTCCGGAGGTGGCGTGAGTTTAGAAGGTGATGAAAACCGCCCGGCGGCCGTCGCGCCGTCGGCTGCTTCTTCGCGCGTCGGCGTACCTCGACTTCGCCCGATTTCTTGAGCGGCGGCCTCCACCTTCTCGGCCTCCGCCTTCTCGGAGGCGGCTTCCCGCTCTTCACGCACTTCTCGTGCGTTCCACTCTCGCCTCCCGGAGTCGGTGGCGGGAGTCGATCCAGCAGTGGTGGCGGAAGTCTCCCCGACCCACGATGGGCGGCAGCCGCGTTCTCAAGAAGAGTGGAGCCACGAACCAAGAAACAAGCAAAGAACTCGAAACAGATCAACAAAGAAAAAAAAAATGAAGGCGCAAAGGAAGGTAGTACTTACGCAGAAACCAGCTGCGGCATCTTCACCTCCTTGCGGGCGGTTGGCAACCTTGGCGGCTGCGCCGTCCCGGCTTGGTGCGCGCGGCCGAGCCTTGGGCTTCTTGGCGATTGCCGAATAACCTCGGCGTGGCCTGCGCTTCTTCGCGCCGCCTTGGGCGTCGGCCAGCGGCGAAGAGCTGGCGCCCGGCTGGCCGGCTCCGGCTGGTGGCGGCAGGCGACTTCCCAGCGTCGTCGTCAACGATCCTTGAGGCTGGCTTGAGCCTGAAGCCACCTGCTTCACCGCCTCCTCCTCGGCGTCGTCCTCCAGGCTGCCGCCCCAAGTCGAGGTCGTCGGCGTCGCTCTCCGCCCGGTCGGGGAGGTCAGCAGTCGGTCCCGCGATGCGGCTCTTTGGGCTGGAGGAGGGGCTCTGTTCGAGGCGATTGGTCGGGCTGGACAAGGCGGACCCGGCAACAAAGAAGCGAGAAAAAAAAAAGATAACTCACCATGGGCGGTGGGTGGTAGCGTGAATCTGGCTCCTTGCCAAACCGCCACTCTTAAGTGAGCTCGCAGAGTTAGCAAGATAGTTCACCATGTAGGCTACCTCTGTGTGAGGCATCTCCTTGGTGCACTGGCCCGCTCGGGTCGATGTCCGCTCATCACGGAAGATCATGTGAGGCGGCCTGGGCGGGGCACTCGGCCTTTTCCATGAAGGCGGCCAGCAAATCAGGCCAGTCAGGCCCTCCGACCCCGTCGGCCTTTCGGGAGCAGCGATGCAGCGGTTCCGGCGGCGTCGGCGTCCTTGCCCGATGCGGCGAGTTGGGCGCCTTCGGTGGTGGGCGGCTGCATAAGCGGCAAGTTGACCCGATCGCCCTCCGTGAAGGCGCTCTTCCGTAGAAATCGACCGCTGCCACATCTTCACCAACTTTATCAGCGTGATTGGGGAAAGCGGTTGTCGGCCCCAACCTCCGCACCATGATGAGCGTGCGCTTACTGGTAAACCGCTGCGCGCGTGGGTGCGAGCTTGGGTAGAAGAACTCCCCTGAAACGCGATGGTGGGGAGGGCGCGAGAAGCCTTCACACAAGGTGACCAAGGCAGACAGCAGCACCACCGTGTTGAGGTGAGTGGTGCAGCTGGAGTCAAGTAGAATTCGAGGAAGGACGGAAGAAGCCGCTCGCCCGGCAAGCCAAACTCTTGCGAGCGGTCGGCGGAAGGCGACCCGCTCGCCCTCCTCCGGCTCGGCGAGATTTCCCTCCTCCGGCCAACCGGCGCGTCTTGCGGAGAAATCGGCGTGGTCGTTGTGAACAGAACCGTCCCATGCTCCGGGCGCGCAGGCGTGGCGGTGGAAGAGGAACTCATCGAGGGCGAATCACCGCGGCGCTCGGCGTGGCTTAGGCGCAACAGCGAGAGGAAGAAGAAAGAGGAAGCAGTGAGGAGGAGGGGCGTGCGTGCTCTGCCGTTCCCCCACCTCCACCTACTTATAGGCCCATGGGCTGCGAAGCCGAGGGGGCGATCGTGGGATTCACTGCGCCCACTACCCCACGCCCCCATGTTTATCGCGCAGAGATTCTTGCCTTGGTAACTCCTTGAGGAACTCAACCGCCCACCTCGGCCACAGCGGATCCGCTCGCATGCCGAGGCGTGGTAGTGGCGGGCCCAGCTGGAAGCGTGTCCGTCAGCGCGTGGGTGAAACAAAGCCCAGACCGCTCGTCATGCGTGGCGAACTGGCAGGCGGCGATCTGGAAGCATAGCTAGCACGCCACATGGATCCGCCAAGCATTGGAAATTTGGGCGAGTCGGTGGCGCGGGGCCAACTCCTACGGTCGGCCCGGCGAGAAGTCGAACAAGGTTCCACCTCAAGCACTTTCGGAGAAAGAAAATCTGAGGCCCCGGCGAGATCATCATGACACCTCACGGCCGGGGACTCTGGCCGGAGTAATGGGCCATGGGTAGCTAACGAAGCACTGGAACCTTTCAAGACATCGGGGCTGTTGTGCCCTCAAAGGCGCCAAGATGAAAAGCATATACAGAGGCGGTGGAAGAACATCCGGCTGCCCATAAGCGGCGAGAGTCACAGGGAGAGCCAAGACAAAGCCGACTCCTATCCGGTGGCTTATAGAAGCGGCCCGAGGAATCGTGCTGCAGCGCCGGTGAAGCCCGTGCCCTCATAAAGGGGGCGGGGCGGGGAATCTCTCTGATGTAGCCCGCCGCCTCCCCTTTCGAGGCTGGCGTAGCCACGATCGCGCTGTACCAGCGGAGATCTCCGCCCGGTGTAGCACTATTGCCATGCCATCACGACATCATCACCGGCGGGAGTCCTGCTCCCCGGCAACGACTTTGTCGATGCGGCCTCGGGGCAGCAGGCCCCACCGATTAGCGAGAGTCTAGAAAGGCGGCAAGAGCTCTACGATCGGATCGAGGAGGTCGGCCCCTAAGTCGGCCCGCCCTTCCTCGGGACCTCGCGCCATTAACTAGGCAGAGACCGGGTGGCTACGGTAATCACCCGCCCGAGTGGCGGGCTATAGCCACGACCCTGACTAAACTGCATCATTAGAACACGGCTCTGATGATCGGCAACGGCAAGACCCATAGCGGCGGGAGCACCTGTCGGCTCTGTGCAGACCAGTCAGCGGGGGCCACCGGTCGGTGGTCCCGGCAACCGATGGAGAAGTCGGAGGCGGAGGCGACGGCGGGTCCTACACCTGCAAGATTACCAATGTACCCACAGAGCCAGGCCTATAAACCCCAGGGGCACCCATGCAAAGGGTTCTCAACACAGAAGAACTAGACCAGATCATTATAGGAAGGAGAAAGCCTCGCCTTCTCCTACCTCTAACACACAGCTCGAGGAGCACCTTTGTATTCACTTGTGCCTTAGTGATCATCACGGAGACCCATGAGAGCAGGACTAGGGTGTTATCTCCTAGAGAGGCGAACACAGGTAAAATGCGCCGGCGTTAGTGTCTCGCCTCATCCGGCTTCGGGGCACGGCGGCGTTCTACTCGCTCCCACCATGATAAGCCATCCATTGGCATATATCGCACCATCCCCGGCAGCGGTGCAAAAGGTCACAATAGCAACGGTAGAAATGGATATCCTGTTTGCACAAATAGCTATAGAGGAAGCGGTCGGCGTCTCAAACAATTACAGGCAAAACCATTTGGCTAAACTTGTCATGGCTTATAACAGTCGCATGGCTTCATTTTACTAGGGGCATTAGATTAATAATAGCTAAATATTTGGTATAAGGGCATGGGACAGTGGGTGCACCAGCAGTCCAGCACCATGTACCTAAACAGGGGCATAAAGTGGTGATTCAGAGTTTGTTGCCCGAGAAACAAACATCAAGAAACATATACAGGTTGGTCCCACTTTTGTTCCTCTAGCCACCTACTCCTATGTTTTTTTGGAAATGGGCGTGCCCCGTCCTGCATCATAATGATGCATGCAGCCATCTTATGTGTGGATAGCAAATCTAGTCCTGGTCATACCCTTTGTGTACATCGTTTCCCTATATTTTCCTTTTAGACCAAGAGGCGGTTGGATGACCGTCGTACTACTTTCACCCCTATCCTTCTTGTTTGTACCAAGTCCGATGCACATACTAAATTCCCACACCCCACTTTATTTCTTGTTTGAACCAAGTACAAGATTTGACTCCATGAAGTAGCTTTACCTCTAACAATAGAAAAAAAAATAGGTGACGTTGGACCATCCGGTGAGGAGAAATTTGAGAGGAAAATGATGCACATGCAGCGGCGTGTAGTAGGGGAAGTGAAACTCTGGCGGTTTCAAGAAGATATACGAAGGTCATCGGGATGTGGATAGGTGGGTGGTGGGAGGCGGATCCGCCCACACTAGAAGCAGCGATGAAGGATCGGAGGACCTCCCTTGCCGGTGCTCGGCCGAGAGATAGCAGTGCGGTGGCGATGGGTCTCCTCCCTCGGCTGTCGGCGATGGCCTAAGCTGCCCCTCCTCCCTTCACCGGTGGAGGGGATGCGTCAGATCTATAACCAGCGGTGAGGATAGAAAGACATTGTTTTTTGAAGGGAGAAAGACAGTGTTACCACCACTATCTTGTTTAGATCTGGAGAGGATGAGAGTGTGTGACTAGAGCAACCCTAGCAAGCAAGCGCGGAGGCTCCGGCCTATATATATGTAGTGGGGTAGTTTTCGTTTTTCACTCCATCAAAACAATCGTTTAAAATTGTTATGCGTGCCAGGTGCGCGTTTTTAAGTTGTTGATTGTTTTTGAGATAGCTACCCGCTTATTCCAAGTGGTGTTACAGTGTGCCAGGTTACGCTTTGTATCGTTCAAGTGTGGTACAAGACCCTCCATTAAATGAACAACCACCCCTCGTAAAATTGTGAACAAGCCCACGCTAAAATTATATCGAAAGCGTGGGCTACCCCAACATGCATTATTATTTATATTTTCTACTCCCTTTGTTCCTAAATATAAGTCTATTTAGACATTTCAAATGGACTACAACATACAGATATATGTAGACATATTTTAAAGTATGGATTGGTTCATTTGCTCTTTATGTAGTCACTTGTTAGAATCTATAAAAGACTTATATTTGGGAGCGGATGGAGTATGTGCGATATCCTCAAAACAAAATGTGAGAGTGCAATATTTATTGGGCCTTTGTAAGTGGTGCTAAATTTTGACCAAAGATTTAACTAACAAAATGTAAGTGCATGTTAACAAAAATTATATCGTTTGATTCATATTTGAACATAGTTTTCAATTATGTGTAATTTTTGTGACATGCATGAACATTAGTTAGTTAAATTATAATCAAAATTGGGCAAGAATACATCATATCAACACATGCAAGTATCAAAAGGAAAGTCACGGCATGCATGCATCGTTGTACTCCCTCGTTTCCAAATATAATTCTTTTTAGAGATTGCAACAAGTGACTACATACGAAGCAAAATGAGTGAATCTACACTCTAAAATATGTCTCTGAGACATCCATATGTTGTAGTCCATTGAAATGTCTAAAAGACTTATATTTAGGAGCGGAGGTAACTAATGCATTTAGTAAACACAAATTATTGAAATATTATCAGTGCGGTGCTTTGATGTGTCGCGTCAACTCGTAAAAGACCAGAAGTTTGATTACTACAGCATACAATCAGCCTTAACCGCTTTTGCCTTTGGCTGCATGATAGGTGGGCCACCACCTGTTGGGCCCACTGTCATAAAGCGCAAAGCGGGAAGCGATAAATCAATGAAATTGCGTCCTCCCTCACCCATGAGTGTGGTGGTTAGCAGGACTAGGAGAAGCTTTCATTAGCTTCTACGCTCTCTCCCCTCACTTGCAGTGGACATCTGATAGTTCAATCGGTGTCGGATGGCTGGAAGCATCTTGTAGTACTCCTCCTTTGCAGATAGTACTCCATCATTGTTCGACTTCGAAAGGCGAAGCCAAAGCGCCTTAGGGCGGCTTATGTGGCGATTTCATTTGTAGAGTAGTCTAGGATAGCGTGTATCGTGCATGTAAGCTTAAAATCATTGAATTAGGCTCCATGCTTTTTTTATTAAAATAATCTTACGGCCCTACATCATCTGGTGATTCTAGTTTGCCGCTCATCTGGTCGAGAGCAGAGAATATATATTTTAATTTAATGGTGGGAGTAAATGTTAGAGGTTGCGACAAATGGAGTATTGTACCACTGCGGGTCTTTAGCCAAGTTTAGAGGCAACCATGTGGGTCGGTGCCTGCTATGATTTGTCGCGTCCTTTCATTACTTGAGGAGGAAGATTGATTTTACTACTACTGCGCCTTCTCCCTGCGCCCATGCGGTGGTGGCTATCCCTCACTTGTCGGTGGGCGAACATCTGATGATGGATTTGATACTCTCACATAGAAGTAGTAGTAACATCATTGTTACGTCTTCTTCTTGAAAGCGAAAACCAAGCGCCTAACCTGAGCGTGGCGATTGTGAGCCTTCGCGTGGCGATCTTTAATGTGAGGGTGGGGGCGTGGTGCGGATCCTTGGAACACGCCTAGCAGAGCTCTTGCATGAGACAAAACTGCTATTTGAGCCCACTATTGTAGTACTATTACTTGCTAGTATATGGCTGAAAAGTGCAACTATCCTAGGTGGTTTTGGTAATTCATAACAACATATGGCTCATTGAGCTAATGCTATTCTAAGACAAATATTTAGGAAAGCTCAATGAATGG
>JAHIAM010002120.1:0-25796 GCA_021605205.1 Aegilops longissima
CCAGGCTGGAGGACGGTTGACCAAGAAATTCGAGGACCACTGGGACGGCTGGCCGGGTGAGATCATACCGAGTCCCAGGGAACCGAGGGAAGCGCACCGAACCACGGGGTCGGAGAGAGGCAGAAAGCGGATGTATTGTTGCTGAAAGCTTGAAACCACATGGGTTGGGTGAGCCCAGATTCGAGGCATGGCGAGGCCATGAGATCCCAAAGAAAGTCCATGGATGAGAATCAAGTCTGGGACTTGGTTGATCCGCCACCGGAATCGCCATTGGTTGCAAATGGGTCTTTAAGAAGAAAACCATGGGATGGAAATGTTCAGATCACAAAGTCGGCTTGTCGCTAAAGGTTATGGACAAGTTCAAGGAATTGACTACATGAGACTTATCCCGGGTAGCGGTGAAATCGGTGAGGATCATAAGCTATAGCTGCATATTTGATTACGAGATATGGCAGATGGATGTCAAGACGCTTTCCTTCACGGAAATTTAACCGAGGACGGTATATGATACAGCCCGAGGGTTTTGTCGATCCGACTAGCACTAGTAAGGTATGCAAGCTCAAGAGATCCATTTATTTGAAGCAAGCATCTCGAGTTGGAACATTGCTTTGATGAGGTCCACGTCTCGCCCACGGTAAGAGGATTCTTGTTTATACAAGAAGTTAAGGGAGCTCGATAGTTTTTTGATCTTGTATGTGGATGAATACTACTGTCGGAAATAATGTTTCATGTTAAACCTCGGTCAAGGGATCATTGAATGGCAAGTTTTGGGAAGGACCTTGGTGAGGCACTATTTTTAGGCATTAAGATCTATAGAGATATATCGAGGAGGCTGCTCGGCTTAAAAGCACGACATAGATAAAGTGTTGAAGGTTCAACATGAGTGAGGCGAAGAAAGGGTTCTTGCCGCCTCACATGGTATAATGCGAGACTCGAGTCCTTCACATCCGATGAGCGAAGCATGATGGAGGATTCCGATGCCTCAGAATCGGATCCATCATGTATGCCATGATAACAAGGCCCTGTTGTTTTGCAATAAGCCTAACAAGTAGATACAGGCCAACCGTGAGAGTCACCGGGCGGTAAAGACTATTTTGAAGTACCAAAAGGACAAAGAGATGTTCCAGTTTATGGAGGGGGAAGAGCTCGCGAAGGGGTTACGCCGATGTTAGTTTCCAAACCGATGAGATGATTGTCATCAACCGATTGTACGCCCCGAACGGAGGAGCAAAGGTAATCGATGAGTTCCAACAGGATACGTGGGATTCTACCACGGGGTTTAAACACCGGCTTGTGAAGCTGCAAAGGAAGGTGTTTGATCCGCATTTTCGATGATCTTGGTATTTTCCCGCTCGGAAACGTTGGACCTTTATTGTGATAATTTTCCATCCACAAGCCAAGGAGCCGAGGAATCACCACAAGGTCGGAATAGACCGGAAATATCACCGAACAAAGATCGTAAAGAATGGTGATGTAGAGTTATGAAGATTCACACGGATGCAAATGTTGCAGATCCGCTGACTAAGCCGCCCACAACCCAAGCATGAGGGGCACGTTAGAGGCTATGGGCATTCGATGTCTATTTGATGCGACTCTAGTGCAAGTGGGGAGACTGTTGGAGATATGCCCTAGAGGCAATCATGTATGATGATATTTCCTATGTGTTTATGAATAAAGATAGTCCTTGGACATTATCAATGATGTGTATCGACAAAATGCGTGACTTGTTTGTGGGACTATGCATTGTATGATGACTGTCCTAAAAGGTCCCTAGTCGAAAGGGCTGTGTGGATGCAAGAATCGACTAGACTAGCATATGACACGGTCGATGGCTCGGTCTCACTAGCCATGGAGCATTGGATGCTAACCGGATAATATGGACTTGAAAGGTCTAGTCGGATTCGACATAGTCGGATCCGAAGTCGAGATAAGGTCCGAGTCGGACAGACCCAACTATGAGGCATAGCGATATGTCATCTGTGAGTCTCTAGTACAACATATCGTTCTATGTCCTAAGACACAGTAGCTGACGATGTACTCGGGATGGTGATAGACTTGCTTTGGGCCGACTCAAACGCTACTCCGTGGATCGGTAGTTACAAAGGTAGGTTTGGGTTTGTCCAATCCCATGTTTCGAGACATGGTCGAGCAAGATGGGATCGCTTCCTCCATCGGGAGATATACTCTGGGCCCCTCGTGTGATCCGACCAGAGAACAGCATGGCCATGCGACAAGGATTATGAGATAATCCGGATAGTGGCTGGTGATATCCTTTGAACGAGAAAGAGGTCGGGCTAGCACAAGGATGACGGTCTCGCCTTGAGCCCGACAACATATATCGTGTGGCAAAGGGCATGTAAGTGACATTATGCAGTGTTCGCTTAACCAGCTTCATAGTTCTGCTGGTGGTGTGCGCGCTTGCTAGAGGCCGCTACTAACCGCAGGCATGTCGGAGGTGATCCGGCTCGTGACCAAGCCGACTTGAACCTAAAGAATTGTGCAGCTTAAGGGAAGGAACCTACGAGGTGATTAAATGAGGACCTTTGGTCGGATGTGATCCGGACCGGACTAGGAGCGGGACCGAATAGACTTTGGGTTTTAGGGTCCGTCACGAGGCCCAAGTGTTGAGCTCCGCTGACGGACGCTTATATAAAGTGGAGGTGCGGCACACTCGAGGCGGTTGATCGTTTGGCGTTGCGGCTAGGGTTTGCATGTGTTGCGAATAGCCACCCACTCGCCGCCGCCCGTGCTGTGTCGGACCTCCAGCACCGCCGCGACGGCGCTCCTCTCGCACGCGCGGATACCGTTAGAGGCGGTGCACTTGCGCCGCTTCCGGCGGGCTTCGTGACATGGGATCGGACGACCGGCCTTTCGAGGGAGATCGGACGAGGAGAAGGCGATACACTCGGACGCTTATGCCCTAACTTTTCTTCACGCATCGCGGCGCTGCGCGTCTGGTAATGACTGTGATCCATCTCCGTAGTATGTTCCCAGAATATTACTGCGCGTGAGAATTTTTAATTTGCGATCGGCGCACCCCACCGTAGAACCCAACAGAGGCCCCATGAAGTAAGCCACCGTACTCCATGATCGGCAAAGTCTTGATCGGCGTTGGCAAATGTATCGTCGTCGTCATCGTTCGATCCTCGTGCCATATGCATGTTTGGATCGATTGGCATAGGGATGTCCGGCACCGTTCGCGGCGGTCTTGCCATGGGGCCGACTTGGCGGCAACACGGTCGGGCGGTGTTGTCTTTGGGGTGGTGTCCCCCCCAAACAAATCTGCTCTTCGGCCAGCGCAGGGCCGGCTCAGCCGGCGCCCGAGGTCATCACGTCATCATCGTCGGCCCGGCAGGTCGAATCGGAGGTAACAACTCGTCGCAGCCTGGCAGCACCGAACAGTTCAACCCTAAACAAGTTGGGTGGCATCTGGGTACCGTGGAACAAGGGTTTCCCTGTTGAGCGATTTTGCCCTTGGCGACATCGACCAACTCATTGTTCGCGAAGTGCGGAGAGTGCACTGCGGAGCGTCGGCGGCGCCTGCGAAAACATGTAGCGTCGAGGATGCCCAGTCAAAGCAAAAGATGAAGTCCTCGACCGAGAGAGGCAATTAGTTACCGTGATGATGGCGTCGAGCTCGGCTAATGTCGAGCACCGCCAGCGAATGCGTGCGATTAACGGAGGGCGCTTGCTCTGAGGTGCCGGTGGCGTACACCGGGTGCATTAAGCTCCGTGCAAGCGTCGGAGACACCAATGCGCCTCCGCCGGAGACACCAATGGCTCCCGCCATCGCATTCCATGATTCTTGGCCGTGAAGCTAGGAATCGAGGCGGGCCACATTGGCCCCATAATCACGCACTCAACCCCTGGATCAAGGTAGGCACAATGGCGGTGATCGTCGCTCCGAAGTTGTTGTTGCACTTGCTCTTGGACAATCTCGGAATCCAGCGCCACATGTGCCTTGAGTTCTTGAACCTCGCGGATGCAGCTTTCCGAGCTGGTCTTTTCTCCTTCCGCACCAGCGGTATAGTATGACCCCATTTTGTGGACAAGCCTTTGCCGTCTATGTGTTGTAGCGCGACTAGGTTTGCTCTTTCAAAGTCGGTGATCGACCCTCGAAGTCGACATGCATTTGGCGACCCTCACGGTGACCCCATCCAGCGAGCCTGCCGAGGTGCTGTTGACGGGCAGACCAGCGGGGTTCTCGATGCCTAGATAATTAGTGCGATGGAGATGCACTCTTGATTGACCCCGGCTATACTTCCCTCTGGATGTGACATGTTCGAGCGTATTCTTTGATGACACCATTCATCCTTTTGAACAGCATCATCTTTGTGCGGGAGCGTCGGCCGAGTTGGATGATATCCTCCACGATATGGACCAGCGGATGCACCATAGCGTCGAAGAATGCGGGCGGGAAGTACATCTCAAGCTCGCATAGTATCACCACGATCTCTTCCTGTAGCCTTCGAGTTGCCTCATGTCGATCGACTTCCGAGATGGCGTCCAAAAAAGTTGCATAGGCCAAATAGCGTTTCCGCAGACGTGCGCGTCCATGATCCCATGGTTACAAGCTGGAAGTATCGCATCATCGACCGCGACGATCGTGAGACTTCATCCGCTGAACTTCTGCTTGGCTGGGTCTGGGTATCGCTTATCTTCCCAGCGTAACCGTAGGAAGTTTTACTCCTAGGAGGCGGTGAAAAACTGCTCGATCTCCTCGACTTAGAGTGAAGCGCGGGGAGGTAGTCATTCCGGTCTTCTTGGCCTTTTTGCCTTTGCGGCGACTTTACGTGTCCTGCTTCACCTCATCATCATCATCATCATCATCATCATCATCATCATCATCATCATCATTAGCGTGAAGCTCCTGCGATGCCCATTGATTTCAAGTCTGCCTTGCTTTGGCCCATCTTTGGTCCTCTGGCATGTTGAGCAGGGTACCAAGCAGACTCGCGCACGTTCTTCGTGATATGCATGACATCAAGGCTGTGAGGCACACGGTGGATCTTCGATCGGCAAGTCCCGAAAAGCAGACCTCGTTTTCCATACCTTCAGCGGCTCTTGCCGCCTTCGCTTCTTTCCGGCTCGGCGCCTTTTGCTTCTTTCCGGTAGTGGGCGGTCTTTCCAATTTTCAACAACTTGTCTATTTCCTCGCGCTCCTCGTACAGGGCGTTTTGAGTTCGGTTTCACCATCGAACAGATCCTGCGTTTCCTCCACGGGTCATTGTCGCGAAGCCACCTTGATGTCCCATGAACACGGTTTTGAAGACCGGGATCTCTATCTAGCTGGCGTCGTTGTGTCATCCATACACCTTACGTATCCGGAAAATCCGTGGACTACCTGCCCTTGAGATATCCGTAACCGAGATAGTCGTGCACCGTCGTGAGCGGTCACGGCTCTCATAGGGAAATATTCTTTCTGCGGCGTCCCGCGTATTGGCTAGCGTTTTCCACAGGGTGTCAAGCTCCTCTTTCAGCAGCCCGGATACAGATTGATGTCGTTCCCTGGTTGTTTGGCCCTTCAATTAGCATACTCATGTGAATGTACTTCCTCTTCATGCACAACTAGGGGAAGGTTGTACATCCACACAAACACAGGCCAGGTGCTATGTGTGCTTCTCTGCTGCCAAGCGGATTGACTCCATCGGTGCTCGCGCCCGACCACGATGTTCCTTGGATCGTTCCCAAATTCTGAGTCTTGAAGTTCAACGCTTGCCAGCTGGCTCGCATCCTTAGGGTGACTCAGCATCTTGTCTTTTTATCTATCTCCGGATCATTTGCGTCATCTTCGCTTCTTCTCCTCCTATCCGGCGTGCCAGCGCGGAGCTTTACTACCTTAGGGTCCGCGGAATACCGCTGCAGGCGAGTGATGGAAAGTACCACACCACTTTTAGGGCTTTCTTCCTCTTCTTGTATCGAGTGGCGCCGCAGAACCGGACATATGGTAGACTCCGCATGCTCGTCCCGATAAATGATGCAATTGTTCATGCACACATGGTATTTCACGTGCGATAAATCGAGAGGACACACGATTGTCTTCGCCTCCTCAAACTGGTGGGCACTTGTTCCCCTTAGGAAGGCGTTAGTGCCAGAATGACATGTTCTCGTCGAAGCATGCGTCGGTCATTTTGTGTTTTACCTTCATCTCCAGAGCCATGAGCGTTACTTTGAGGCGGGTATCCTCAGGCCTGCATCCTTCATACAATGGAGTAACCGCGTCTAACTCAAGTTGATCCATCTTGGCTTTCTCTCGGGCGGCAGCTCTGGCGTTATCCGTCTGCTTGAGAAGCAGCTCTTGAATATGAGGGTCCTGCACCCAGCCCATCGATGGTCAGCGTCGTCTCGCTCGCGGCATCATCATCTTCATGATCATGCCGTCGTCTGCTCCGACATCTTCCTCATCATCATGTCCTGCATCTTCTACATGATGACTGTGTACAACATCACCGTCGTGATCATCTCCGGGATTCTTCGTCTTCTCGCCCGCCCGAGCGCGGTGGTTGTCTTGCTGCCCTACCTCATTTCTTGCCCGGCCCCGTGGGCGACTTCGTAGTCATCTTCATCACCTTGCCACCGATAGCCATCCATGAAACCCGCAAGAAGCAGGTGGTCCCAACACCTGCCGGAATCCGGGTCCGCAATAAGGCTCTTGACTTGCATCTTCGACACGGACATCTTATCTCCGTCTCGTCTCTTTTGAAGCATCTCGGCCTTAGCGGACCTCAAAACCTATTCACGATGCCTTCGATCATCGTGCGGACCATCAAGTCGCTGCGAGGTAAAGCAAAATGATATTTTAGAACCAAACAAAAATTTGGCATGACTTTCCCTAAAAATAGGACCAAAAGAATGCTTAATGCCAAAATTCTCGCCAAAAGCGGAAATGAATCAACATTCCGGCAAAATATTGGCAACTATCGCATTTCAAATACCGGTACACCTCCAAACACACACACATATGCAACACCACAAACATATGCAACACCACGAACATACATAGATCTAGCTAGGCCATAAAAAGTGCATGTGCACATTGTTGTAGGGAGAACAACATAAATATAGCTTCCCGCTTACTTACCTATTAAAACAAGGTAATTTAACCACTTAATTTGAATGAATCTATGATGGAAATGAGGTGAAAAAGAGGAGGCACCCGAGACAAGGAGGAGGTGGAGAGAATGAAGTGGGGAGAAAGTGAGTGTGGGTAGGAGAGGCTGTCCAAAATATCTTATTGCTGCCCACTTACTAATGGCGCACCAGCACTAAATCGCCATTAGTAATCGGAATTACTAATGGCGCACCTTTTGGCGGTGCGCCATTAGTAATTTAAAAAAAATAAATACTAATGGCGCACTGATCGCGATGCGCCATTATAATTTAAACTAGTAATGGCGCATGGTTGATCGAGTGCGCCATATTATTAAAAAGAATAAAAATATAATAAAAAAACAACATTAGTGGCGCACTTTCGGACGAATGCGCCATTAGTAGTTACAACTACTAATGGCGCACTTTGTCGAGATCGCCATTAGTATGTTTGGACAGGCGCACTAGTTTAAAAAAAATTTTTGATACTAATGGCGCACCCTGGGCATGGTGCGCCATTAGTAGTTTCAACTCTAATGGCGTATCAGCATGTAGTGCGCCATTAGTATACTCTAATGGCGCACCAACTGTCTTGTGCGCCATTAGTGTCAATCCGTCTATAACCCTTTTTCTAGTAGTGAGATTTAGGTTTTAGATGTTTTTATTACTTGTTTTGATGGCCTTTTGGTATGTTTTCTTTTCAAAAATCAATGCAAAAATAGTGTCTTTTGGTGACTTCGGTTGGATGTCCGGCTCCTGTGTGGTATTCGTGAACGTCCGGACGTGTCCGACATTTGGTGATGCACATTTAGAGATCTGCGGTGGAGTTGATCTAAGTTGTTTTTTCCCTCTCAACCCACACTGTCTTGAAATATATCCAGTAAGCAGGTCTTTGGTGAAATATATTCAGTCTATACGCTCAAACTCTCAGTCACCCAAAGCACCAACAACACACATTTGCGAGCTAAAGTACACTACCATAACTAGTAGCTCTGCTGCGCACTGCAATTCCTTACGAAATAGACCCACTGTCCAAACTAATCCTAATTTACTCTCAAATGAACACTCAACATCTGAAAAGTGCAACTTTCTGCCAGCCACCAAACTAGTCCTAATTTACTCTCAAAATAAATGTACACACAAGATCTGAAAGGCATTTAGTTTAACTTTGTGGTAGTTCGGAATAATCCATCATTGGCGTACAAACTGCTACAGAAAGCTCACTAATATTTCCGTACTTCTACAACCTGAAACCATTTGGTTCCTTATTCATTGTTCAAACTAGTTGAGCAGTTAAGCTGAGATTTCTTATCTCTGTGGCTGAGATTAAACGCACCCCCCTCTTTTTTTATGGATGTGGTACTCATCCTAGCACTCCATGGTCAGATCAGTGAAGAAGTGGCGGTCAAATCACGTCTATAATCTAGTGGTTTTGTTGCTGCCGTTGTTTCTTTTGTTTCAGTTTCACCGCTAGGTTGGCTAGCAGCTCAAGTGTTTGTTTAGATTAAATTCACTGTGCAAATTCAGATGTTTCTTGCGTTAGTTCTACGTCACAAGGAAATGCGCAGTGAATAAAAAAAAGGAAAGGAAGAGAAGCTTGCGCAGTTTTGGAGCCACAAACTTGATCAGTTCGCTATGTTCACCAGTCTGAAACTGTAGTAATTTATACCCAACGTGCAGCTTCTTCTCCAAATGGCATTGTCCAGCTCAAGGATCAGAAGGAGTACATGTTCATCTTTTCTTTTACCCCCAGACGTTAATAAGCCGTTACATGAAAGGACCGTAACAAAGGAACATGACGGCAACATGAGTGTGTGTGTTGGCAGAATGCTTCACCCACACAAGTTACAGGTTCGAAATTCAAATAGAGATACTTCACACACAACGTAAAATGAAAACAGAAACACTTGACAGAAAAGAACTTGTAAACTATAGTCAATACACAAATAGTTAGACATCTTACATAGCTGATCGATACACAAATACTTGAACAAGCAAACAAGTGGCGAGCGATGCGTAGCAGCGTGGGAATCTGCCGAACAGTTCGGGCCAAATCCTGAAGAAAGCTCAAAAGCGCTGTTTGATGAGCCTGCGTAGTATTAGGTAGTTGGTCAGGTAAAGGCTGACCAAACCAATGATGCTTAGCTGGTCTTTTCGGATGATCAGCCACACCGGGACTGAGACACGACCCGGACTCCCAAGGGGGGCAGCAGTGGGGAATCTTGGACAATGGGCGAAAGCCCGATCCAGCAATATCGCGTGAGTGAAGAAGGGCAATGCAGCTTGTAAAGCTCTTTAAATGAGTGCGCTCATGACAGGACTCGAGGAAGAAGCCTCGGCTAACTCCTTGCCGACAGCAGCGATAAGGCGGGGGGCAAGTGTTCTTGAATGACTGGGCGTAAAAGACACGTGGCGGTGAATCGGGTTGAAAGTGAAAGTCGCCAAAAAGTGGCGGAATGCTCTCGAAACCAATTCACTTGAGTGAGACAGAGAGAGTGGAATTTACGTGTGTAGAGGCGAAATCCGTAAATCTCTGAAGGCACGCAAAAAGCGAAGGCAACTCTCTGGGTCCCTACCGGCTGGGGTGCGAATGCATGTGGGCGAACAGGATTAGATACCTTGGTAGTCCATACCGTAAGCGATGAGTGTTAGCCCTTGGTCTCATAAGAAAATGAAAGAGAGTTTGTATTTGCAAATGAAAATGAATATTGATCTAAATAAATTAGATTATCAATAAATAAAATTGGAATAATAGAAAAAATATCCTTAGCCCTTATCTCTTCATCATAATAAATTCTAAATATTGTTCAAAACTCAAAGTACCAAAGATTCAATAGAATGAAATGGTTAACTAAGAATGAGAGAGAGTGAAAAATCAGAGTAGTAAACAAGGAGTGGCTTGCTATTTATGATGACGAAGAGCTGGTACAAGCCACCTTCAGGAATGACCCTGCGATGAAAGCAATCTACATCTACATGATTCCAAGATGGTAAAAGATATAAAATCAAAGTGCTATGGAACGCATGGTGAACAACCTCTTGAGAACACAGTAATCCCGACGAGTAGGATCCAGAGGAACTCAGGCAGAAGTACTGCCTCCTTGATTGGATCGCACATGTCAACTGGCTTTTCAGAGACCTAAAAAGACGAAGCCCCTCTCCTCCCTCTGTAACTAGAGAGGTAGGCAAACCTGAGTTTAGAGCCACCTCGATTCGGGATGTCGGAACACCAACGGATCGGAAACCTCATCCTAAACTTACTTGAATAGGTTCGAGAGCTTCCATTTCAATGTGTCTTTCCAAAAATCTTTGGTATGCCTTTTCCTGGTCAAAAGGTTTGTTTGGGAAAGCTTCTAAATCTAGGGTTCAATGTCTCCGAAAAACCCCCTGGGGCAGGATAGTAAAGAGCTGATTCTAGGGAAAGCTAGGATTTCACTTTTCTCTCAGCCATCGAGTTGGAGTAGTTAACCTTCTATATGTCGTGGAAGAATACGCATAAGCATTGCCTGACTTGGCCAATAAAAGATACCTAGCATGACACATCAACTACGCCATCTGAGCATGTGCAAGAAGAAGAAAGGCTTCCTGCAGTTGCTGGTACTTTATCTCTGTCGCTTTCAACTCCCTCCTTCTCCCTTTGGTTCCTAGAGGAAGTGAGACAGAATAATATATCTTGTGTAACTAATCTTTCTTATCGAAAGGTTATAGTTCGTAGATCATTTCTATAAGGACTATTTGAGCCATATCCGGTGCTTTGGACCTCTTTTAGCTGCTAGGTATCTACTGGATTCAATCCCCACTTTCGCTTGAAATGAGTAAGTCAATCCTCTTGCTCGGCTGTGATAGCAAAACATAAATATATATACATACACAACTGGCTTAAGGCTATACCAAGGCACACACCCAATAAGGGTTTTCTCAGGTAACATGTAAACACCGTTGACCACATTGATATGATGTGAGGAACTCAATGAGAACTGCAGCAGCCCTTCATTCACCTAGAGAAAACCAAATTGCCAATCTGTTAGTAACCAGATACATATAGGCAGAACCTAATAGTAGAACCTACTGTAACATAGTGTATAAACAAATGAGTACAAATTCAGGACCAGCTCGGCGACACAAGGAAGAGCTAAGTAATAGATATCAAACATCCTATTCCTGGTTATATCTCATAGAAATACCTGCAACACAAAATAAATCTTTGGTGCGTTCTGACACTCTAGTTTATTGGGGTGGGGATTTGAATGTTATGAGACATGGTCTATAGAATTTATCTCATGCAAACTCATCTCCCATCATGTCAACAAGACAAAATAAATACATGCAAAATGCAACACTACCACCAAGTGATGTTGAATATTCAGATTTAAATAAATGAAGCCTGGTTAGAAAACAACTCCGGGAAAAAAGGTGTTGATCATTTGGCATTTGCTTTTACATTATTACTCACTTTTTTTTAGAAAGGAGGATGACCCCGCCTCTGCATCTGGGAGATGCATCGGCCACTTATTGATTATTCTCGGGGACCTTACAAAGTATTACAACAATATGCCTGAATTAGCCATCTTGGCAACATATGCCACTACTCCTATCCATATGATGAAGGGGTGCTACCTGGGCCACATACCGGTCTACTCACCTAAGCCTATCATCAAAAGCCAGGCGCCCAGCCGAGCCACATACGGGTGCAGGGGCATAAACTGATCTGGCGCACTCACATGTGTCGTCGCCGCCATCTTTCACAGGTCCGTCTTGAGCAGATATTGAGGCTTCTACCTTGTCAGAGCCACTCCGTCGCCAGCGCCACCTTGGCCTTGAGAACTACCTCCACCAGCGAGTCCATCCCAGCGCCAGGCGCCAGTCTCCACTGCACGCCGCCGAGATTCGCCGTCATCAATGTGAAGGATGAAGTACCGCTCCACCAATAAGGCACCCGCTGGTCCCTCGATCCCGTGTACGCCTCCAAGAATGACGCCCCCAAGGAGGAAACGACACCAACGCGTCGCCGTCATCCGATCAACTGATCTAGGGTTTCCTCACTTGATATTTGATTTGCTATCTCCCAAGGTTGAAGACAACTACATCATATAATGACACAAAAAAGACCATAAACTTGTCTATATTGGGCTATTGGCCGATAACATACACGTAACAGTACAGCTTTAAGTTCATCTATCTAGGAATGGGACAATCTGTAGCTAAGTTTAAGTTGTTAGTGAACAACTGAACATCTATAAACTGAAACAAAGATATTCCAGCAACCATGTACAAGACATAACAAGATTAGGTTACTCCTACAATATGAGGACTAAAGATGAACAAACACCTGACGTGTAGAAACTGTTGAAGGAATGACAAGCGGTAACATGATCGCTTTCCCAAAGTTTTCTAGATTGCATCGACTTCAGTTGAACCATATAGACAGTGCCATCCAGATACAATAAAATTTCATTAGCATCCTGCCATCCTGTTCATATCCAGTATCAGTTCCACCCCTTTTCACTACCTCAATCGAAGGAAGAGCCCAAGAATGTCATGCACTTCGGTGGTCTTCCATGGCACCTATGTGGCAACACCCTGACAATTGACCTTCCGCTGCCACATCTGAATATTATGGTAATGGTGAGACAATATGGCGAGACCAAGGTGCCATCCTCTGCCTGGATGATCTCATGGTTGCAGGGAGCATTCATACCGGAGGCGTCTAGATCACATCTAGACTCTGCCTATCAAATCAAACTAAAGTATGCCATCTTTCGCATGCTTTAACGGCATTGCCAACAAGGATGCTCTGAGCACCACCGCAACATGCCGAACCTGGGTACGGAGCCTCTGTCGGGATGAGATGGCCCCATGTGTTGGTCTCGGAGGTAGAGGCAGGCGAGGGGCCGATGATCGTGGTTGCGCATGAACACCAAGACGACCACCTTGAACGGGCTGGAGCAGCAGCCGTGCACGTGTGGCCCCGGCCGCGGTCGGCGCAGATCACCGCACCGTTGAGGAAGCCCGTCTTGAACTCCGGCGGGACGGCCACGCAGGGTCGACGACGACGCATCGCCACCGCCTGCAGACGGCGGAGGCGCGGGGAAGGAGCAGGGCTGCAGCGGGATGCGGAGCAGGATCTCGCGGAGGAGATATATCGTCGTTTTCGAGCGGAGGCGGAGGCGCCGGCGGCGAGCCGCGTCGGCGGCGTCGGCGTCAGAGTCAGGTTATTGGCGCCTGGCTCCGCTCTCGCTCGTGGGGATGGATTTGGGGAGTGGAGTGCTTTTTCTGGAACCGCTGCTTCTTTTCGTGCACAAGCAAGGGAAAAAGAGCGACATGCTGTTGGTCCCGGCAAGTTGGTGTAACGAGCGCTTGCTGGCCTCTCGAAGAATCGACAGCCCAACTTGGGAATATCATGAGAGAAAGATCAATCGAGTTTGTGATCCTCTAAAAATCAATCGAAATTCCTCCAAAATGAAAGTGTGGCTAGATCTTAGTCATTGAGATTTAACAGTTTCAGTCAAGTGATATCACATGTATGAGAGATTTTTTTTGCACGAAACTCAATGTAGAATCTCACGGATATAGCGTCGACTGAGACTTGACAAAGTCTTAGTCGAGACTTAACTAAGACTGTAAAAAGGACCAATCAACATTGATTCAAGTTGGAGCAACCGCCGCAGCAATGGTGTCCCTGTTCGAGTCCCATTTTAAATAACCATATAGTATATTCCATTAGACAAACTTATTATAGAGTACATACATGGTCACCACATGAGACATACATATGTGTCTTACATTTTGCACTCGAAATCCTGCAACCAGTAAAACTAGAATTTCACGAGTGGAGAACATTATGCCTTGCTGAATCGTTGCCCACCATTGTCCTCCATCATCACCAAGGCAGCGCCGAAGAAAAGAGAACAACCACCATACCAAGATATGAGGAGCACCTTCGCATACAAGGATGCTTTGTGAGCGATGAACCGGACCGCCCATAGCGGCGAGACTGAGGCTTTGTGCACGTTGGCGGGGTTCTTCCCGTGTGCATTAGATCCGGCACCATCAACTTCATCCAACACAGTTAAAAAGCAGAGCGTTACCATTTGCCGCCATCCACATGTCCCACTGCAAGACACCAAACACAACTACAACAGCGGTGCCAACACCACCCGAGAAGAGTGCCAGCGCCGACCACTAGATATAAATCTCACGGATCCGAAGACGGCAAGAATACCAAGCCATCTCCTCCTCGGCACCACTGATCGAGCATCACGAGATGAAGGAAAAACAGAGGCAAATTATTCCAACGTGACGCCATCCCATCCATTGATGCAATGCCTCTAGAAGAAAGTGGCCTACCCTATCTTCTTACCGAAGAGAATCGCGGGGTCCCCTCAATCCCACCACCGAGCAGCACATGGGAGGGCGAGGACCCTCAGCAATGCCAACAAAAGAAAGGTAGGCAAAATTGTTGGGAAACATTGCATGAAAAACAAAAAAATTCTCGCACATACAATGATCTATCCATGGAGATGCATAGCGACGGGGAGAGTGTGTCTACATACCCTCGTAGACCATAAGCGGAAGCGTTTCACAGCGCGTTTGATGTAGTCGAACTTCTTCGCGCTTCAACCGATCAAGTACCGAACGCACGACACCTCTGCGTTCTGCACACGTTCAGCTCGGTGACGTCCCTCGCCTTCTTGATCCAGCAAGATGTCTAGGTAGTAGATGAGTTCCGTCAGACACGGCAGCATGGTGACGGTGATGGTGAAGTGATCTCCACAGGGCTTCGCCTAAGCACTAAGAAAATATGACCAGAGGTGTAAATGGTGGAGGCGGCGCACACAGCTAGGCAATTGTGCAGGGTGTGCTCAGCGCCCCTTCCCATATATATAGGTGGGAGGGAGGGAGAGACCAGGCGGGCCCTAGGGCTGGCCCGGCCCCTAGGGGCCCTGCCCTGCCCCCTTGCCATGTTTCCCCAAGGGGAAGGAAAGAGGGGAGAGGGAAGGAAGTGGGAATCCTAATCCACTTTCCTTTCCCTTCTCCCTTTCCTTCTCCTCCTTAGGCTGGCCCATATGGGGGCACACCAGCACCTTGTGGCTGGTGTGTTTCCCCTCTTAGCCCTAAGGCACATATCTTTTGCCATGGGTGCGGAACCCCTTCCGGTGACCCGATAAGTACCAGTACCCCCGAAACACTTTCGGTGTCCGAATACCATCGTCCTATATATTAATCTTTACCTCTCGACCATTTAGAGACCCCTTGTCCATTTAGAGACCCCTTGTCATGTCCGTGATCTCACCGGGACTCCGACAACATTCGACCACCAAATAACATAACTCATATAATATTATATTGTCATCAAGCGTTAAGCGTCACGGACCCTACTGGGTTCGAGAACTGAAGCATACATGACCGAGACACCTCTCCGATCAATAACCAATAGCAGAACCTGTATGCCCATATTGGCTCCTACATATTCTATGAAGATCTTTATTAATTGAACCGTTATGACAACATCGTAATTCCTTTGTCCATCGGTATGTTACTTGCCGAGATTCGATCGTCGGCATCTCTATACCTAGTTCAATCTCATTACCGGCAAGTCTCTTTACTCGTTCTGTAATACATCACCTCGTGAATAACTCCTTAGTCATTTGCTTGCAAGCTTATGATGTGTATTACCGAGAGGGCCCAGAGATACCTCTCCGATACTCGGAATGACAAATCCTAATCTCGATCTATGCCAACTTAACAAACACCTTCATATATACCTGTAGAGCATCTTTATAATCACCCAGTTACGTTGTGAAGTTTGATAGCACACAAGGTATTCCTCCGGTGTCGGGAGTTGCATAATCTCATAGTCGAAGGAACATGTTTTGACATGAAGAAAGCAATAACAATAAGCAGAGCGATCATTATGCTAAGCTAACGGATGGGTCTTGTCCATCACATCATTCTCCTAATGATGTGTACCCGTTTGATAGAACACAAGGTATTCCTCCAGTATCCGGGAGTTGCATAGTCTCATAGTCGAAGGAACATGTATTTGACATGAAGAAAGCAATATCAATAAACAAAACTATCATTATGCTAAGCTAACGGATGGGTCTTGTCCATCACATCATTCTCCTAATGATGTGATCCCGTTATCAAATGACAACACATGTCCATGGTTAGGAAACCTTAACCATCTTTGATCAACGAGCTAGTCTAGTAGAGGCTCACTAGGGACACGGTATTTGTTTAAGTATTCACACATGTATTTAAGTTTTCGATCAATACAATTCTAGCATGAATAATAAACCTTTATCATGAATAAGGAAATATAAAATAACAACTTTATTATTGCCTCTACGACATATTTCCTTCAGTCTCCCACTTGCACTAGAGTCAATAATCTAGTTCACATCGTCATGTGATTAACACCCATAGTTCACATCACCATGTGACCAATACCCAAAAGTTTACTAGAGTCAATAATCTAGTTCACATCGCTATGTGATTAACACACAAAGAGTACTAAGTTGTGATCATGTTTTGCTTGTGAGAGAGGTTTAGTCAGCGGGTGATGACCCACAAGTATAGGGGATCTATCGTAGTTCTTTTCGATAAGTAAGAGTGTCGAACCTAACGAGGAGGCGGAAGGAGATGACAAGCGGTTTTCGATAAGGTATTCTCTGCAAGCACTTTGAAATTGTAGGTAACAGATAGTTTTGTGATAAGATAAATTGTAACGAGTAACAAGCAATGAAAGTAAATAAAGTGCAGCAAGGTGGCCCAATCCTTTTTGTAGCAAAGGACAAGCCTGGACAATTTCTTATAATGAGAAAAGCGCTCCTGAGGACACATGGGAATTATCGTCAAGCTAGTTTTCATCACGCTCATATGATTTGCGTTCGGTACTTTGATAATTTGATATGTGGGTGGACCGGTGCTTGGGTACTGCCCTTACTTGGACAAGCATCCCACTTATGTTTAACCCCTATTGCAAGCATCCATAACTACAAAAGAAGTATTAAGGTAAACCTAGCCACAACATTAGACATATGGATCCAAATCAGCCCCTCACGAAACAGCGCATAAACTAGGGTTTAAGCTTACATCACTCTAGCAACCCATCATCTACTTATTACTTCCCAATGCCTTCCTCTAGGCCCAAATAATGGTGAAGTGTCATGTAGTCGGCGTTCACATAACACCACTAGAGGAAAGACAACATACGTCTCATCAAAATATCGAGCGAATACCAAATTCACATGACTACTAATAGCAAGACTTCACCCATGTCCTCGGGAACAAACATAACTACTCACAAAGCATATTCATGTTCATAATCGGAGGGTATTTAATATGCATTAAGAATCTGAACATATGATCTTCCACCAAGTAAACCAATTAGCATCAACTACAAGGAGTAATCAACACTACTAGCAACCCACGGTACCAATTTGCGGTTTGATACAAGATTGGATACAAAGAGATGAACTAGGGTTTTGAGGAGATGGTGCTCGTGAAGATGTTGATGAATTTGTTGGGAGCGTAGTAATTTCAAAAATTTCCTCGCTGCACGCAAGATCATGGTGATGGCATAGCAGCGAGGGAGAGTGTGTCCCGTACCCTCGTGAACCGGCGGAAGCGTTATAACAGCGGTTGATGAGATGGTCATGCGTCTTCACGATCCGACCGATCCAAGTACTGAACGTCACGGCACCTCGAGTTCAGCCTGCGTTCAGCTCGATGCGATCCCGGACTCGATCCAGCAAAGTGTCGAGGATGAGTTCGATCAACACTGACGGCGTGGTGGCGATGATGATGCTTCACCGGCGCGGGGCTTCGCCTAAGCTCATGACGATATGATCGGTGGAATATGGTGGAGGGGGCACCGCACATACGGCTGAGAGAAATCCGTAGATCAACTTGTGTCATTGGGGTGCCCCCGCCTTTAATATATAAAGGAGCAAGGAGGAGTGCGGCCGGCCCTAGGAGGAGGCGCAGGAGAGTCCTACTCCCGGGAGGTAGGACTCCCCTCTACTAGTTGGGTTAGGAGTTGGAGGAGGGAAGGGAAGGGGCGCCGCCCCCTCCTGTCCTATTAGGACTAGGGGAGGAGGCGCGCCGTGACCTGCTGACCCTCCTCTTTCCCTCATGGCCCACTAAAGGCCCCATTAACCCCGGGAGATTCAGTAACCCCGGTGTTCATTAAAATCCGATTTCACCGGAACTATTCGAAGTCCAAACATAGGCTTCAATATATCAATCTTTATGTCTCGACCATTTGAGACTCCTCGTCATGTCATGTGATCACATAAGGACTCGAACAACTTGGTACATCAATACTCATAAAATTGTCATCATAGCGTTAAGCGTGCGGACCCTGCGGGTTCGAGAACTATGTAGACATGACCTAGAACTATTTCTCGGTCAATAACCAATAGTGGAACCTGGATGCTCATATTGGCTCCTACATTTTCTCTGAAAGATCTTTATCGGTCAAACCGCATAACAACATCGTTGTTCCTTTGTCATCGGTATGTTACTTGCCGAGATTGATCGTCGGTATCAATACCTAGTTCAATCTCGTTACCAGCAAATCTCTTTACTCGTTCACGTAATACATCATTTCATAACTAACTCATTAGTTACAATGCTTGCAAGGCTTATAGTGATGAGTATTACCGAGAAGGCCAGAGATACCTCTCCAGACAATGGAGTGACAAAACCTAATCTCGAATTATCGCCAACTCAACATATACCTTTGGAGACACTGTAGAGTACCTTTATAATCACCCGATTCGTTGTGACGTTTGGTAGCACACAAAGTGTTCCTCCGATGCAGGAGTTGCATAATCTCATAGTTGCAGGAACTTTGTATAAGTCATGAAGAAAGCAATAGCAACATACTAAGCGATCAAGTGCTAAGCTAACGGAATGGGTCAGTCAATCACATCATTCTCCTAATGATGTGATCCGTTAATCAAATGACAACTCATGTCTATGGTTGGAAACATAACCATCTTGATTAACGAGCTAGTCAAGTAGAGGCATACTAGTGACACTACTGTTTGTCTATGTATTCACATGTATTATGTTTCCGGTTAATACAATTCTAGCATGAATAATAAACATTTATCATGATATAAGGAAATAAATAATAACTTTATTATTGCCTCTAGGGCATATTTCCTTGATCTCCCTTGCACTAAGTCAATAATCTAGATTACTGAGTAATGATTCTCACACCATAGTCTTGGTGCTGATCATGTTTTGCTCGTGAAGAGAGCTTAGTCAGCGGGTGCGCAACATTAAGATTCTGTATGTATCTTGCAAATCTCTATGTCTCCAACTTGGACTTGGTCCCGAATGGAATTGAGCGTCTCTTGATGTGCTTGGTCCTCTTGTGAAATCTGGATTCCTTTGCCAAGGCAATTGCACGATATTGTCACGGAAGATCTTCATTGGTCCCGATGCACTAGGTATAACACCTAGATGAAAATGAACTCCTTCATCGAGACTCCTTCATTTGCTGGCAAGGAAGCAGCTATGTACTCCGCTTCACATGTAGATCCATACGACGCTTTGTTTAGAACGCACCAACCCAGCTCCACCGTTTAATAAAAATCGTATCCGGTTTGCGATTTAGAATCAATCGGATCGGTGTCAAAAGCTTGCATCGGCGTAACCCTTTCGACAAGCTCTTTGTCACCTCCATAAGCGAGAAACATATCCTTAGTCCTTTTCGGTATTTCAGGATGTTCTTGACGTTGTCCGATTGATCCACTCTGATTACTTTGGTACCTCCTACTAAGCTAATAGCAAGGCACACATCAGGTCGGTACACAGCATTGCATACATGATAGAGCCTATGGCTGAAGCATAGGAACTGACTTTCATTTTTCTCTCTATCTTCTGCGGTGGTGGGCATTGAGTCGACTCAATCTTACACCTTATGTCTGAGGCAAGAAACCTTTCTTTGCCATCCATTTTGAACTTTTCAAAACTTTATCAAGGTATGTGCATTTGTGAAAGTCAATTAAGCGTCTTGATCTATCTCTATAGATCTTGATGCCCAATATAGCACCTTCACGAGGTCCTTCATTGAAAACTTTTATTCAAGTATCCTTTATGCTATCCAGAAATTCTATATCATTTCCAATCAACAATATATCATCACATATAATATTAGAAATGCTACTGAGCTCCCACTCACTTTCTTGTAAATACGGGCTTCTCCAAAGTGCATCATAAAACCATATGCTTTGATCACACTATCAAGCGTTTATTCAACTCAGAGAGGCTTGCACCGACCATAGATGGATCGTTGGAGCTTGCACATTTTGTTAGCTCCTAGGATTGACAAAACCTTCGGTTGCATCATATACAACTCTTCTTCTAGAAATCCATTCGAAATGCAGTTTTGACATCCATTGCCAAATTTCATAATCATAAAATGCGGCAATTGCTAACATGATTGGACAGACTTAAGCATCGCTTCTGGTGAGAAAGGTCTCATCGTAGTCAACTCCTTGAACTTGTGAAAACCTTTTGCAACAAGTCGAGCTTTGTAAGTAGTAACATTACTAATCAGCGTCGGTCTTCTTCTTGAAGATCCATTTATTCTCTATGGCTTGCCGATCATTGGGCAAGTCAACCAAAGTCCACACTTTGTTCTCATACATGGATCCCATCTCGAATTTCATGGCTTCAAGCCATTTTGCGAATCTGGGCTCATCATCAACTTCTTCATAGTTAAGTAGGTTCACCATGATCTAGTAGCATGACTTCGAGAATAGGATTACCGTACCACTCTAGTGCGGTTTTATTCTGGTTGATCTCTGATTCGGTAACAACTTGATCTGAAGTTTCATGATCATCATCATTAACTTCCTCACTAATTGGTGTAGGTGTCACGAACCGATTTACTGTGATGAACTACTTTCAATAAGGGCAAGTACTGTTACCTCATCAAGTTCTACTTTCCTCCCACTCACTTCTTTCGAGAAAACTCCTTCTCTAGAAAGGATCCATTCTTAACGAATGTTTGCCTTGGATCTGTGATAGAAGGTGTACCCAATTGTCCTTTGGGTATCCTATGAAGACACATTTTCCGATTTGGGTTCAAGCTTATCGAGTTGAAGCTTTTCACATAAGCATCGCAACCCCAAACTTTTAGGAAGCGACAACTTTGGTTTCTTGCCAAACCATAGTTCATAAGGTGTCGTCTCAGCAGTTTTGATGGTGTCCTATTTAGCGTGAATGCGGCCGTCTCTAAAGCATAACCCCAAAGCGATAGCGGTAAATGAAATAGACATCATAGATCGCACCATATCTAGTAAAATGCGATTCTGACGTTGGACACACCATTCTGTTGTGGTGTTCGGTGGCGTGAGTTCTTGAAACTATTCCATTGCTTCAAATGTAGACCAAACTCGTAACTCAAATATTCTCTCCACGATCAGATCGTAGAAACTTTATTTCTTGTTACGATGATTTTCAACTTCACTCTGAAATTCTTTGAACTTTTCAAATGTTTCAGATTTATGCTTCATCAAGTAGATATACCCGTATATGCTTAAATCATCTGTGAAGGTGAGAAAATAACGATATCTTCCCACGAGCTTCAACATTCATCGGACCACATACATCTGTATGTATGATTTCCAACAAATCTGTTGCTCTCTCCATTGTTCGAGAGCGGTGTTTTAGTCATCTTGCCCATGAGGCACCCGGTTCGCAAGTACCAAGTGATTCATAATCAAGTGATTCCAAAGTCCATCTGTATGGAGTTTCTTCATGCGTTTTACCGATATGACCTAAGCGGCGATTACCACAAATAAGTTGCACTATCATTATCAACTCATCATCTTTTGGCCAACATTATGAATATGTGTATCACTACGTCGAGATTCAACAGAATAGACCACTCTTCAAGGGTGCATGACCATAAAGATATTACTCATATAAATAGAACAACCATTATTCTCGATTTAAATGAATAACCGTCTACGCATTAAACAAGATCCAGATATAATGTTCATGCTCAACGCGGCACCAAATAACAATTATTTAGGTCTAAAACTAATCCGAAGGTAGATGTAGAGGTAGCGTGCCCGACGCGATCACATTGACTTTGGAACCGTTTCCCACGCGCATCGTCACCTCGTCCTTTGCAGTGCTAGCTTATTCCGTAGTCCACATTTGAGTTGCAAATATTAGCTAAGAGACCGGTATCAAATACCAGGTGCTACTACGAGCTCTAGTAAGGTACACATCAATAACATGTATATACATATACCTTTGTTCACCTTGCCATCCTTCTTATCCACCAAATACTTGGGGCAATTCCTTCGATGACCAGCTTGCGGTAGAAGCACTCGATTTCAGGCTTAGGTCCAGACTTGGGTTTCTTTTCTTGAGCAGCAACTTGCTTGCTGTTCTTCTAAGTTCCCTTCTTCTTTCCTTTGCCCTTTTCTTGAAACTAGTGGTCTTGTTGACCATCAACACTTGATGCTCCTTCTTGATTTCTACCTCCATGACTTTTAGCATTGCGAAGAGCTCAAAGTGTCTTGTTCATCCCTTGCATATTATAGTTCATCACGAAGCTCTTGTAGCTTGGTGGTGGTGATTGAAGAATTACATCAATGACACTATCATCCGGAAGATTAACTCCATTGAATCAAGTGATTATTATACCCAGACATTTTGAGTATATGCTCACTTGTTGAACTATTCTCCTCCATCTTGCAGCTATAGAACTTATTGGAACTTCATATCTCTCAATCCGGGCATTTGCTTGAAATATTAACTTCAACTCTGGAACATCTCATATGCTCCATGACGTTCAAAGCGTCGTTGAAGTCCGGTTCTAAGCGGTAAAGCATAGCTGCTGAACTATGGAGTAGTCATAAGCTTTGCTCTGTGAGGCGTTCAACCTTGGCGTTGCTCTACTGAGCGTTAACTGGCAGCACCGGCGGTGCTTCGGGACATAATTCTTACGTGCAGCAATGAGGATAATCCTCAATTCGGGACCCGATCGTGTAATTACTACCATCATCTTTCAACTTTGCTCTCAAGGCGCATTAAAATTCAGCGGAACAACAGCATGAGCCATCTGTCTACAACAAACATAGATAAGCAAAATACTATCGGTGCTAAGTTCATGATAATTTAAGTTCAATTAATCCATATTAACAGAACTCCCACTTAGGCAGACATCTCTCTAGTCATCTAAGTGATCACGTGATCCAAATCAACTAAACCATAACCGATCATCACGTGAGATGGAGTAGTTTTCAATGGTGAACATCACTATGTTGATCATATCTACTATATGATTCACGCTCCGACCTTTTCGGTCTCCGGTGTTCGAGGCCATATCTGCATATGCTAGGCTCGTCAAGTTTAACTTTAGTATTCTGCGTGTGCAAAACTGGTCTTACACGTTTGTAGATGGACGTGAAGCTTATCACACCCGATCATCCACGTGGTGTGCAAGGCTTCTGAACTTTTGCCAGCAGTGCATACTCGGGAGAACACTTCTTTGATAATTTTAGTGAGAGATCATCTTATAATGCTCACAAATCAATCAAAGCAAAATAAGATGCATAAAGGATAAACATCATCATGCAATCAATATAAGTGATATGATATGGCCATCATCATCTTGTGCTTGTGAATCTCCATCTCGAAGCAAATCATGATCACCATCGTCACGGTAGCGACACCTTGATCTCCATCGTAGGCATCGGTTGTCGTCTAGCCAACTATTGCTTGGCCTCGACTATCGCTACTTTAGTGATAAAGTAAAGCAATTACATGGCACGTTTGCATTTCATACAATAAGCGACAACCATATGGCTCCTGCCGATTGCCGATAACTGGTTACAAAACATGATCATCTCATACAATAAAATATAGCATCATGTCTTGACCATATCACATCACAACATGCCTGCAAAAACAAGTTAGGCGTCCTCTACTTTGTTGTTGCAAGTTTTACGTGGCTGCTACGGACTGAGCAAGAACCGTTCTTACCTCGCATCAAAACCACAGCGATAGTTTGTCAAGTTGGTGCTGTTTTAACCTTCGCAAGGACGGGCGTAGCTACACTCGGTTCAACTAAAGTGAGAAAGCAGACACCCGCGGTCACCTTTAAGCAACAAGTGCTCGGCGGTGAAACCAGTCTCGCGTAAGCGTCTGGCGTAATGTCGGTCGGGCGCTTCATCTCACAATACCGCTGAACCAAAGTATGACATCTTTGGTAAGCGGTATGACTTATCGCCCACAACTCACTTGTGTTCTACTCGTGCATATGACATCAGCGCATAAAACCAGGCTCGGATGCCGCGATGGCGAGCGTAGTAATTTCAAAAATTTCCTCGCTGCGCAAGATCATGGTGATGGCATAGCAACAAGAGGAGAGTGTGTCCACGTACCCTCGTGGGCCGGCGAGCGTTATAACAACGCGGTTGATGTGGTCGTGCGTCTTCACGATCCGACCGATCCAAGTACGAGCGTCACGGCACCTCCGAGTTCAGCACCGTTCAGCGATGGCGATCCCGGACTCCGATCCGGCAAAGTGTCGGGGATGAGTTCCGTCGGCCTGACGGCGTGGTAGCGATGATGATGCTTCACGGCGCGAGGCCGCCTAAGCTCGCGACGATATGACGAAGTGGAATATGGTGGAGGGGGCACGCACGGCTAAGGCGATCCGTAGATCAACCGTGTGTCATGGGGTGCCCCCCCTTTATATATAAAGGAGCAGGGGGTGCGGCGGCCCTAGGAGGAGGCGCGGAGAGTCCTACTCCCGGGAGTAGGACTCCCCCCTTCCTAGTTGGATTAGGACTTGGGGGAGGGAAAGAGGAAGGGGCGCCCCCCTCTCCTTGTCCTATTAGGACTAGGGGGAGGCGCGTGGCCTGCCTGCAGCTGCCCTCCTCTTCTCCCTCATGGCCCACTAAGGCCCATTAACCCCGGGAGGTTCAGTAAGCCCGGTGCTCGGTAAAATCCGATTTCACCGGAACTATTCGAAGTCAAACATAGGCTTCCAATATAGCAATCTTTATGTCTCGAGTATTTGAGACTCCTCGTCATGTCCGTGATCACATCGGGACTCGAACAAACTTTGGTACATCAATACTCATAAAATTGTCATCGTATTAACGTTAAGCGGGCGGACCCTTGGGTTCGAGAACTATGTAGACATGACCTAGAACTATTCTCGGTCAATAACCAATAGTGGAACCTGGATGTTCATATTGGTTCCTACATTTTCTCTGAAGATCTTTATCGGTCAAACCGCATAACAACATCGTTGTTCCTTTGTCATCCGTATGTTACTTGCCGAGATTAGATCGTCGGTATCAATACCTAGTTCAATCTCGTTACGGCAAGTCTCTTTACTCGTTCGTAATACATCATTTCATAACTAACTCATTAGTTACAATGCTTGCAAGGCTTAGGTGATGAGTATTACCGAGAAGGCCAGAGATACCTCTCCGACAATCGGAGTGACAAAACCTAATCTCGAATTATGCCAACTCAACATATACTTTTGGAGACACCTGTAGAGTACCTTTATAATCACCCGATTCGTTGTGACGTTTGGTAGCACATAAAGTGTTCCTCACGGTAAGCAGGAGTTGCATAATCTCATAGTTCTGAGAACTTTGTATAAGTCATGAAGAAAGCAATAGCAACATACTAAGCGATCAAGTGCT
>JAHIAM010002121.1:0-52460 GCA_021605205.1 Aegilops longissima
TTATTGTTGTTCTTGCCATGTATGAATCTTATCATTTTCCATGTTTACATGGGTGCCATCACATCTTATGATCCTTTTTGGCTTATGGTCATGAAATTTTGTTCTATGCATTTATTAGTATCATTCCATGCCTTAAGTTTCTATGATAAGTTCCTGTAGCATGTTGTTTGATAGCTCTAAGCATTGCAACTTTGATGTTATTTGCAAAAGTGGCTTTATTATTTGCAATCTTGCCATGTGTTTTGGAGCATGTTCTAGTGTTTTCGGAGATAGCTCGGTGTTCATGTTTTGTTATGCTTTACCTGTAAATCATATACATGCCTTTTGTTTTCATGTTAAGGTGTAGCATGTTGATTTGATGCTTGCTAGATGCCTAGTTGCTGTTTTGGACAGATTTTATTATATCTTGTTTGGTGTTATGTGTTGAACCTTGCTCCGTTTTGAGTGTGCTCTATATGAAACACTTAGAATTATAGTTTCATATTATCATGTTGCATCCATGTTTTGAGTGTGTTTGCTTGATGTTTGTATGCATTTTGCATCAATGCCATGTTTAACTTGTTTTGCTCATATCTTCTAGGCAGACTCGAACTAAATGAACTATATTAATTTGACTAGAATCTCGTGTAGATCATCTTGGTGCATCTTAACTTGCTGTTTAACAACTTGAACATAATGTTTATTCAGATCTGGACCATGGTCGAAATTTGCATATGAGGACTTCGGAATTGTTATATGTTATTTCGGCCTCATTTAAACTTGCTTTGATGTGTTGTTCTTGTATGCATCATCTCTTGCCATGAGTAGCTTCATGTAGTCTTGTCTTGCATCATACTTGGTTGAGCATCATGCCTTGTTCATGTGGGTGTGTTTACCATGTTGTGTGCTTCTTCCGATAGTTCCGTTTGTTGCGATCGTGATGATTCGTTCGTCTACGCTTGGTTCGTCTTCGTGGCTTCATCTTCTTCATGGACTCGTTCTTCTTCCTAGCGGGTTTCAGGCAAGATGACCGTCACGGATCTCACTACTATCATTGTTATGCTAGTTGCTTCGTTCTATCGCTATGTTCTTACCTATCACTTGCTCTTCAAGCCTCCCAAATTGCCATGTCACCTCTAACCCTTTTCACCCTTCCTAGACAAGCTGTTGTTGGCTATGTCACCATTTGCTCAGCCCTCTTATAGCGTTGTTAGTTGCGGTGAAGTTGAAGATTGCTCCATGGTGGACAGGATTATGTTGGGATATCACAATATCTCTTATTTAATTAATGCATCTATATACTTGGTAAAGGGTGGAAGACTCGGCCTTATGCCTGGTGTTTTATTCCTCTTGCCGCCTAGTTTCGTCATCGGTGTTATGTTCCCAGATTTTGCGTTCCTACGCGGTTGGGTGATTTATGGGACCCCTTGGCAGTTCTCTTTGAATAAAACTTCTCCACAAGGCCCAACCTTGGTTTTACCATTTGCCTCACCTAGCCCTTTTTCCCTTGGGTTTCGGAGCAGGGTCATCTTTATTTAACCCCCAGGGCGGTGCTCCTTTGAGTGTTGGTCCAAGCAGGCGATTGCATGGCCACCAGGGCAACTCGAGGGCTGGTTTTACTCGTGGCTGACCTATCCGGTGTGCCACGAGCGAGATATGGCAGCTCCTATCGGGTTTACGGCCAGGCGGCTTCTGTTTTGTTTTACTATTGTCGAAATGTCTTGTAAACCGGGATTCAGAGTCGTCGGGTCTTCCGGGAGAAGGTATATCCCGTTGATCGCAGAGCTTATCATGGGCTAAGTTGGTACACCCTGCGGGTATAAACTTTGAACCGTGCCAGCGGTTATGTGGCAGATGGGAATTTGTTAATGTCGGTTGTAGATAACTTGACACCGGATCTGAATTAAAAGCGCATCAACGGTGTGTAGCCGTGATGGTCTCTTTTGTGGTCCGGAAGTGAACCATTTTGGGTTATGTTTGGCGTAAGTAGGAGTTCAGGATCACTTCTTGATCATTGCTAGCTTCCGACGTTCCGTTTGCTCTCTTCTCGCTCTTATTTGCGTATGTTAGCCACCATATATGCTTAGTCGCTCTGCAACCTCACCACTTTAACCCTTCCTTTCCCATTAAGCTTTGCTAGTCTTGATACCCATGGTAATGGGATTGCTGAGTCCTCGTGGCTCCTGATTACTACAACCACGATTGCAGTACAGGTTTGCGATGTTCATGGCCTGAGGCGATGTTTGCTTGTTTTGGAGTTCTTCTTCCTTCTTCTTGATCGAGGATAGGTTCGGTGGCAGCCTGGGCTAGCGGGTGGATGTCGTTTGAGTTTACTTTGTGTTTCATCCGTAGTCGGATGGTGCTCTTATGTAAGATGATGTTGTATTGTGTGGCATTGTATGCCTTATGTATTATCCCCATCTATTATGTAATGTTGATGTAATGATATCCACCTTACAAAGCGTTTCAATATCGGTTCTATCCTTGGTGGGACCTTGAGTCTCTTTAGGATAGTATCGCATATTAGATATATTATTGTTGTACCTTGCCTCGTGGCGCATCTAACGATCTCCTCCCCACGAGGTCCGTCCCCGCGTGGCGTCTGCTGCGCCTCGTCGAGCCGGGACCGTGGAACGGCGTCGACCTCGTGAGGAGGACGCTTCGCTCCATATACCGGGAAGAGCGGGGTCTCGCCCGATCGGCTTGGTTGCGGTCGTGCGGATGGACCAAACGGGAAGGCTCATCGTACCAGCCTCGCCGCGGGCCTCTAGCTTCTTCTTGAAGGTCCTGGTTTTGAGGCCCCTCGGGACCTCTGCGTTGCCCTCGCGGCCGTTGCTCGTGGGTGCGCTCGGCGTAACTGCGTCCCAAAGGTTAACCGTATGTTTTGAAGAAGGGTTACTAGTGGCTGCGAACCGTTGCCGGTGATGATCGGTTCCACCCCGAACGGCTCTTGAACCATTGATGAACTTGACCGCAGAACTGCGGGGATGGTGCGGGCGGCTTCCCTTCAGCCCACTTGGTGAACTTGTCCCAGCGGCGTGGGTGCGATAGCCTCCGGTGCCGGGCGGGCAGATATCCACCCCATGCGAATGGCCCCGAGAGGGTATGTTGAGACCTCCCGCGGTTGATGGATGCCCGGCATGGTTGGCGGCCTGAAGCCTTCACCATTCCACGACATCATTGGGATGGGCCAATAGAACCCGCTGGAATGCCTTTGCAGGGTTGATGCGGATGCACCGGTCTCCACCGTGTTGCGCGCTCCTTCCTTTGCTCCCTAGAGATCCGTGGGACATCATTGGTCACTTCGGTGAGCTCTCCATCCCGATCGATGCCGTGGTTGCGCCCGCTCCCTTCCTCCTCCTTTTGCAAGGTCCCCGTGGGTACTCCGGTGCCGTGATCGCACCCCTCCGAGGCTCAGCGTTAGGGCAGGGCCTCAGGCGGGCCTGGGCCGGGCTCGAGGCAAGTGGTGGGAGCTCTTCCGAGCTCCGTGCCAGCGATGGGTTGGGGGCGAAGCCCCCTTGAAGGCGCCGGGTTCTGGGGTCCGCTGGATGCCGTTTGGCGATGTCCCCGGCCTCTTGATTGGTGCCCGGAGGCATATGCAACTCGGTCCCTGAACGCTTCTCCATCCGCGGACCTCCCGGGTAGACATTGGCTCATCCCTGGCTCGTATACTTTGTTGGAAAGTTGGAGTTGTGAATCACCCTTGATGGTGGCGCTTCACTCCCGGCGATCGGGCTTGGGCCTGCTATTGGCCTTATATTCCTATGTTGTTAGACCTTTTCTCCGTCTTTGGAAACGAGCTGCGGTGTATAGAGCTTGTCTTGAGTGGGAGATATAAACCTGCGCCCCCAGCGCCGTTGGGAAATGCCCGTCAAAGTAATGACCAAACCATCGGTGCCTCGCTTCCGGGGAGGATCGATCCTCATCACCTTGAGGCCCGCGCCTCCGCCCATTCCCCCGAAGTCGCTAGGGCTGCCCCTTGATGACTTGGTGGTGGAATTCTGTTAAGCTTGGCTGATGTTCCCTCGCGACTCTTCCGGGAGTTGGGGCTCGTACCCTTTCAAAGTGTGAGACAACCTTGATGGGATGGCCCAAAATAGTGTTGCGCTGCGAGGCCACCAATAACAGGAGGTTTGGGGCATGGGGCCCTGCCCTGCGTCCCCCCTTGTCTTGACAAGTACAGGGGTTGCGAGGTTAAGTCTTTGGTCTTTGCTGGTGTCCTCCGGGCCGTGGCGCCTCCCAAGGGTGGAGCCCCCAAGGGCTGGTTGCCGGGGAGGGTCTCTTTTCATCGCTTCCCGGGTGATCCTTCTCGGCTATGGTAGTGGTCTGTGAGGCCCCTTGATCTGCCCCTTGGCCGGGCATTTGCCGCTTTGGTCGGCGCTCCTCCCTAACGCCACGGGGCTTTGGTAGAGTAGGGAGTGGGCAAATAAACACGGGGCCCGAGTGAGCCACCATTACGGAGGCTGGTTAAATACCTTTTGAGATCTTGGAGCCTTGGCGGCCTCTTGTCCATTCAAAGGGCCCTTTTCTTCCGGCTTGAAGAAGGGTGCCTCGTTCCCCCAACTTGGAGATGAAGCGTCCTAGTGCGGTCCCGCGCCGTGACCGCATCTCCGAGGTCTTGGCGGGCTCATGTCCTCGATTGCTTTGACCTTTTCGGGTTAGCCTCGATGCCCGATGGGACACGAGGAAGAAAACTTGCGGGGACCCCAAACACACCTTCTCGGGTTGAGCCGCGGGTCCCGCTGCGTTGAGGCTGTGAAGGTTTCCTCCGGTCTTTTCGGGGTTACGGCCTCCGAGACTTCACCACAATGTTCCCCGTAAGCCTCAACATTCCTCAGTGCGACCCAAGGTGATGTCATTGCGGCGAAAATGCTCTGCGTTGGAGCGCATGCATGTGTGTCAGTCCACCATCGGGAAAGCCGTTTTTTCCGTCTTCTACCGCCATCTTGATCTTGATGCGGAAGGCATCCAGGAAACATAACGGTCCTTTTCGGCGGTGGAGTCAACGATCTGATCTGAGGGCGGGAATGGATCCTGCGGGACTTTGTTTAGGTTGGTGAAGTCGAACACATGTGTTCCTTCCCCTCTTTCTTTTGACAACGGTTACCAACCGGGTATCGGACCTCGGGTGCCCCCCGCCTCTGGCGGGGTCTCTTGGGCCGTAAAGCATGCTTCTCGTGGTGCCGTCTCTTTACCTTCACAGGCCGTTGGGGCATACGTTGAGGTGGTGCTCGTTCGCCTCTTGGGACCCCCCCTGTCGGTTCCCATCCGAACACCTTCTTTTTTGGTGGAACTTGACCGGGGCCTCCTCCCTTTCGGGCTCGAGGTTGGCGCCTATGGTGAAGGTGGCGTTAGTGGATCCGTCCTTGCGACCATTCTGCTTGGTTTTACCTTGGGTGCATTTCTTCTTCTTGGCGGCCACCGGCTCGGCGTCCGGTCGGCGGGTTTGCCCCGCCTTCTTGAAGAAGCGAGCACACCGCGCATCCGTGTCTCTGGATCGGTGAGGGGCCCGCTGCTCGGGCATCTTCATGAGGTTTCTGGGGGTGAGTCGTGGCCATGAATCGGGCTAGTCTTTGGGTAAGGATGGCGTTTATGGGGGCCGATGGGGCGATGTTCGATTAACCGTGCGGAAGTTGTCGTAGGTGCGAAGGTCATGGAAGCGGATCTGCCCGAGGCGGGAACCGCCTCCGGCGAATAAGGGCTGCTAAAGGTGAAGCCGCTCGATGGTATGTGGAGGGGCTTCCGAAAGAAGAACCGAGGCCTGCGGCCGTCGATGAAGTCTGGTGGCGGCCACCGAATGGTGGGGGGTGCCGCATTGGGCCCGGCGGGAGTTGGAGGGTGATCCTCATTTGAAACCGATCGGCCTTGGCAACCGGAGGAGCCGCGCGAGCGGGCGGCCGATCGGCAGACGAGCGTCTTGATGTGGCGGCAAGGTGGCGCCCTGAGCCGCCAGAGCTCGATGACCGGGGCGCTGGCGGCGTTGGCGAGAAGAATCATATAGCTCTTCCCAAAGCCGACGGGCGGTGGGCCCACATGTCGGGGCCGGTGAGGACCATGGGAAGCCCGATTAGCCATGACCCCTTCGCCCCTCGCGAGGCGGCCCCTTGCGCCAAGGAAGGCGGGGATCGGTCGTGCCGTTGTAAAGCGGTGGCGTCTCCGGCTTGAACCTGTTACCCTTTTGTCGGTGGGGCCAGGCTGGTCCCGGCCCCTGGCCCCGGTTTTGGCGACGGGCGGGCGTTCTCATCATAGGGAATCGCGATGTTGGCGGGGGGCGGCGGAGAAAGGGCGCACCTACGGCGTGCCAAATGCGGTTCGGGTTCGCGGACCCTTTAAGTTGGAACTGGGGTGCGCGGAGATCTCCCTCAACCTACCTACACCTCGCCCCAAGGATCTAAACTACACAAAAACCCAAGGGAACAAAGGATTATTTGGTTGAGCCACCATTGGGTGTAATACCCCTCGGTGTGTGGTGTGGTGGATTGCCTGGGGGGATGATGACAGTAAAGGAAAACCCTCGTGAGGTGTTTCTTGGCGTCGACAGGATAGGGGAGTTGGTGCTTCTCTCTCTCTGGATTAGAGATTGGTCTCTGTCTATTGTGCCTCTACTGGGTGGCTAGTCCTTTTATAAGGGAAGGCCGGGCCTCTTCCCAAATATTGGGGGAAGGCGAACAATTGGCCATTTTGAAAGGAACATCTAGTACACTTATCGACTAAAGTTGGTCCTCCGCCAAAACTCCATGATGACCTCCTTCCTGCCGTTGTGTTGGTCTTGTTTTTTTGCACGAAATGGTTGCCTTTGCTTGATGCTCTACTTTTGTTGCCTCCTTTGCAAAGAAATGAGGGACAACCTTGCGGGCTGGCGCCCTTTGGCGTTATCTCATGCTTGCGTCATGGGCACCTCGTGAGGTACCCCCTTGATCTCTCTACCTCCTTGAGCCAGCTGGGAGGCCGTGCCAAAGCTTCACGTTCCGCCCAGTTGGCCTCATGAGGGCCTTGAGCTTGTGCTAATGAAGATGGGTCGTCTTGGGCCACCTTGAGCCACGCCCCGGGGCAGGCAACGTACCCCGTTCCCAATGCCCCAAGCTCTTAGGGAGGAGGGGCCTGTCGGCGAGACCTCGCCGCCACCAGAAGGGCGGCGCCTCCCTCGCCATGGCAAATGGAAGAAAGGGCGAAGTGGATGGAGGTGGATGATGAAAGAATGTGGGATGCCATCCCCCTCCCCCTTCTTATAAAGGGGCGGGGTCGGGGCTCGGCCGCCCCACTCAACCAATCCGGCCATCGGGGGCGCAGGGAATCGGAACCGACCCGCTGCTCCAATCAGCGACGACCCAGTTTCCCGCCTCCACCGCTTGCCACCTGCATGAGGGACACGTGGCGAGCCAGCAGAATCGAGGAGACGGGTGAGGCGACCGTTCCCCACCCCGTGATCGTGGGGCGCGGACGCCTTGAAAACCACGACCCGAGTCCACTCAGTAAATGAGCCGCGCCTCTGTGTTTTCTTCTTTTTATGGGGAAGGCGCGAGCCGCCTCTTTACCATGATGTGATGCATGTGTGCGGGAACCGCCCCGCGCATGACCCCCACGTCACGCACAACCCTCCACGTCGCGCGTTCAATGCGGGTTGTAGGGAAGCGCAGCGGACGGGAAAGTTACTGCGATAAAAAACCTGCCCCGCCTGCCCGCGCACCGTTCAGGGCCCAGCCCAACAACCTGTCGCGCTTATGTGTGGCCCAGGCCCGGGGGCTCCTGTCGGTGCACAAAAGTAGGGCTCTCCTTTTCACCCTTTACTTGTGCAGGCGTCCGGGCAGCTTGCACTAAGCAGAGAAGGAAGCGAGCATAAAGCGACTAAACAGCATAAGACTAGAGGCATAAAGAGTAGGAGGCGAGGTGGACTCCCCGGCAAGACCCTTTCAGGCGGCCTCCAGCCGAAGACCTTGCCGGTGCAACTTGCGCCGCAGGTCGCCACCCTTGAGCCCAAGGGTTCCAACACCATCAATCCTGCGGGACCAAGGCTCGGGGAGGCGCCTCTTGGTGGCATGCAGATCTTTGTGAAGATCATGAATATACAAGATCGGATGAGAACCATAAAGCGAAGACCCTTGGCAAGATCCTTGCCAAGAAATCGAAGACCCACAGCAAGCACCTTGCCGGGGGCGACCATGGCATCAGCAAGACCCTTGCCGGGCCCCATAGCAAGACCCTTGCCGGGGCGTCGGCGGGGCCGTGGCAGGGCCCGCGCCAAGACTCCACCACGTCCCCATGTTGCTGCTAGCTCAGCCGGATGGGAAGGCACTGCGTGGCGACGGCGGCCTCCGCGAGGGTTTTGGGGGGGTTTTTAAAAAGGGGGGGGGCCCCCCCCCCCCTTTTTTCCTTTTTTCCCCCTTTTTAAAAAAAAAAACCCCCTTTTTTTTTTTTGGGGAAAAAACAATTTTTTTCCCTTTTTGGGGGGGGGGGCCCAAAAAACCCCCTGGTTTTAAAAGGGGGGAAGGAAAATTTTTCCCCCCCAAAAGGAATTTTTGGAAAAAAAAAAAAACGTTTGGGGGGAAAAAAAAAATTTTTTTTTAAAAAAAAATCCCTTTTTTCCCCTTTAAAAAAAAAATGGGTTTTTTAAAAGGGGTTCAAATTTTAAAAAAAAAATTTTTTAAATTTTAAAAAAATTCCTTTTTTTAAAAATTTTAAAAAGGGAAAAAAGGGTTTTAAAAAATTTAAAACCCCTTTTTTTTAAAAAAAAAAAACCCCCTTTTTTAAAAAAATTTTAAAATTTTAAATTTTAAAAAAAACCAAAAAGGAAAAAAAAAAAAAACCCAAAACCCAAAAAATTTTTTAAAAAAAAAAAAAGGGGAAATTTAAAAAAAAAAAAAAATTTTTTTTGGGAAATTTGGTTTTTAAAATTCAAAAACAAAAAAACCCAAAAAAAAACAAAAAAAAAAAACCCCCCGGGAAAAAAAAAAAAAAACCTTGGGGGAAAGGGGGAAACCGGGTCCCCAAAAAAAAAAGGGGCCAATTTTTTAAAAAAAAAACCCCCAAACCTTCCAACCCTTTTTTTTCCCCCCTTTCCTTTCCCTTAAACCCAAAATTAAAGGGGTTTTTTGGGGGGGGGGGAAAAAAAAGGGGGCCCTTTGGGGGGGGAAAAACCCCAATTTTTTTGGGGGGAAATTTTTTAAAAAAGGGGAAAATTCCCCCCAAAAAATTAAAAAAAAACCCCCCCCCCCTTAAAAAAATTTTTTTTTTTCCAAAAAAGGGGTTTTTTTTTTTAAAAAATTTTTTTAAATTTGAAACGGAAAAATTTAACCCTATTTTCCGGGTTTTTTTAAAAAAAAAAATTTTTAAAAAAACCCAAAAAATTTTGGAAAATTTCATTAAAAAATTTTAAAAATTTTTAACCTGTTGCCCAAAAAAAAAAGAAAAATTTAATTTTGGGGGGTTTTTAAGTTTGGGAAAAAATTTTTTTTTTTTAAATTTAAAAAAAATTTTTCAAAAAAATTTAAAAAAAAAAAAAATTTTTTGGTAAACCCCAAAAAAATAAAAGGTGGGATTTAAAAAAAAATTTTTAAATTTTTTTTAAAAAAAAACCCCCCCCCCAAAATAAAAGGCTTTTTCCCCAAACCCCCAAAAACAAAAAAAAGGGGTTTTTTTAAAAAAAAAAAAAAATAAAGGGTTTAGGTTTTTTTAAAAATAAAAAACCCCAAAAAGGGGAAAAAAAAAAAAAAGGGGGGGTTTTTTAAAAAAAAAACCCTTCCCCCCTTTTTTTTTTCCCAAAAAATTAAAAAATTTTTTAATTTCCATTTTAAAGGGGCCCCCCCCTTTAATTTTTAAAAACCAAAATTTAAAATTTTTTTCCCAAAAAAAATTTTAAAATTTTTTTATTTCCCGGGAAAAAAAAACCCTTTCCCAATTGGTTTTTTTGGGGGTTTGGGTTTTAAGGGTTTTTTAAAAAAAAAAAAAACCCTTTTTAAACCTAATTTTTAAAAAAAAAAAATTTTTTTTTTTAAAATTTTAAATTTTAAAAGGGCCCAATTAAAAAACCCCAAAAAAAAAAATTTCCCTTTTTTTAAAGGGGGAAAAAAAATTTTCCCCCTAAAAAATTTTAAAAAATTTTTTTTAAAAAATTTTAAATTTAAAAAAATTTTTAAAATAAAAACCCAAATTTCAACCCTTTTTAAAAAAAAAAAAAATTTTTTTCCCAAAAAAAAAAAAAAAATTTAAAAATTAAAAAAAATTTTTTTTTTTTAAAAAAAGGGGAAAAATAAAAAAAAAATTAAAAAAAAATTTGGAAAAAATTTAAAAATTACCCCAAAGAACAAAGGGAAGAGGGGGGGAAAAAATTTGGGTTTTGGCCCCTTTCCCGGGGCCCCCTTCCCTCCCCCTTTATTTACCCGGGAATTTTAAAAAAAAAAAAAAAAAAGGGGAAAAAAAAATTGGTTTTTGGGGGCCCTTTTTTGGGGGCCCTTTTTTTTTTTTTTTTTTTAAAAAAAAAAAAAAAAAAAAAAGGGGAAATTTTTGGGGGGGGGGGGCCCCCCCTTTTGGTTTTTTTTCCAAGGGAAAAATTTTTCCCCGGTTTTTTAAAAAATTTTTTTTTTTTGGGAAATTTTGGAATTTTCCCCAAAAAAACCCCCTTTAAAAAGGGGAAAAAAAAAAAAAAAAATTTTCCCAAAAAAAAATTTAAAATTTTTCCCCCAAAAACCCCTTTTTTTTAAAAAAAAAACCTTTTTTTTGGGGGGGGAAATTTTTAAATTTTTGGGGGGCCCCCCCCAAAGGGGTTTTTTTGGGGGCCCCCCCTTAAAAAAGGGGGGCAAAAACCCCCCCCCCCCCCCCCCCCCCCCCAAAAAAATTTTTTTTAAAACCGGGGAAAAAACCCCCAAAGGGTTTTTTTGGGGGCCCCCGGGGGGAAAAAAAAATTAAAAAGGCCTTTTTTTGGTCCCCAAAAAAAAAGGGGAAAATTTTTTTTTAAAGCTTGGGAAGAAATTTTTAAAAAAAATTTTTTTTGGTTTTTTTAAAACCCCCCTTTTTTAAAATTCCCCCCAAAATTTTTTTTTAAAAAAATTTTTCCCGGGGGCCCTTTCCTTTTTTAAAAAGGTTTGGGGTTTTTTTTCCCAAAAATTTTTAAATTTTTTTAAAAAACCTTTTTTTAAAAAAAAAAATTTAAAAAAAAAAAAATTTTTAAAAAAAAAAACCCCCAAAATTTTTTTTCCCCCGGGGAAAAAATTTTAAATTCTAAAAAATTTTTTTTCCCCCTTTTTTTTTTTTTGGAAACCCCTTTTTTAAAAAATTTAAAGGGGGGGGGGTTTTTAAAAAAAAAAAAAAATTTTTTCCTTTTTAAAAAAAAAAAATTTTTTCCAATTTCCTTTCCCCAAAAAAGGGTTTTTTTTTAATTTTTTTCCCCCCCCCAAAATTTTTTTTTGCTTGGGAAAAAAGGGGTTTAATTTATTAAAAAAAAAAAAAAAACCCCTTAAAAAAAAAAAAAAGGGGGAAAAATTTTTGGTTTGGGAAACCCAAAATTTTTTTCCCCCCAAAAAAAAAAAAAGGAAACCCCCATCCCAAATTTTTTCCCCCAAAAAACCCCAAAAAAATGGTTACCCCCCAAAAACCCGGGGAAAACCGGCCCCCACCCTTTTTCCCCCCCCCCCAAAACCCAAAAACCCCAAATTTAAAAAACCAAAAACCCCCCCCCCCCCCCCAAAAAAAAAAAAATTTTTTTTGGACCCCCCCCCCAAAATTTCCCCCCGAAATTTTTAAAAAAAAAAAAAGCCATCCCCCTTTTTTTGGGGAAAAAGGGAAATTCCCCAAAACCAAAGGGGGGGAAAAAAACCCCAAAAACCCTTTTGGGTTTTCCCCCTTCTTGGGGTTTTTTGGAATTTTTCCCCGGGGGGTTTTTGGTTTTTTAAATTCTTGGGGAAGGGCAGGCCCGGGTTTTTTTTTTTTAAAAAAAAAAAAAGGGGGGGGGGGTTTTTGGGGGGGTTTGGGGGGGTTTTTTAAATTTTTCCCCAATCCTTTTTTTTTTTTTTTTTTTTTTCCCTTTTTTTTAAAAATTTAAACCAAAAAAAAATTTTTTTGGGTTTTTTTTAAATTAATTTTTTAAAAAAACCCCCCAAAAATTAAAAAATTTTTTTTTAAAAATTCTTTAAAAAAAATTTTTTTTTTTTCCCAAAAAAAACCCCCTTTTTAATTCCCCCGGGGGAAAGGAATTTTAAAATTTCCTTAAACCCCCTTGGGGGGGGAAAAAACTTAAAATTTTCCCGGGGTTGGGGGGGTCCAAAATTTGGCCCATTTGGGGAAATTTTAATTAAAAAGGGTTTTCAAATTTAAAAACCCCCCCCTTTAAATTTTAAATTTTGGGGCCCCCCCCTTTTTTTTTTAAACCCCCAAAACCCCCTTTTTTTCCCCCCCAAAAAAAGGGGGGAAAGGGGGGGTTGGGGGGGGGTTTTTTTTTTAAAAAAAATTTGGAAAAAAAGGGGGGTTAAAAAAAAAGAAAAAAAAAAATTTTCCCCCCAAAATTTGGGTTTTTTCCTAAAATTTTTTTTTTGGGGAAAACCCCCAAAAACAAATTTAAAAATTTTGGGTTTTTAAAATTTTCCCCTTTTTTTAAAAAAAAAACAAAAAAAAAATTTTTTCCCCTTTTTAAAAATTTTTTAAAAATTTTTTTCCAAAAACCCAAAAAAAACCCCCCCCAAAAAAAAAAATTTTTTTAAAAAAAAATTTTTTTTTTAAAAGGGTTTTTCCCAAAAAAACCCCCCTTGGGGTTTTAAAAACCCAAAGGGGTTTTTTTTGGGAAAAGGAAGGGGAAAAAAAAATTTTTTAGAAAAAGGGAAAAGGGGCCCCAAAAAGGGTTTTTAAAAAAACTTGGGGAAAAAAACCCCCCCTTTTTTTAAAAAAAGGGGGGGGGCCCCCCCCCCCCCCCCAAAAATTCCCCCCCAAAAAAAATTCAAGGGCCCTTTCCCCCCCAAAAACCCCCCCCCAAAAATTTTTTCCCCCCCCCTGGGGGGGTTTTTTAGGGGGGTTTTTCCCCCTTGGGCCTTTTAACCCAAGCCTTTTCCCTTCCGCCCTTTGGGGTTTTTTTTGATTTCCGGCCCCCGGGGGGGGAAAAACCCTTTTTTTTTAAAAAATTTTTTATTTTGGAAGGTTTCCTTTAAAATTTTAAACCCGGGTTTTTTTAAAGGGGCCCCCTTTTTTTTAAAAAAATTTTTTTTTGGGGGTTTTTTGGGGGAAAAAAAAAATTTTTTTTTTCCCTTTTTTTTGGGGCCCGGGGAAAAAAAAACCCTTTTAAAAATTTTTGGGGGGAAAAAATTTTTTTTTTTTTAAATTTTTGGGGGTTTTTTTTTTGGGGGAAAAAATTTAAATTTTTTTAAAAAAAAAAATTTTTAAACCGGGGAAAATTTTAAATTTTAAAAGGGGAAAAATTTTTGGGGGAAAATTTTAAAAATTTTAGGAAAATTTTTAAAAGATGGGGGGGGCCAAACCCCTTTGCCAAAAAAAAAAAATTTTTGGGTCAAAATTTTTGGGGTTTTTTAAAAGGGGGGGTTTAAAAGGGGAAAAAAAATTTTTTCCCCCCCAAAAGGGGAAAAAGGGGGGGGGCCCCCCCCAAAAAAAAAATTTAAAATTTTTTTTAAAATTTTAAAAAGGGGGCCCGGAAAAAAACCCAACCCGGGGGGAAAAAAATTTTTTTTTTTGGTTTTTTTTTAAAAATCCCAAAAAACCATTTTGGCGTTTCAAAACCCTTTAAACCCCAAACCCCCGGGGGCCTTAAAAAGGTTTGGAAGGGTTAAAAAGGGAATTAAAAAAAAAATTTAAAAAAAAAAAAAAAAAAACCGGGGGAAAGGTTTTAAATTTTTTTAAATTTAAAAAGATTAAAAAAACCTTTTAAAAAAAATTTTCTTGGGGAAAAAAAAAAAACCACCCCGGGGGAAAAGTTCCAAAACAAAAAAAAAAAAAACCTTCCTTGGGGATTTTTTTACGGGGCCCTTTTAACCCCTTTTTTTAAAATTTTAAAACCAAAAAAAAAAGGTTTCCCCGGGCCCCAAAAATTTTTTTTTCCCCCTTTTTTTTTTCCCCGGAAAAGGAAAAAAAAAAAATTTTTTTGGGCAAAGGGGGGGGCCCCTTTCCCCCCCAAAAAAAAAATTTTCCCCCCCCCGGGCCCAAAAAAATTTTTTGGGGAAAAGTACCCAAAATTTTAAAACCCAAGTTTAAAAAGGGGGGCCCCAAAAAAAAAAAAGGGGGGCCCCTTTTTTTTTTGGGCCCCTTTTAAAAAAAAAAAATTTTTTTTTTTTTGGAAAAAATTAAAATTTCCAATTTTTTTGGGAAAAAAAAACCAAAGGGCCCAAAAAAATTTGTAAAAAGGGGGGTTTGGAATTTTTTGGACCAAAAAAAAATTTGGGGGCCCCCCGGGAACCCCCCCAAAAAAAAAAAAAAAACCCCCCCCTTTTTAAATTTTTTTTCCTTGGGGGGCCCCCCCCGGGTTGGGACCAAAAGGGGGGGGAAAAGGGTGGGGCCCTCTTGGGCCCCTTTCCTTTTTTGGGAATTTTTTTGGGGGGTTTTTTTAAAGGGTGGGGGGAAAAAAAAACCCCCTTTAAAGGGTTTTTTTTTTAAAAACCCGGGGGGGGGCCCCCCCGGGTTGAAAAAAAAAATTTTTTGGCCCAAAAGGGGTTTTTGGGCCCGGGGAAACCCAAAAAAAAAAAAGGGCCCAAATTTAAATTTTGGTTTTAAAATTTTTAAAAAAAAAACGGAATTAAACCAAAATTAAAAACAAAAAAAAATTTAAAAATTTTGGGTTTAATTTTTAAAATTTTTCCCCTTTTTAAAAAACCCAAAAATTGGGAAAGGGTTTTAAATTCCTTTTTAAAGGGTTGGGAAAAAATTTAAAAAAAACCCCAAAAAAGGTTTAAAAAAAAAAACCCCCCCTTTTTAAAATTTTTCCCCTTTTTAAAACCCCAGGGGGGGAAAAAATTTCATTGGGGGAAAATTTTCCCCGGGGGGGCCCCGGGGTTGGGCCAAAAGGGAACCCCGGGGGGAAAGGGGTTTTGGGCCAGTAAGGGGGAAAAAAACCAAAATTTTTTTCCCCAACCCCAAAATTTTTTTTTTTTTCCCCCCCCCCGGGGGGGTTTTTTGGCCCGGGTTTTTTTTTCCCCCCCGCCCTTTTTTGGGGCCCCAAAAGGGGCCCAAAAAGGGGAAAATTTTCCCCCCCCCCAGGGCCTTTAAACCCTTTTTTTTCCCCTTTTTCCCCCAAATTTGGGGGTTTTTTTTTTTTTTGGTTTGGGAAATTCCCCTTTTTTTTTCCCCCCTTTCCGGGGGTTTTAAAATTTCCTTTTGGGGTTTTGGGGGTTTTGGGGGGGAAAAAAAAATTTTTTTCCCCAAAATTTTGGTTTTTTTTTTAAATTTTTTCCCAAACCTTTGTTTTTTGAAATTTTTTTCCTTTAAAAACCCTTTTTTTTTTGGGGGGTTTGCCTAAAAAAAAACCCTTTTTGTTCCTTGTTTTAAAAAATAAATTTTGGGGCCAAATTTAAAAAGAAACCCTTGCAAAAAAAAAAAAAAAAAATTTCCCAAAACCCCCCCTTTAAAAATTTTTTTGGGGTAAAATTAAAAGGGGAAAAAAAAAAAATTTTTTTTTTTAAAAAATTAAAAAAAAAAAAAAACCCAAAAATTTGGAAACCCCGGTTTTTTTTAAAAATTTTAAAATTTTCCCGGGTTTTTCCTTAAATTTTGTTTTGGTTACCCTTTTTTTTTTTTTTCCCCCCCAAAAAATTCCTTTGCTTTTTTTAATTTTTTTAATTTGGGTTGAAAAAAACAAAATTTTTCCGGGGGAAACTTTTTGGGGGGGGAAAACCCCAAAAATTTGGGTTTGGATTTTGGGTTTTTCCCTTTTGTTTAAATTGTTTTTTGGTTTTTTTCCCCCAAATTTTTTTTTTTTTTTTTCCCCCATCATCCCTTCCTCTTTGAAATCTTGGCGTAGTCTACTTGAACCATCAAGGAAAGATCTAGGCACATATGTCCGGTTGAATATGGGTAGCATGAGTTATTTTGTTACATATTGCGTGAATCGTTGGGAGGCAAAACTATAAGCCCCTATCTTTCTTGTGTCCGGTTGAAACGTTTTGCTCATGTGTACGGTGAGTGTTAGCAATCATAGAAGACTATATGATGGTTGAGTTTGTGGACTTGCCTAAAGGCTCGATATGTGACCCTTCCGAAAAGATGATGAATTGTAGTTGCAAAGTTGACTAAGAACATAGTTTGTTGGTCTCTAATAGAGTTTATACTTTATACTTTGATGGTGTGATGAATTGTTACTTATTCATGAGAAGTCTATGATAAAAGTTCTATGATAAAAGTTTTATGTTTAAATTTGTTGCTGTTATAATAATCTACATGATGCTTCTATGTTCATATTTTGTTTTTATCAACACCTCTCTCTTAAGCATGTGGACATGTTTTTGGATTTCGGTTTTAAACGAGGACAAGCAAGGTCTAAGCTTGGGGAGTTGATCGTCCATTTTGCATCATGTTTCCCTACTGTTATTTATGATGTTTTATCCATAATAATGCTTTCTGGAGTAATCCTAATGCATTTTATCTCATAATTTGCAAAGTACACACAAGAGGGAATTCGTATTTGGAAATCTAGACACGGAAAAGCTACGTTAGGCTACCTATTCGCACAACTCCAAACAAGCTGAAACTTTAAGGAGATTTTTATGGATTATATGAGGAATATTGGAGCCAATAAGTACGGAGAGGGGACCACCGGTGGGCACAAGGTTGGCGCACCGGGAACTAAGCGGCGCCCTAATGGGTTGTGCTCCCTCGGCCCACCTCCGGTGCCCATCTTCGGTATATATTGTCGTTTTGACATAGAAAAAATGAGGGAGGACTGGCCGGTGCAGGCGCCACCTTCCAGGTGGAATTTGGGTAGAGCACTTTGCCCTCCGGTAGGCGATTCCACAGGGAACTTCCCTCTGGAGGAAATCATCGTCATCATCATCACCAACCTCGCCATCTTGGGAGGGCAATCTCCATCAACATCTTCAACAAGCCATCTCCTCTCAAACCCTAGTTCATCTCTTGTGTTCAATCTTTGTCTTGGAACTATAGATTATTGCTCGTGGATGACTAGTAGCTAGTGTTGATTACATCTTGTAGTTGATTACTATATGGTTTATTTGGTGGAAGATTATATGTTCAGATCCAATATGATATTTAATACCCCTCTGATATTGAGCATGATTATCATTTATGAGTAGTTACTTTTGTTCTTGAGGTCACGGGAGAAATCATGTGAACTTGATATGTGTTCGATATTTTGATAGTATGTATGTTGTGATTCCTTAGTATTGTCATGTGAACATCGACTTCGGACACTTCACCATATTTGGGCCTAATGGAATGCTTTCGGAGTATTTATTAGATGATGGGTTGTGAGGTGATAGAAGCTTAAACCCTAGTTTATGCGCTATTCCATAAGGGACCGATTGGATCCAAAGTTTAATGCTATGGTTAGAATTTATTCTTAATACTTTTCTCATAGTTTGGGATGCTTGCGAGGGGTTAATCATAAGTAGGAGGTTTGTTCAAGTAAAACAGCACCTAAGCACCGGTCCACCCACATATCAAATTATCAAAGTAGCGAACCGAATCAATTAACATGATGAAAGTGACTAGATGAAATTCCATGTACCCTCAAGAGCGCTTTGCTTACTATAAGAGACCATTTTGGACTGTCCTTTGCCTCAAAAGGTTGGGCTATCTTGCTTCACTTTTGTTACTATTATCGTTACTTGCCGTTACAAATTATCTTGCTATCAAACTACTCGTTCCTTAAATTTCAGCACTTTCATGATACCTTCTTGAAAACCACTTGTCATTTCATACCTTTCGTTTGGTTCAAACTCTTACTTATCGAAAAAGCTACAGTTGATCCCATATACTTGTGGGTCATCGGGATAAAGCTCGAGGTTACCGTCCTCACTCAAGTTGCTTTCGATCAATAGCGGGTGGGAAAAGAGACCGATCGCTGGGCGGTGGCCCTTGGCGGCCGAACGATCGGAATCCGTCACCACCGGTTCTACTTGCGCCGTCCAACGTTTGGTGGCGCATGTGGCAGGTGAAGCTACGGACCATCCTCCATCATCATCGACCCATCCACCGGCACCGCCGGGTGAGGACTCCTCCGAGGATGAGTAGGGCATGGGAGGCGATAGGAGCCGGTTGCCGGCCGAAAAGAAATGCCCTAGAGGAAATAATAAAGTTATTATTTATTTCCTTACATCATGATAAATGTTTATTATTCATGCTATAATTGTATTAATCGGAAACTTGGTACATGTGTGAATACATTGACAAAACAAAGTGTCCCTAGTATGCTTCTACTAGACTAGCTCGTTAATCAAAGATGGTTAAGTTTCTTGACCATAGACATGTGTTGTCATTTGATGAATGGGATCACATCATTAGGAGAAGATGTGATGGACAAGACCTATCCGTTAGCTTAGCACAATGATTGTTTAGTTTTATTGTTTGCTTTCTACATGACTTATACATGTTCCTCGACTATGAGATTATGCAACTCCGCCGGAGGAATACCTTTGTTCTATCAAGCGTCACAACATAACGGGTGATTATAATGATGCTCTCGGTGTCTCCGAAGGTGTTTGTTGGGTTGGCATAGATCGAGATTAGGATTTGTCACTCCGTTGTGGGAGAGGTTCTCTGGGCCCTCCGGTTGCACATCACTATAAGCCTTGCAAGCAATGTGACTAATGAGTTAGTCCGGGATGATCAATTATGGAGCGAGTAAAGAGACTTGCGATCGAGATTGAACTAGGTATGATGATACCGATGATCGAATCTCGGGCAAGTAACATACCGATGACAAAGGGAACAATGTAAGTTGTTATGCAGTTTGACCGATAAAGATCTTCATAGAATATGTAGGAGCCAATATGAGCATCCAGGTTCGCTATTGTTTATTGATCGGAGATGTGTCGGTCATGTCTACATAGTTCTCAAACCCGTAGGGTCCCTTCGCTTAAAGTTTGTTGGTCCTGGATGAGATCACGGACATGAGGAGTCTCGAAATGGTCGAGAGGTAAATATTAATATATTAGAAGGTTGCATTGGGACATCGGAATGGTTCCGAGTGATTAGAGATTTTTGGATGCCGGGAGGTTCGGAACCCAAGGAAAGATATGGGCCTTATGGGACATAGGAGGGTGGCTAACTAGCCCACAAGGGGCTGGTGTGCCCCCACAAGGAAGGACCGAATTGGACTTGGGAAGGGGCCCAATTACCCCCCCTTCCCTTTCCTCCTAAAAAACTCCTTTTCCCTTGCCCCCTTTTCCCCCCCGGTTGAAGGAAAAAAAGGGTTGGGGCCCAATCCTTTTAGGGCGGAAATTTCCCCAATGGTGACCTTTTCTCCTGGGACCCGTTGGTTGAAATGGTCTTCCTAAACAACCCTTCCCTTTAACGGTTTTGGGCCCCCAATCAAGGTTTGTAAGGGACAGTTAAAATTTAAAGTGGTGAACCAAGGTTTCAATATGGGAGGGTAGGATAAAGGTTTTTAAACCCTGAAAAATAAAACAGAAGGTAACAACCCAATAAAATGGAAAATTGTATAGGGCAATGGTTAAACAAGAGGGTTATACCAAGTGCAATTTTAAAATAATAAATTTTGGAATCTAAAATATTAAAACAGCAAAAGGTACCCAAAGCCATAAAAGGGAGCAACAAAGTTATTGAAGGTTGAAACCAACCTAAAGGGTTATCCTTTCACTTATTCAAGTTCTTTAAAAATAAAAACATTTTTGGATCATATAATTTTCCCTAAATAACAAAGATCACTCCCAAAACCCTTAATGCCCAAGAACCCAAGCAAAGTTATTGTGGGGTTACCGAAACCACCTCAAATTATCCTTTAAACCAACACTATTCAAAGAGTCCTAAAATTCCACGGAAGATTCCCGTTCCAACCCTATCATAGGTTTGGCGGAAAACATAAGTTAAATCAACCAAAACCCTTAAGCAACCTAGAATAACCCAATTGTCACCCGGTTATCCCATAAACATACATAAAATTTTCAAATCATTAAAACCAACCAAAGTAACTTCAAAGGAAAAATTCCTTAAAGGAGAGTAAGGGAAAACTTGCCAACCCCTATCATAAGGTTTCATGGGGGAACCCATGGAGGTTATCACCCAAAACTACCCTTCCCGCGGAACCCAATAGAAAACCCATTGGTAAGGTTTCCATGGGAACAACTAAAGGTTTGGTTCTCAAACTTTGGGAACTCCCAATTCCGTTAAGGGATAATTAAAGGAAAAATCTCCAACCAAAGGAAGGGGAAACATAAAGGGCCCTTTGCCCGCCCGTGTTCTCAGATCCTATCACCTCCAAGCCCGGAAGGATTTCAAAAACCATGGTTTCATTCCCTTTGGCCCGGGTTTGAATATTCCCCTTTTCATGGAAACGCCGGGAAAAATAAGGGCCATTGGGTGAGGTTTCCCCCTTTGGCCAAGTTCCCTTAAAATCCGATTGGTTTTGGTGGCTTCTAAATTTAACGGGGGCGGAACTCCCAATCTTAATTCCGTTCCCAGGTTTAGGGTAAATTGGTAAAAGGAAAGAAATTTTGGGGAAGCCGAGGGGCCCAAAGGTTTGGACCCCGGGAAATTTCTCCCCCTTTCTCCTTCTTTTAATCCTCGTGCCTCATCTCCATTCTTTATTTCCAAATAACGTTTCCATGGTTTAAATTTTTTAAACTTTTTGAAAATTCCCTTTTTTCATAAACAAAACAAAAAATTTTAGGAAAAACTAGGTCAGGTTTGATTTAGCCCAAAATAATATAAAATCATTTAGTTTTCCCAATTTAAACATCCCAAATGGGTTAAATTTAATAATAGAGAAAATACTTATAAATTATAATTTACGGGTTTGCAACGTTCGGCATCAAATTTTAATTCCGCTTTCCCCAAAGGTTTAAAGGTAAAATGTAAAAGGAAAGGGAAATTTATTTGAAAGGTGAAAATGGCCCTTGCAGGGCAAAGGTTTGATCCTTTTAATTTCAAAAACCTTTTCTACCTCATTTATTTCCATTTAAGGGTTTAAGCTCCTCTCTTTAAATTTCTTCCATATCAAAGTTAAAAGCTTATTTTCCCATTTAAAAGATATACATAAATTTTTGAAAACAAAATTTTTATTGCATCAAACAATTACAAATCTTATTTTTAGGAAGGAGGTCTTATGGTCGGTTTGGGATTTTAAGCAAATAATACTCAACTTTCAAATTTAGCTTTCAAAAAGAAACTCAACGTTTGGGGTTCAAATTTTAATTTCGAATAAGAAAAATCCCTTATTGTTTCCTTTCCCAACCTTTTACTGAATTTTAATGGTCCAACAATTAAAAAGTTCCAAGATGGTAATTTAATTGGAAATTTTTAATATTATTTCAGAATTTTCAAACCAAACAATGTTTGCCAAAATAAAAATTAAAAGGAAAGGTAAATCCCCATGGGATCTTGCATAAGGTTTAAAAAAAAATACCCTTTACAAAGGAAAAGTTGAAGCCATAGTTAAATGACAAAACCCTTAAGGAAGAAAGGTATTTAATTTGAACTTGTGAAGGGACCTTTTTAAGCCGTCTTTTTTTTTCCAAACACAAGAAAGTAAAAATAAAACACCTCCAACAAAAACATACATTTTGAAAAAATTTTATTCCAAGAAATTGATGACAAACGAAGGGGATCCACTCAATCCCCAAGGTTAGGTTTGGTTGGCCTTGGAATATTTTGGGGTGTTTGGGCACCCAAGTTAGGTTTCCCTCCTTACTTTTGGTTTCCCAAAAGGAAAATTTACAAACCAAATTAAAGGGGAAAAGGAAGCTCCGTTTGGGCAAACCATTGAACAATAATACTTTATTTAATTTGGGAAAACCTAACCCTTGTTTCCCTTCCTTGGTTTAATAAACCTTTTACTGCCATAATTTTAAAATGCCAAACAAAACAAAAAAGAATTGTCCAAAAAAGAAATTTTAGTAAATCTTTTCCCTTCAAATTCTGGAATTGGAAAATTACCAAAAATGGCAACCTTAATAAATTTAATTATTTTAATTGTAAAGTATTTTATCCCCTGGGATTTAAACAATTTTAAATGAAAAAATTTTGGAATTTTAGAAATTTAATTAATTCCAAATCTTCCCAAATTTACTTGGATTTAATTGGAACAAAGTAAATAAAACTATTCCAAAAGATATTAAAGTGAAAACCAAAAAGTAGGGTTAAATAATTTTGTTAACAAAGCTTTTCTTTAAGCCTTTCAGCTTGGATTTTATTTCAAAAGCCCAAAAAAGAAAAAGGAAACAAAAAAATCATGGGGAATAAAATAGCCCAATTTAAAGTTAACCCATTTAGCAAGGGAAAGGGGAAATCCTTTGGGCAATTCCCCAAACTTAAAACTTTTGGGCCTTGAAAAACCTTGGGTTTTTGGGCAATTCCCCAAGCTTATTCCTCCCTCCTTAATTTTCATTTCCATCGAATTTTAACTTAAAACCTTCACAAAACAAAACTTTGAAGAAAATTTTAATTACCTCCACAAAAGCAAAACCATTAATGGTATGGAAGAAACTCAACAAATTTAATATTGGTGTTAAATTAAATGTATTCCAATTTCATGGTTTATAAATTCTTTTATAGCCATGTTCATTAAAATAACAAAAAAACAAAAAAGAAATTTGTCAACAAACGGGCGAAAATTCTTTAACAAACTTTGCCAAACTTTGGGCTTTGAATCTTTCCAAAATGGGACGAACCTAAAAATTGACTGTAATTTAACATATTTTATCCAAGTTTTATTTAAACTTTTTAAATTGAACAAAATTTTCCTTATTTTTCACAAAGATATTAAAAACTTAACAAATCTTCCCAAATTTTTGAGCCTTTTTAAAACAAAAGTATAAAACAAGAAACTAAAATATTGATTCGTTTAAATTTTAAGATTGGGAAAAAATTTTGGGGTTATCCCCTTATAATGAATTAAAAAAAGGTTTGATGTTATAAAATTCTTTGAAGGGTTTTTTCAAAAGAGGTTTTTGGATTAGAATTTCCCTAAAGTTGGATTGGATGGGATTATCAATCCTTGGGAGGGTGGGATGAAGGGTCTCTCTCAAACAACCCCTGCCCCACATAACAAAGAGTCTCTTGTGTCCCAACACACCCAATACAAATGGTAAATTGTAAGGTGCATAGTTTGGGAAGAGGTGGTGATACAAGTGCAATATGGATGGTAGGTATAGGTTTTTGTAATCTGAAAATATAAAAACAGCAAGGTAGCAAGCGATAAAAGTGAGCACAAAGGGTATGGCAATGCGTTGAAACAAGGCATAGGGTTCATACTTTCAAGTGCAAGTTCTCTCAACAATAATAACATAATTGGATCATATAACTATCCCTCAACATGCAAAAGATTCACTCCAAATCCACTAATAGTGGAGAACAAGCGAAGAATTATTGTAGGTGCGATACCACCTCAAAGTTATCCTTTCATCGATCTATTCAAGGTCCGTAGTAAAATAACCGAAGCTATTCTTTCCTTCGATCTATCATAGAGTTTGTACTAGAATAACACCTTAAGACACACATAAACCAAAACCCTTATTCACCTAGATACTCCAATGTCACCTCAAGTATCCGTGGGCATGATTATCGATATGCATCACTCAATCTCAGATTCATCTATTCAAACCAACAAAAGTACTTCAAAGGTGCCCTAAAGTTTCTGGAGAGTCAAGACGAAAACATGTGCCAACCCCTATGCATAGGTTCATGGGCGGAACCCAAAGTTGATCACCAAAATATACATCAAGTGAATCAATAGAATAACCCATTGTCACCACGGTTATCCACATAAACATATATCAAGTGTTCTCAAATCATTAAAGACTCAATCCGATAAGATAACTTCAAAGGAAAACTCAATCCATTGCAAGAGAATAGAGGGGAGAAACATCATAAGATCCAACTATAATAGCAAAGCTCGCGATACATAAAGATCATATCACCTCAAGAACACGAGAGAGAGAGAGAGGAATCAAACACATACTTGGTACATACCCTCATCCCGAGGTGAACTACTCCCTCCCTCGTCATGGAGGCGTCGGGATGATGAAGATGGCCACGGTGAGGTTCCCCCCTCCGAGGTCTTGGAGCAGGGTCTCGATTGGTTTATGGTGGCTCAGAGGCTTCGGGCGGGGCTCCCGGACTATTCTGTTCCCATGGTTTTAGGGTATATTGGTATATATAGGAGGAAGAAATGTCGGGGAGCCACAGGGGCCCATGAGGATGGAGGCGCGCCGGGGGTGGGCGCGCCCCCCTCGTGCCTTCCTCGTTGATCCCAACGTGCCTCAAGTCTCCCGGGTTTCTTTCCAAAAATAATTTTTTGAAGGTTTTATTCCGTTTGGACTCCGTTTGATATTCCTTTTCCATGAAACCTTTGAAACAAGGAAAAAACAGCCACTAGGCTCTTGGTCAATAGGTTAGTCCCAAAAGTAATATACAAGTGCATAGTAAAGCCCATTAAACATCCAAGATGGATAATATAATAGCATGAATACTTCATAAATTATAGATACGTTGGAGGCGTATCATTGGTAAACCTCCTCCCCTCCTTTATATCCGAGGCGGGGGGCCCCCAAAGTCACAATAGACAATCTCTTGGCCGTGTCGGTGCCCCCTCCACGTTCAACACCTCGGTCATATCGTTAAGTGCTTAGGAAAACCCTCTACCTATAACTTCATCATCACCGTCACCCGTCCGTGGCAGAAAACCTCCCTCGGCCTCAACTAGATCAAGTGTTAGGGGACATCACCGGTGAGCGAGTCCGGCACGGAGGTGCCGTTTGGTCTTGGATCAGGTTGGATCGCGAAGAAGTTCGACTACATCAACCCGTTAATTACTAAGCGCTTCGCTTTGGTCTACAAGGGTACATGGACACACTCTCCCGATCGTTGCTATGCATCCATAGATAGATCTTGAGTGATTGTAGGTAATTTTTTGAAATCTGCGTTCCCCAACACCAACTGGCGGTCCGTCTCCGTGTTATACTCTTCCTCGCGAAGGCACCCTTCACTTCGGGTCTTGAACCCGCCCATAATGGAATCGCAGATGGAGGACATCGGCTGCCAGTAGAATAGGTTTGGGCCGGGTTTCTTTTATTCTTCCTTCCTATAAAAGTTTGAAATGTAATGAAAATTTGTCATGTTTGCATTAATCTCGTCCAGTGTATATGAACTTTCACAATAATAGTAAGATATATTGTAGGAGTATGAAAATACTACCGCCGTCCCAAAATTCTTGTCTTAGATTCGTCTAGATGTGGATGTATTTAATACTAAATCGTGACTTGATACATTGTATTTAGACAAATCTAAGACAAAATTTTGGGAACCAAAATATATGGAATGATTCCCTTTTTGTGTGTATAAACTTAGAAGGTTTGACCGAGACAAAGCTAACTTGGATAAATAAACACATAGGGTCTACAACCCTTTTCTTAGGCACTCCAATAAATACGTCCACACATTCATGCATTTCACATCTTTCTACATCTCGGAAACCTCGAAAGGGTTAACAAATTGCCTCTCTCTCTTTGATTTTTCATGGTGGGCCCTCCCTCCCCAATCTCCAATCAACAGCTCACATGTTTCACATTACATTAATTACGTGCTGGGATTACATAGGTGTAGCATTACTCATCCTAAAAAAACTAAGCCAACCTCGAGCATATCGGCGGAAAAAGACCCGGGCGCCATTTTAGAGGTTTTGGGATTACTAGTAGTAGTATCGATGGATCGGTGAAGCACCAAGTTTTTTGAAGGCGGCACCAAGTTTAAAAGGGGGTACACTCACATCCGTCTATCATGGTGCATTGCACCCCAATGGTTGGTCCACACGGATCACCGGAATGCGCTTGACTTCCTTTCAAGTGGGACTACACTTGGAGAAACCGCCCCCAAACTCCCCACCTTGCAAACCCCCCAAAACCCCCAAATCCCAAATTCAAGCCCTTAACTAGCCAATAATTATCCCCAAACCCCTCTCCCGGCCCCTCCACTATTCCCCGCCGCCCCCCCCCTTGCCAATTCGTGGGCCCGGTTCCCTTGACGGGCCCTTGACGATCCTCTCGCTCCGATGCGCCTCTTGTAGACTACCGTCCTCTAGCCATGCCGCCCTTCCGGGGCGTTCTTGTGGAGATGCATGGCGGTCAACTTCTCCGGTAGCGCATTCAGGGAGGACTTGCATGTCAATCTTTTGAATGTTAGGCGTTAGACATTGTTCATCTCACCGTTTGCAAGTAGTTTCGTCAATATGCTTTGTAAACTTCCTTGCCTTGTTCGTACTCAATCTACTTAGTGAGATGGCACCCGCCGGTTAGTTGCTAAAATATCATGTCATATATTTATTGTGGCGTAGATTGCCATGGTCTAGTGAATCTTTGGGTGAAATAGCTCTACACCATTTTATACTCGATCTTTGTTGCTGAGATGGCCTTGAATTGTGGCTCGGCCTCATTATTTGAAATAGCCTTGCCATAATTTAGCACTCAAATCTGTTTGCTGAATTAGCTTTACATATATTTCGTTACTTAGATCTTTGTCTAAATATCTTGCCATAGCTTTAGACATTAACCTGGTTGTTTTTCCGGACTTCATAAAAATCATATATGTTTTTCCTGTAATATCTAGTAGAAGAACTAATTTGTATGTCTAACGGATGGACAAGACTTGGATAACTTCTGCTGAAGATTCTCCTTGCATATGTCGGGGGTTGAAAACTTCATGAACTTTATCGAGCTGAGTCGGTGGTCAAATCAGATGTGCTCGCCCATGTAGCAGTTGTATGAATTCACAAGACCCCGTCAAGCTGTGCAAAATCATCTACACTTGCATGGGATGTCGGCACATATACTAGGTGGGTTCATCATGGTGAAGCTGTGAGCGTCAATGTTCGACTATGTGGAAGCAACAAATCACCATCTTGATCTTCCGATGCTCGGTGGAAGAGGAGGAGGAGGTGGTGGTGGGGCGAGCGGTGAGTTTGACCAACATTGAAACAATGCTACTAAATGCTCGTGCATTTCGTGAACTTTCTCCTGCGGAAAAACGGTGGGCCCCATGTTGGAACAATGCAACGTGGTTGTCACCCCGGGAAATGATGACATTATTCTCAGCTATGGTCACCTTTCTTGGTGAAGACATCGGCGGATGACCAACAAATCATTCGATCCGATGTTGGCTGCTTTCTAAAATCTTTCCCGGATCGTCTATTGCCACACACCTGTAAAATGAAGAATTTCCTTCATGCGTTGGAATTGGATATGATATCATCCATGTTTGTAAGAATAATTGTGTTACATTCGGAAGGATTATGCCAACAAGTGAAAGCCCAAAATGAAAATCATCAATATGGAAAGATGGCGATGTTGTGAAGAGGATTCCTCATAATGTTCTAAGACATTTCCAATTATACCAAGATTGCAGAGGTTATTTCATGATCTTGAACCAAGAGAGGATGTCTTGTGGCATTCGAGGAACAAGTCTGAGAATCAGAATATAATAAGCCATCCATCTCATGGTAGTGACTAGAAAAGCCAATCAAAACACAAAAAGTATGATGTTGACCCAAGAAACATTAGACTTGGCTTACTTGAATGGATTTAACCCATTTGGTTACGGGAAACATATAGCATGTGGCCGGTGCTTATTATCCTTACAACCTGCCTCCAAATGTACGCACCAAAGAATCAAACTACATGATGGCCTTGCTCATCCCGGGTCCAAAAACTCCTAGAAAAGATTTTTATTTACTCATGGAGCCTCTTGAGAAGGAACTTCAACATCTATGGAGGGTGTTCTCACTTGAGACCTATATAGAGCCCAATGACTGATTTCTTTCCGTCTTTGTTTAATTTGTGCTTCCATGATTATCCGGCTTTAGGCACTATGTGGGAAAATGACACATGGTTACAATGCATGTGTTATTTGTGGAGAATCCGTTGCCATATGCAACGTAGCAAGATCATTACATTGGACCGCCTTTCCTTAAGGACAATCCGGTCCTACAAAATACCAAAGATATGTGTTGGTGCAAAGCATGAAAACCGTGATCGCCAAAAAGCTCATCGCCGATGAGTTGCAAGTGGAATTAGCGAAGGTCGGGCATATTACACAAAAACCATCGATAATGGTAGTGGGAAAAGGCGTGGTAGGGCAAAAGAGATTATTGTTTTAGGGTCCACTTTGTGGGACTTGGAGTATTGGAAAGATTTGGATCTGCGGCATAATCTTGATGTGATGCACATCGAGAAAAATATATGTGACAACATTATCGGCACACTTCTTAATATTGAAGGCAAGGCGAAAGATACCTTAAAATCTAGGATTGATTTGACACAAGGGTATCGAGAAAAGGATTTGTAGGTGCAAGATGAAGGTAAACCACGGGATATGGCACCAGCTATATGCGTCTTGGACAAGGTAAAAAGAAAATAATTCTCGAGGTCAATCATGTGAGATTCCCAATGGATTTGCTTCCAACCCTGAAAGGAGAGTGGTTGGATGGAAACCGGGTACAAGGGTTGAAAACTCATGACGCCACGTCCTACTTCAAAGGGTTTTACCTTTATCCTTAGAGGATTGGGCCCCGACTTATCTGAGCCTTGCGAGTTGGGACAATTCTTGAAATTCTGCGATAGAAATATCGGGATAGATGCTGCGGCATCTTGAGACAAGATACCAACTATCCTATCCGACCTTGAGAAGATATATCCTCCGGTCTTCTTTGATGTGATGGTGCATTTGGCTGATCATCGACCGATGAAGCACTACTTAGAGGTCCGTTGATATGGCTAGATGTACCCTATTGAAAGGCCTACTCACTTTCAAGGGCTATGTTAGGAACATAGCTGACCCAAAGGGTTCCTTGCAGAGGCCTACATTGCTCTGAGCGTTGACATTACGCTCCAAAATACATTGAAATAGTGATCGGCCAGAAAGAGGTGGATGAAGACAATCCGGGCTCAATGTTTTCGATTATTACTTAGGAGTTACAAGGAAGAGTCGACAAACGACAAACCTAAAGATTTGGACAAAATGGTTTGGCATGTGTTGAATAACGTCTGAGATACTACCTTATATCAAGTAAGTGCTAAGTACTTGACACACTACAAAAATACACTTCCGTGATGATACGTGTTTGTCACGAGAGTCACGTTTTACTCATGCATGTACATCCATGACGATTTTATAAGAATCAAGATAGTCATACATGTTTGTCCTAGAAGTGTTCCATGACATTACCAAAATTATCATCACGGAAGTGTCGACTTCCATGACGGATAAATCGCGCGTCATGGAAGTGCTTTAAATCAAGGTGATCGACCGTGGCATCCAGTAGCGGTTGCCGTTAAGCTATTGGGTCGGTTTTGGATCCGATAACCCGTTAACCCGGACCAATTGAGGATTTTCCGTGTAAAATTGTCATTGGCCGGGAGGAAACAAGGTTGGCTCACCGTTGGGACATATGTCATCCATTCATTGGACAGGAGGCACCTATGATAAGGTCGACAATGGACGGCCCGAAGGCCCATTCCGATGAAAAGGCGGCCCATTTGACTTGTTCAGTAACGGGCAGACCCCAAACATGTTCCTATATAGCCCATTTGGCCGCTAACTCATGGCCTTTACCCTTTTCGAATTAAGCCCGGTGCTTCATCGGGCCGTCCAATATGATTCCACCCGTTGTTCCGGCCCATGTTGGCCCATGGTTTTCGATCGAGGCCATTTGTAACTCTTGGCCCATTCGGCCCGTAGTGAATCTGGCCTGCAATAAACAGTGTATCGCTTCATACCCATTAACAACCCATTATTCCATTCGGCCGTTTCCAACCCGTGTTATCTTTTGGCCTTCGCAGGGCCCAGTTATCCTTGGGCTTATTTCCAGCATTCGGTTACTTACGGCCCGTTACTGGCCTTTTCTGCTTGTGGGCCAAATTCAGCCCGTGGTTACAATTGGCCCGTCTGCGGCCCGTTAATCCGTTGGGCCGTTTCATAGCGTCATCAAATATGACCGATTAAACGGAACCCATTATTGGGTGGGCGATTCCAAATCTAGCCTTTCGGCCCATAATAGTCTTTATTGGCCCATGTTTGGCCGATCGATCATCCGGGCCGTGAAGGGGCCATCGATGCTCTGACCGTAGAAGGCCCATTGTTTCTTACCCCACAAACCCATTGTTTCTGACCGTAGGAGGGGCCCATGGTAACTACAATAAATATATAGCCCATGGTTATTGTGGCCTAGTTTTAAAAAATAGGTTATTGCAGCCAAAGTGGAAAAAGAACTGCCATACAAGCAAACAAATAAACAAGACAACGAAAATAAATAAGCAAGCAACTTCGCTAGGCTATCACGGCTATTACAATATTACATCCCTTTGGGCATCAAAGTTAGCCACTAGTGCAAATATAGGGAACAAAGGACATATCAAACCTTGGTTGTCAAAGTTGGCGACCAATGCAAATAAAGCCAACAAAACAAGTCGAAACTGAAACAACGGAAGATCTCAAGAAACAATATCCGGGTACCCATAATGTTGGAAAGATGCTTTTACATTGTTTGGGCGCTTAAATCCTCCGTAACTTTTGTTGCACGAGAAAGTATGCATCTGAATTCGGGGGACTTCCTCGGTCCTTGACTTCCTAAATGCCTTTCGATCGATGTCTTTCAACTTGAAGTTGAGACTCAAGAAGGCGAACTAATTCAGGCAGCAGTTGAAGAGCTTGGCCCGGCCAGTATGGCCGATAACTCAAACCTACATCAAGATAGGACTTTTGGGTTCTCTCACTTTTCGTCAAGATAGTTTTATCAGCTTTATTAGAGACCCGGGGATGTCTCACTATCTTGAACCTTATGCATTACTTCCTTTACCATTCCATAAGGGAATCTTGTTCTCCAATATTTTTCCGCATTCTAAAAAAAACAAGCAAGACACATCAGGGTTTACCATGTTGTAATGAAACTCATTTTGGTAAATCAGTTCGGTAGTAAAGTGGACAGGATAACAGCATGAAACAAACATATATCTATGTACCATGGCCCTTTATGGTCTATATCATTCTAGTTTTGTTGCCAAATCAAGATAGACAGTTCAAATAATATTTGTTCAATAAAAAGCAGAATGACAGAATATAAGTGTGGGAAACTATAGAGCAATAACAACACTTGTAATTGTGCATGAGAACATAACTGTTTATTCAATTGAAACTAAAATCAACATAGAGCAAGTTACAACACCAGTTAAAGAAACAAGTTTAAATCATACATTTGGCCATTGGAGTTTCAATTCCATCCTTCAAATTTGAAAATAGTTGGTATGAGTAAATTAGATGCAAGAGCGGAGTATGAACCATAGCTGAATGACTTGAGAACAATTCTTCTTCTCCTTTAAGCGTTGAGTTGGGATTGGTGGTGGTCCTCGTGCTTTGGGCACTTGGTTCCCTTACTAACTCCGTGTTTGGGTGCTCTATGGTGGAAGGCGGTGTTGTGTCAGCTGGGCGGGTTACTATCTGCTTTGGGGTTGGGGTTAGAAGGGGTGTAGCTGGTTCTCTATCCAACTGGGTAGGGGTACAATCTCAGTCCAGGTTATGTGTGGTGGGGCTGGTTCTTGGGCAAGTACAACCATGGTTCTATCTCCATCAATTGGTAGCACTATCTTTTAAAGACGTGTTGTTACTCCCTTAGATACCCATCACCCTCTCCAATTCAAATGGGTGATAAACAAGAAAAGTAATTGAATGTCGAATTGTATGATGAGCAGGTGCAATGGATAGTGGGGAATAAGAGAGGCATGAAATAATTCCATTTATGTTTTCTAACCAAATAGGATACATGACACAATTTCACATATGATGGCTAACTAAAAAGGATAGCATGACACAATTTCACATTATGATGGCTAACTAAAAATGGAAAGACATAGTTCAAAATATGATGACTATTAAACAAATGACATGATATAACTATATAATGTGTTTATTAAATAGGTTGGCATGCCAAATTCACATACATCCGCCTATGGAAACATGATAGCATGATAAATTCACGAATAGAATGACATAATTCAAAATATGATGACTATAAACACTAAACATGATGAGATGATATAACTTATATGTCTTTATTAAATGGGTTGCCATGCCATAATTAGATAGATGTTGTGTTGAAAACATGATGGCATGATATAATTCAAATATATGATTTATATAGTAAAGCAAGGAGATGGCAATCCATATATGATGTAAAAACTAAGCAATGCAAGACAACATGCATGACATGGGTAATATAACCCCCAAGTTTGAGCATAGACCTCGGGGAATAGGACTAGTCATCGGTCTCGAATCCTCCTCACGAGGAGCTCTTAACCAAGCAAGATGTATGCTTGGAGGTAGCATTGCCCTGAATACCTTGTTTTCCTCGAATACTTCCATCACCGCTTCAAATAGCTGATGCAGGGAAAGAGTTGAATATACAAACGTTGTGACAAATGGAACACGTAATAAAAAAATGATAGCATGATATAATTCACATACATGATGATTGGCTAAACACATGGCATTGCATAATTCACATAATAATGGCCTTTGCAACAAGATAGCATTGCATAATTCACATATATAATGTCTTGCAACAAGATGGCAATGCATAATTCACATATATGGTAATTAGACACTAAATAGGTGGCATTCCACAAAGCATGTCTAAACTAATCAAATGACATAGCAATGCAAGACACCATACATACGATATGAGCAACATAACCTGCCAAGTTAGAGCATACACCTCGGGGGACTGGTCATCGTCTCGAATCCTCCTCGAGGAGCTATCCGTAACCAGCGAGATATGAGCCCGTCGGATAATAGTCGCTCTGAAGACCTTGTTTTTACTCGAAATTTTCCATCACCGTGTCAAATGGCTGATGCAAAAATAGTTGAATGTACTAACATTGTTGACAAATGTAATTTAACGAAAAAAAGGATGGCCGATATAATTCACATATAAGATGACTGGCTAAGCAGGATGGATTGCAAAATTCACATTATGATGCCGGCTAAACAAGATGGCGTTGCATAATTCACATAAGCGATGAATAAACTAAGCAGATGGCATTCACACAAAGCATGTCTAAATTAAGGGATGACATATTTGATGTATAAAGTAAGCAATGCAAGGCAATATGCATGATATAACTAACATCAGGCATGCCAAAGGCGAAGACCCGGGATAAATAAGGGTGGTCTTCTCCACGAATCCCCTCGAACAGATATCTTCTTCTTGATTACAATCCAAAATGGGTGGGGGGCTGCCTTTGCCCTACCATGGGCGACGTCTGCTGAAATTTTATTGCCATGCAAGGCTCATCTCTTTTGCTCTACATGTTCGGTTCCATTGTGTACAATAACTTACATGCATAGGAATAAAACATAGTGAGATTATGTAAGGAGTGCATGCAAAATCCCAAGTGATGGTAGCAATTGGATAGACCCAAAAACAATGATAGCGAGGGGATAATGGCCGGTTAAAAATACAGATAATGGCTTCATTCTTTTTGTTTCCCACCAACATGAAACTCATAGTAGACACAAGATTAACCGGATAGTAGATAGATACTATTGATTGGGCCGATATATCCCAACCATTTAAAAACTCAAGTTTGACCATTAGTTTGGAGCAGACTCGGAGTCTAATCGGTGAACATGCGATTATATTAAGCGATGCATAACGTTAAGTGAACCGGAAAAGTGCGACCTCTCTGGGACCGGTGTAGTAGTCGGGTCATCCTTGTAGTTGTCATGGCTGCCGGCGAAGGGGAAGAAGATCGGGTTGAAAAGGAGCATGGAAGGGGGATCCCTTTGCTTGGACCCTTCTATCGTTGGAAAGGGAAATTGGGGTGGACGGCGGCGCGGAAGGGCAGGAACAAACCACACAAGGTTTTGTTTGACAACTATTCGTGAGAAAAATTCTGAAGGGCTCGTTTGAATTGGAGGATTCTAACAACGCATGGATAGGAAATACCGTAATAGGATAGGAATGCCGTGCAAAATAGAGAATTTAAAAACAGGATTTCCCAATCTGGGTGTTTGGTTCAAAGAATTGGAAGATCACGGGATGCAAAGAAGCATGGTGAGATTAAGTCAAAACACAAGAAAATGTTAGGTTATAATGCTTTATGCTACTATCTCTTAGTCTTGTGCTTCATGAATAGGAATTTGAAAAGGAGGACAAGTGGATATTAAGATTCCACGGTTTTTCTTTCAAGGAGACACTAAAGGAACAAATCCTACAATTTTCCTTTGATCCGTTCCTTTGAACCAAATGCATGAATAGTAGTACCTGGGCCTTTCCCATTCCTATGTTTTTCCTTCACTTTTCCTTTCAAGCTTTGGCGATTCTAGTAGGCAGGCTTGAGCAAAAAACCTACACTCAAAAATGTTTTGGTGCTACTTGACTACTTTGGACCCGAACCCTTTGCCCTACTAGCTCAACTCCCGGGCTCATCGACAAATGCACAACTCAAGCGTGCGGAGATAAATAATGATGGCGTTCAGAGAGTCCATCACGGATAGCTAAGTTGATTGGTACCTCACATTGTCATATAGTGGGAGAAACTAATCATATTTCCGTTCTTTGGTGGCTCGTGGACAATATATATAACATGTAGAGTAAAAAAAGATGCAACAAGTGTACAACCTCTTTGGCGAAAGCCGATCTGATGATTGGTTGGTCGGTGAGGATGATCCGCTGACTTGGCTGTTGGGAGGGAAGAAGATCTTAGGCATCTTGGATGGACCAGGTCTTGCTCCTTGTGATGGAGGGTTTCATCGTTGGAGCAGCTCCGGTGAGGTTATGCGATGCGAGGTGAAGCAGAACCGGGAGACCGTTAACTTGGTGGAATTCTAATAGCATCTCCAATAGATGGCGTAAAATACATAACCACAAAGTGCTAGATCGCTCATCTCTGAATTTAAGGTAAAACTGAATTTAAGCTCGAATCTGAACTTAAGCGCCGAAACTGAATTTTCTTTGCCGAAACTGAATTTCTTGTCGAAACTGAATTAACTAATGGCAAAATTGGCAACCGTAAAGTCGAGGGCAGCTGGTCGTGTAGCGACATCGGTGAGCTACGTCGGTCGACTAATTTTTTCATCTATGGTCGGTGATTTTCTAGCCATTGGATATGAATCAAGGCACCGGTTTCATCTTCAACCTCCACCCCGAGCATACCACCAAACCAAACCCGCCACCCCCGCCCTTGCCACGGGTGGGCAATCTGCCCCAAACCACTCCCCAGCCGGTGTTCTTGGAGCAGGGGTCTCGGACTTGTTCTGCGGCCCCGGTGGCTCTCTCGGCCCTGGTATGGCCCATCTTCATCAACAACCCTCAAGACCCTCGTGAAACGGGGCGACACAAAGACCTCCACAAGGCAGCCTCACTAAGGGGCTCGCGAGAGGAGATATCAAGATGGAGGGCGCCTGCAAGGTCCCTGGGTGAGCATGATGACCCGGCCCGGAAAGGCCGGGCGCATAGTACCAATTTTCTTTGATGCTAAAGGGGCCTTGAGGGAGTCAGGCATCGGGCAAAGGTTTATATCGGTTAGCAAGACCAAGACCGGCTGGGCGGAGGTCATCAGGACCCCAAACTATCACCACCGAAACCTTTGGCGGCGAGACCACCTTTAGTCAGGATAACCTACTAGTTGTCACCCTTCAAAATTGGCCTTTGTTGGATCCTTCCCGCCTACATTTGGGAAGAGGACCAGGGCCACTATATAAAGGACTAGCCACCACCATAGGAGGCAAATCATCTTGGATGAATCCATTCCATCCTCCCACAAGCTCCTTTGAGCTCAAGAGCACCCTCTCCTCGGGAGGCTGTTCATCCCTTGTCTGCGTTCATCCTCGGCCCAAGGCAATCCACCACCACCCTTTGGAGTAGGGTATTACACCCAGTGGCCCAAACCCGATATAAACTCTTGTGTCTCTTGTTCCTTGGGTTGTGAGCTAGGCCTTGAGATCGCTAAAGTGAGCTAGGGAGAGATCCGTGCGCACCCGGTGATCGAACCTCAAGGTTTGCCGGAACCCGAATCCGACATTTATGCGCCCGGGTGGGGTCGGAAGCTTCGCTCCTCCGTCGGCCGCCTCTCGTCGATCTCCATTTGGCGCCACTCCGGCGGATGCTTTCCGGATGGCGCCATGGGGCTTAGGGCCCTCATCCCCGCCTTGCGGCCGGTGCGATGTCCACACAAGTTCAGGGCGGAGATGCCACCCGCTTCTGTGGCGCGGCGGATCCGTTAGCCTTCTTTGGGGCGTCGAGAGGAGGCCATTAAAGGGGGGGCGACGACAAGGTCATGGACCCCTGGTTCCTCATGGCCCTCGTATGCGCCCGGCTGGCTTCTCCACTGTCGGGATCCTCCTTGGCTTCTTGGGAGGAGTTGGCGGCCTTTTCCCCGCCAACCGGCACCGGCGTCGATCGCCCGTCGGCCCTCCTCGGGGCTCCAAAAGCGCCTTCGGCCGCCATATCAAGCGGTTCTTCGCCCGGATCGGCGTCGCCTGTTTAGTAGGGGCCCCTCCGGGATGGCGGCACAAAGGCCGACCTCACCTTGACAGGGGACCACCCCGCAACCACTGCGGCTCATGTGCGCTTCCGATTCGCCACCCCATCGGCGTGGCCGTGAAAGACCCTCATTGGGCGGAGCTGGCCTCAACGTGCTCTGTGGGCTTTCAGCTTGCTTCCGTGTCGCATTGGCTCCGCCCGCAAGCCTTTCTCGGGTGGTGAGTGGATCCACCGCCCCTAGGGCAAACCGCCCTCCGGTCACCCGGTGCGGGACAAACTGACCGGCTGATCAACCAACGCCCGTTGGTCTCCCATACAACGCCATCCTTGGGTACCCAGACCTGGCTCAGTTCATGGCAGCGACCCATCCGGCCTACAACCTCATGAAGATGCCGGGGAGCAGTGGCGTCCTCACCGTGGCGGGGGACACCAAGGAGGCTTTGGCGGCTCTCAAGCTGCCTTCCAAGACCCGGGCGTTCTCCGGCTCATGAAGCCGCCCCAGGGGCTAGGGGGGCCCCGCCAGCGAAAAAGAAGCAGTTGTGCATTCAAGATTGGGCCGAAACAAAGTAAGTGCCGTTTGAGGAGGGCGGAGCCTCGGAGCCACCTTCACCATAGGCGGCCAACCTCGACCAGGACCAAGGAGGCATTGGTGAAGTTCTGTTTGAACAAGGAGGTGTTGCCGGGAACCAAACAGTGGTAGGGGTCCCAAGCGGGTGTCGAGCATCACTTGGGGTGTGCTAACGTGCGCCCAAGCGGAAAGGCCGTGACAATCCCACGGAAGGCGGTCCTTCATCGTCCGGGGGAGACCCGTAAGCTGCAAGGCGGGCGTCATCCAGGGTCCAGTACCCCAAGTGGTTGGCGAATCCGTCGTCGTGCCCAAGAAAGGAGGAAAGGAACTCATGTCGTTAACTTCCCAACCTCAACAAATCCTGCCCTCGGACCCGTTCCCACTTCCGCATCGACCGGATCGAGACTCAAGCTGAGTCGACCTGCCTTCCATCCGGACTCTATCTCGGGTTACCACCAGACCAAGATGGCGGTGGAGGGCGTTGAAGACAACCTTCTTGACCCGTGCGAGGTATATTGCTACCAGCCGTTTATTTGCCAATGCTGGCGACCTTCCGGTGATGCCGCCATACAGGGCCCTGCACCTTCGGGAGAAACCTTGCGCCTTCGTTGCGATATCGTGGTAAAATCTGGGAGGCGAGAACCGATTAAGGACCTAGAGACCTTCGCCCGGCCTGCGCCCGGTGGACCCGGGCTCAACCCAAAGTGCATGTTTGGTGTTCCCTCGGCAAGCTCTTGGGCTTCCTGTGTCCCATAGGAGGATCGAGGCTAATCCGGGAGAAAGGCGGATAGAAGACATGCCCACAAACTCTCAAAAATCTGAGGGCCGGGCTCGTGACCTCTTTGGGCGCTTCATCTCAAGGCGGGGGGGCCGCCTGGTTCTTGGTGATGAAGAAGAAGGGCCCGTTCGAGTGGACCCAAGGCCGACACGGGTTTCAAGACCTCAATAGATCTGACTAGACCTCCGGTGATGGTGGCGCCTCGCCCCTCCAGGCCCCTGGTGCTCTACCTTCCCTCCCCACCCCCGGCCCTGGCCCTGGTGGCGTGCAGGTTGAGTGCGGACCAAAGTCCCGCCGCATAATGCTGCACCTTGGGGATGGTGCGGCACCAAACGACAGAGGTCCCCAGGCCCGACAAATGGTCGAGCCCTACAAGGCGGTGTTCCGGGGCTGCGGAGGCCTTGATGGATGAAATCTCCAAGGTCCCCCCCTGAGGCGCCTCAACCTCCAGGCCTCGGGTTCCCCCGCTCCGCCCTTGTTGAGCACGGTGTGCCCTTTCGGCCCGGTGTTGCGGGGCCGAGGGCTCGATATCCCATACCACGAAGCTTTTCGCGCTCCTTGGCCTCCCATAAGCTGCGTCATTACTTCCAAGGCCATACAATTAAGGTAGTCTCGGCCTACCCACTTGAGAGGTGCTTTCCGGACTAGCCGCTGCGGGAAGAGTCGCAAGTGGAACATCAGTGCAGCATTTCAGCTAGAGTTCCCAAACCCGGGGTCATCAAGGGGCCGCCCTCGTGACCTTTGGCGAATGGACCCGGCGTTCGGAACTGAAGCGGGCGAGCCGATCCCTCTGAAGCGAAGCACCAGGCGGCTGGGTCATGTGCCCAACCCGCTTTTCGCCAAAAGCCGGGGGCTAGAGCCTCTCATCTCCCACCCAATACAAGCTATACCCTTCCGTGCAGCTCCTTCCAGGAAGGGAGAAGGTCTCCAACAACATCCGAGATCTGAGGGCAGCCACAGGGTGGCCACCATCAGGGACTCTCAGCCCTAATCAACCTCCAACAAGGTTGCGAGCCAAGGGACAAGCACATGGAGGCATACCTCATGGAGGTCGCGATGGAGAAGCAATTCTTGGGCCTGGAACTACAACATGTGCCCTGCGGCAAAAACAAAGGAAGCCGATGAGATCGAAGAGGGTGTCAAGCGACAACCCAAACCGGTGTCTTTGAGGCTCTTCAAGCCCTCGGCCCTCAACCCAGCCTGCTCCGCCTCGGGAGAACCCTTCCCACCAAACTTGGGGCCCCCTTTGTGGGCCGGCGTCGCAGCTGCTGCTCCCTTTCGAGCCTCGGGAGGGGCCGGGAGTTTAGGGCATACTTGATGCAAGGCGTTGCGGAGAGAGGGGCGTGGGCGTGTGGCGGCAAGCTACAGCGTCCGCATCAAACGGTGAGTTTCGAAATTCGAATGATGTTTCCTTCGATGCATCTCCGAAGCGGGAATGGGCGCTGGGCACATACATGGTGGAATTGCGGGCATCACTCGTTCGCGCACCCTTGGTTGGCAAAAGGTTTTTGGGGTTCTATTGGCCCTTGACACTCAGGCAGCCGAGCTGGTAAGGTCTGCGAAACCTTCGATTCCATGCCAAGCAAATCTACCGGCCGGCCCGGGGCCTCCGGACTATCCCGCTCTCGTGGCCATTGGCGGTGCGGGGCTGGATATCCTGGGTCCGTTCCTCGGCCCGGGGTTACCGTTACCTCGTCGCCATTGACAAGTTCACCAAATGGGAAAGGCGTGGGGCCGTACTTACCATCGGTCGGGTCCGCAATTAAGTTCATCAAAGGGCCCCTTGAGCGGTTTGGGGTCCCTAACGCATCATCACGGACAACGGCTCGCAGTTCACTAGCAATCTTTTCAAGACATATTGTGTAACCTTGGAGCGTAGATATGCCTACGCCTCGGTGGCCCTTTTCAGGAACAATGCCGGGCCAAGCGGCAAGAGGTCTGAGAGGCCTCAAGCCGGGACCTTCAAGGAAGCTTTTGGCGAGGGGCAACAACCTGACGAGCTCCGATGCATGTTGTGGTCCATCCCACCGCCACCAAGCCAAGGCGAGACCCCATTCTTCCTCGTCTCGGGCGAATCAATCCTCCCTCAGGTCAAAATCGCTCCACCTTGGCGGCGTTTGGCCAGTCGTCAGGAATGCCGCGGAGATGGACCTCGTCTTTGGGGAGGCGCCCATCAAGCCTCGCTCCGGGCGGCAAGATACCCGGTGCGGCGGTTTATCACGGCGGCGTCTGCTCAAACGCTTCGAGGTGGGCGATCTCGTCTGGGGGTGCTCTCGAGGGGTTGCATAAGCTCTCACCCATGTGGGAGGGCCCGTTTAGGATTTCCCATGTCTCCGGGCCTGGACCGTGCCTGAGGCAGCAACAGATCCCCATCTAGAGCGCCTGGAACATCCGGCCCTCAGGAAGTTCTACCCATGAAGCAAGGCCAGTGCACATGGAAGGTATCCCTGTGACACTCTCACGTAATAATGAGTTGGGCTGTTCACCCGGAGTCTCAGTGCCGCCCTCGGGCCTCGGGCCCCTCCCACATCGAGGCAGCATAGCTCCGGGTGAGAAGACTAGACTAGGTGCGGCGGCGGCTGTTCATTTGCTATCCGTAGTTGGCTTGCCCCTTTTAATAAATTTGAAGTTCGGCGTTTCTTGTTGGCTTGGTTGGTTTCCTCTTTCTCTATTTCTCCCCTTAGTTCTTTGCTTTGTGCAGGGGCGGCAGTTGCGGCCTCTCCCTCGCCCGGCGCCTGGCATTGGCAGTGTGTGGTGTCGCTCCCAGATCTCCAAGGGCCCGATCGAGCTTTGGTTGGTGCACCCCCCTTTTAAAGTCCAACCCACGGGTTTCCGGCCCAGGGTGTGCTAGGCCATGGTCAGCCCATGACAGGCCCTCCATGAAGGATGAGGATTTCTAACCATTTTTCAATTTGTCGATTGTTCCCCAAGTCGGCGGAGGGGCCTCACCGGGGCGCGCCCCCAAGTGGAAACTACCCGGGATGTACCAAGCTAAGTTATCCTTACATTTTGCATAAAACCGGACCATTAACAGGCCGAAAATAGTAGACATAAGCATAAAAGCATAAGCATTATGGTTCATTACCGCCCTCGCGAACCATACTTGTTTAAAATCCGGGAAGAAAGGAAAACAGGACAAAAAGCGGCTCCTCGCCCGGCTTCAAGGATCAGTTTGCGACCCTGGGACTTTGAGCCCTCCTCGCACTTCCTTTGGGGGTGGCGGCAGGATGACCTGCCACCGTCCTCGAAGCAAGCCCGGCCGTGGCGCTGGTCCTAACCGCCCGCTGTTGGAGCTTCGCCGAAGGAAAGCGGCTGTCCGGACGAGCCATAGCCATCGCCGGAGGATTCCCTTCCTCCTCCTCCCGGCCGCCATGGCGGCACTTTGTCGTCGATGTCCTCGGGGGGCAGCACCGGGCGGCCGTCTTCCCCGAACACCCTCACAAAGGGCCCGTCATCCAAGGGAGGTGCCCGCCGCTGGGAACCCATAGCGGGCAAATTCGCCAACCCGGCGGGCCTTCGTTGCCCGCGATGGAACCTCCACCCGCGACCCACAAGGCCTTGCTGCGGCAATGGAGCGCGGCCTGGAAACCCGCCGACTCGTGGCGGCAGCTCGGCGACAAAAGGAACCAGCTGAAGCGGTGCGGTGGGTTCCGACCCCGACGAACTCCGGCAGCACCTCTGCCCGGAGTGGGCGCCACCCCGGGAAACCCGAAAACCCGGCCTTGCCGGCCCTTGGGGTGGGGGACATCTTCGAAGTACCCCGGCGAGGGCGCCCGGGCCCCACCGAGAACCCCAGCGGCCAAACCCGCCAAGGGTTCCGCCGGTGGCCCAGGAGGAACCGGGGTGGAAAGAGATGGGCGCGAGGCTCCGCCCCCCTCCAAAGCGGGGGGGTCTGGATTTCCCTTCTGGAAAGGGCTTTTAAATGGCACCAGGGGTTCGTCAAGCGGGGCAAGGGGCGAGGGAGGCGGGAAAAGGAGGGAGATGGGCCCACCGAATTCCCCCCTCTCAAATAGCGGGAGGAAGGGGCCTTTGTTTACCCGTCAAAGGTTGAAATGGCGCCGCCACCGGGGACCTTTCCGTTCAAGGCGGGGCCCGGATTGCAGGCGGCCCGGTTGGGCCCGGGGATGCCCACCCACAACAACCACTCAATAACCCTGCGGGAAACCCTTGGTGAGCCGGCCTTCCTCGGGGCCAGTGCTGGAGCTCGCGAGGAAAAGAAGATTTGCGGGCGTTCGAGCGGGGCCGGAGCCTAAACAACTGCGGCCCACGGGGTGTGGCCTCTTTCTAAAGGCGGACCGGGAAATGACCCAAAATTTTCTTCTCAACAAACCAAACCCCGGGCGGCGAAGGTGGAGGTCAAACCTGCACCCCCGGGAAGGCAAGCCCCTTTAAAGGGTAACCGCAGGCCCCAAAATTAAGCCGGAGGGCCCTTGCCAATTTGGGGAAAGGGAGGGCCATTAATACCAAAGGAGCCGCCCCAGGGGAAAGTACCTTTCTCCTTTTCCTTTAAAAGGGCCACTGACCAGTCCCCTCCCGGTAAATTTTCCCTTGAATTCAACCCGACCCAAAGGAACCACCCGGGCCCCTTTGGGAAGAGTTCATGGCGGTCCAACCATAAAACCTTTGGCGGGTTAGAAGGTACCTTAAAATCGGTGCGAAGTTGCCCTTAAAAGCCTTGTGGGATCCCGCCTAATTTTTAAGGAACCCCGAAAATGGGACACCCACCACCGGGGGCAACCATCCTTGGATGGGTTTTTTCCAAATCCCCGCCCAAAGGTATGGCCTAGGGCAATTTAAAGTTTTATTTTTTCCCTTATTCAGGAAAAGGAATTCCACCCAAATTTGGGTAATTAACAAACCTAAACAGTGTGAACCATAAAAACTTCCTTTGTCTCTTGTTCCTTTGGGTTAGTTTTAAAGCTAGGCTTTGAAAGGGATCCACTTGGAGAATGACTGAGGAAGACCCTTCCGTTGCCGCACCCAGGTTGTTGAACCTTCAAGGGTTTCGGCCCGGTAATTGGAAATCAACCCTTTGGGAGGAACCCTTTAGGGCCCCCAAGCGCTTCCGAAGGGATTATAAAGGAAATACCCTAAGGGTTTAAAGTTATTTTTTTTCCTTATTCAGATTAAAGGTTTTTATTCCATTGTGGGAAGGTATTTGGGCCTTCTGGTAATACAAACAAAGCCTTGCAAGATTCAACTTAATAGTTGTTTAAAGATGGATGTTTCCTAAAAGACATGGAGTTGCATTTGGATTAACCGGGAATAACATCATTAAAGGAAAAGATGTTGTTTGCTTTGACCCATTCCGTTAGTAGGCCAATTGGGATCCGGTTTGTATTGGTTTTGCTTTCTTCATGTTTACATGTTCCGAACCCTAGAATTATGCCTCCGTTTAGGGGAAATTTTGGGTTTATTACCAAAGGGTCCGGTAACGGGGAATAAATCTCAAAGGTGGGCTAAAGGTATTTTGGGGGCATATTCGGAGTTAAGGTTTTGAATGATTTGGGGGTATTTTGGGTTTCGGGAATTACAAATTCGCAAAATAATTGGGTTATTGGGAGGAGATGTAGGGCAGGGGAGCCTTCCGGGTGGCGGGAGAACCGGTTTTCCCCTTCCTTCCCTCGGGGAAGTTACCCGGTGGGAAAAGGAACCCCCGTTGTTTTTGGCGGTTTGCCCTTTAAAATCTTGAGGGAAAGGGGACCCCAAATGGGCACCAGGTTCCGCCTTATTGGTTTTCCAAATATTCCCTTGGTCATTCTTAACTTAAGTTCCGGGAACCAAGTCCGGGCTTAACAAGTTCGATGGAGGTTAAATTTGAGGTTTTTATGAATTTTGGATGTACCGAAGAGTTGAGCGGTGGAATTCGGGGGCTGCGGGCTTGGAAATGGTCGGACGTAAAGGGTCGATAATATTGGAACGCTTTTCGGGAGTTGGGGAATTTCCGGAATGATTGGTTTTTTTGAAATTTTGGAAATTACCGGGTTCCCCAAAGTATTGGGCCTTTTATTTGGGCCCTTGCCGGGAAAAAGGAGGGGGCGTTAAGGGCACTTGCCCCCAAGGCCTTTGGTTCCGGAATTGGAATGGGGCCGGACCCCTTCCCTCCCCCCCTTTTCACCCTCCACTGGAAAAGGTTACCCGGGGGGTTGGCTCCCCCTTTGTTCCTTGGCCCCTCCTTGCCCTTTTAAAACAGGGCACCAACCAAACACGGGTTTTGATCTATGAACGGTTCCTTAGCCCGTTGGGGCCCCTTCAACCAAATAATTCCAACCGGGGCATTTGTAGGAAGGCAAGGCCTGGCCGGAGAAATCATTTTTGTCCGGAGTTAAGGCGGAAATTTGTCGTTTAGATAAATGCCAAACGCCTGTTTGGAACTTTATCCCAATGCGGATAGTCGGGGAATGTTGGCCGAGGCGAAACGTGTCGAGGAATTCCAAGGTGCCGCGCGGTGGCTTGGGATCGGCGGATCTTGGGCGTGGAATCACAACCCGGTTGTTATACCTTCCTTTCCTTTAAGATTGCTGGGGAATTTTTCCTTTATGCCATCCCTTTCTTGCTTTGTTGGGGAATTTTGAAATTTACTAAATTTCCCAAAGTGGTTCCCTGGTTTATGCCCGTTGAAAGTTAAGGAGTAGAACCAAGTGAGTTGGGGTATAAGTTCTCTTCCTTACCAGCGGGTCAAAATTTGGCAGCGGTATTGGGTTAAACGGCCGGCCACATTAACTTGGCCCGGCCACGGAGACCGGGTTTCACCGTGAACAAATGTTGCAAAAGGTGCCCTTGTCTCCTCTCCTTTCATTTTAGTTGAACCGAAATTGTGCTAGGGTCCTTGGGAAGGTTTTAAAAAAGAAATTGAACAAACTAATTGTTGGTGGTTTTTGAAATGGTAGGTAAACCGGTTTTGCTTCCAAGGTTTTAAGGCCTAGAAAATTGAAAAAAAGTAAAGAGGGGTCCTAACTTGGGTTTTTCCCATTTGTGAAGGAATTATGGTCCAAGACGTGGTGCAATTTATTGGATGAGGATGAATGTTTTGTAAACGAAGAGGGTTATGACTTTGGCAAGCCAATATGGTTGCCTTTATTTATGAAATGAACGGCCTTGAATTGGGCTTTAAACTTTTATCAACCTAAGGTTAGGGTTAAGTTTAAAGCAAATAAGTTGGGAAGGCCCAACAACATGCTAAAGATGGGAGAATTCAAAGGTGGCGGCCGGTTAGAGGTATTCAATGCGGTCTTGGGGTTAAATTTCCAAAGAAAGTGATTGAAGAACCTATCAATCACTTAATTGTTGAAGTGATGTTTATCCAAATGCAAAATTCTTATCTTGCGATTAAACGGTGAATAAGAAATTTCAAAAAAAATCAAGTGTTTTGGTTGCAAGGCCAAAGTTCGGAAAGGAAAAAGGAGGAATTCGGGGGAAAAGTTCTCTCCATTAAAAGGGCCAAAACAGTTGCACCGAGAAATACTTTCGAAGGGGTTCCTTGGGCGAACCTACCCTGAATATTTGGTGGAAAAAGGAGGCCAAAGGTGAACAATATATTTGATATACAAATTATTGATGTTCCACCATTTTAAATACCCACTATTTGATATTGGGCGGTTTAAGTTGAATTTGGAACAGGGAATTCAATTAAGGAGAACTAGGAAGGAATGGCATTAAGGTTGGGAGTTCCAAATTAATATGATTAATTGAACCTTTAATTTATTATTGGAACCTTAAGTTTATTTTTTGGCAAAATTATGTTTGATCAATGTTTTTTTCTTATTGATTATTTTTAAGGTTTAAGAGAAAAATTGTTGAAAAAATTTATAGGCAATGAAATGGGATTGGATCCGGATCTGGGTTTAAATTTTTTTAAAAAAGGAAAAAAGGGAAAAAAAAACCGGGTTTAAATTTTTTAAACCTTTTAAATTTGGGTTTGGAAAAAAGGGGAAAAAAATATTTTTTTTTTTTTTTTGGGAAAAAAGGCGTTTTTTTCCAAAAAGGGGAATTTTTAAAATTTTTTAAAAAAAAAATTTAAGGGGGAAAAAAAAAATTTTTTTAAAAAAAATTTAAAAAAAAAAAGGAAAAAACTTTTAAAAAGGTTGCCCCCCCCTTTTTTTTTCCCAAAAAAAGGGGAGAAAAGGGAAAGGGGGAAAAAAAAAAAAATTTTTTTTTAAAATTTTGGTTTTGGGGGGGTTTGGGGTTTTCCCCTAAATTTTCGGTTTGGGGAAATTGGGAAAAAAGGGGGGGGGGGAAAAACCCGGGGGGGAAAGGGGGGAAGGGTTTTTTGGGGGGGGGGGGTGGGGGGGTTTTTGGGAAAAAATTTTTTTCCCCAAAAATTTTTAAATTTTTTGGGGAATTCCCCCCTTAAAATTTGGGGAAAAAAAAAGGGTTTGGGTTTTTTTTTAAAAAAAGGGATGGTTAATTACTTTTTTTTTTTAAATTTTTTTTTTGGGTTTAAAAATTTTTTTCCCCGGAAAAAAAGGGGGAAAAACAAAAATTTAAAAAAGGGAAAAGGGGAATGGGGAAAAAAAGGGGTTTGGGAAATTGAAAAAAATTTTCAAAAAAAAAAAAAAAATTAATTGGGTTTTTTTAAATTTTGGGTTTGGAAAAAATGGTTTGGAAAATTTTTTTTAAAATTTTTTTTTAAAAAGAAAAAATTTTTCCATTTTTAAAAAAAAAACCCCGGAAAAAAAATTTGGTTTTTTTAAAAAATAACCTTTTTTTTCCCCCCCTTCCAAAAAAAAAAAATTTTGGGGCCCTTTTAATTTTTCCCCAATTTTAAACCCTTTTGGGAAAAAGGGAAGGTTTAAAAGGGAAAAACAAAAAAAAATGAAAATTTTTTTAATTTTAATTTTTAAAAATAAAAAATTAAAAAATTTTTCCAAAAAAAAAAAAAAAAATTGGCCAAAAAAAAAAATTTAAAAGGAATTTAAAGGGAAAATTTTAAAAAAAAACAAAAAAAAAACCCAAAAAAAATTAACCCCAAAAAAAAAGGGGAAAAATTTTTCCAGGAATTTCCCTTCCAATTTAAATTTAAAAAAATTTTTTAAAAATTTTAAAAGGGGTTTTAACCTTTCCCCCAAAAAAATTTTCCCTTTTTAATTTTTTTTTTTTTTGGCCCAAAAATTTTTAAAAAAGGGGGGTTTTTTTTTTGGGGGCCGGGGGGGGGGGAAAAAAAAACTTTTTTGGGGGGGTTTAAAAAAATTTTTTTTTTTTTTGGGGTTAAAAAATTTGGGGGGTTTTGGGGGGTGGTTTTTTAAGCCCCTGGAAATTTTTTTTTTTTTAAATTTTTTCCCCAAAACCAACCCCCCCCAAAAATGGGTTATTTTTAAAAAAAAAAAAAAAAAATTTAATTTGGGGGGGGGGAAAAAAAAGGGGAAGGAAGGAAAAAAAAATTTTTGGGGTTTTTAAAAAAAAAAAACCAAATTTTTTTTTAAAAAAAAAAAAATTAACCAAAAAAATTTTTTTTAAAAAAAAAAAAAAAAACCCATTTTTAAAAAAATTTAAAAAAAGGGAAAAAAAAAAAAAGGGTTTTTTTCCCCCCCGGGAAAAGGGGGCAAAAAAGGAAAAAAAAAAAATTTTTTTCCCCTTTTAAAAAAAGGGGGGGAGGAAAAGGGGAAAAAAACCCCCCCGGGGGGAAAAGGGGGGGGGGAAAAAAAAAAAAAAAAAAACCCAAAAAAAAAACCAAATTTCCTTTTTGGGGAAAAAAAACCCAAAAAAAAAAAAAAAAAATTTTTTTTTTTTTTTTTGGGGGAATTTAAAAAAAAAAACCCCCCTTTTTTCAAAGGGAAAAGGCCCAAAAAAAATTTTCCTTTAAATTTTTAACCCGAAATTTTTTTCCCCCCTTTTTTTTTTCCCCCCCAAAACTTTTAAGGGGAAAGGGGGGAAAAAATAAAAATTTTTAAAAAAATTTAAGGGAATTTTCCCAAAAACCCCCCCCCCCCTTTTTTTTTTTTGGGAAAAGAAATTTTAAAAAAATTTTTAATTTTCCCCAAAATTTTAAATAATTTTTAAAAAAAAAACCTTTTTTAAAAATTTAAAAAAAAAAAAAAAAAAGGAAACCCGGGGAAAAAAAATTTTGGCCCCCCCCCGGGGGGGGTTCCGGTTTAAAAGGGGGGGGTTTTAAAAATTTTTTGGTTTGGGGGGGAAACCCCTTTTTTTCCTTTGGGGTTCCAAAATTCCCTTTAAAAATTACCCCAAAAAAAAAAAAAAAGGGGAAAAAAAAAAAAAATTTAAAAGGGGGAAACAAAAATTTTTTTTCCGGGGGTTTTTTTAAAAAAAAAAAAAAATTAAAGGAGGGAAAAAAACCCCCCCTTTAATTTTTTTAAAACCGGTTTTGCCAAAAATTAAAAACCCCCCCCCCCAAAAAAAAAGGCCCCCCAAAAACCCCCCCCCCCGGGGGGTTTCCCCCAAAAGGGGGGGGGGGGCCCCCCCTTGGGGGGCCCTTTTTGGTTTGGGGGCCCCCTTTTTTCCCCAAACCCCCGGGGGGGGGGAAAAAAAAAAAAAAAAGGGGAAAAAAGGGGGGGAAGGAAAAATTTTGGGGGGGGAAACCCAAAAAAAATTTTTTTGGGGGGGGGGGAAAAAAAAAGGGGGGCCCCCCTTTTTTTGGGGGGAAAAAAACCAAAACCCCAAGAAAATTTTTGGGGGGCCCCCCAAAAAAACCCAAGTTTCCCCTTTTTTTGGGTTTTTCCCCGGGGGGAAAAAAAAAAAAACCAAAAACCCCCGGGGTTTTTTTGGGCCCCCTTTTTTGGGGGGGGGGGGGGGAAAAAAAAGGGGGGTTTGGGAACCCCCCCTTTTAAATTTTTTTTGGGGGGGGTGGAAGGGGGGGGGGGGCCCCCGGTTTGGGTTTAAACCTTTTTTAAAAAAATTTTCCCCTGGGGGGCCCCTTGGAAGGTTTAAATTAAAAAAACCCCCCCCTTTTTTTGGGGCCAAAGGGAAAACCCCCGGGGGGGGCCCAAAATTTAAAAAAAAAAGGGGGGGGTTTAAATTTTTGGGTTTGGGGGGGCCCCTTTTGGGGGAAAAAAATTTTTAAAGGGGGGGGCCCCCCTTTTTTCCCCGGGGGGTTTTTTCCCTTTCCCCCCCCCCCTTTCCCCCCCTTTAACAAATCCCAAAAACCCCCAAAATTTTTCCCCGGGCCCCCTTTTTTAACCCCCTTTGGGGCAAAAGGGGCCAAAAACCCCCCCCGGGGGCAAAAATTTTTTGGGAACCCCCCCCCTTGGGGTTCCCCGGGCCCCATTGGGCAAAGCCCCCCCGGGGGGTTTTAAATTTTAAAAGGGGGGGGCCCCCCTTTGGGTTTTTAAACCCCCCGGGCCCCCCCTTTTTTGGGGGGAAAAACCCCCAAAACCCCCCCCCCCCGGGAAAAAAAAGGGGAAAAAAAAAAAAGGGCCCCCCCAAACCCCGGGGGGAAAGGGCCGGGGGGGGCCCCCCGGGGAGGGGGGGAAAAAAAGGTTGGCCCGGTTTTTTTGGGGGGTTTTGGGGGGGTCCCCCCCTGGGAAAACCCGGAAGAAAAATTTTGGGGTTTTTTAAAAACCCCCCCAAAAAAAAAACCCAAAAGGGGAAGGGTTTTGGGGAATTTGGCCCAAAACAAAAGGCCCCCCTTTTGCCCCCTAATTTCGCCCGTTTCTTTGGGCAAGAAAGGGGGAAAACCCGGGAAAAAGGGGAAAAAAACCCCCCCAAAACCCCCGGGGGTTCCCCCGCCCTTTTTCAAAATTTTGGGGGGGGCCCCCCCCCGGGGGGGCCCCCCCCCGGGCCAACCCCCCAAAAACCCCCCCCCCCCCCCCCCGGGGGGGGGGGGGGGGGGGGGGGGCCCCCCCCTTTTCCCCCCGGGGGCCCCCCTTTTGGTTTTCCCCCCCCCCCCCAAAAAACCCGGGGGGGGCCCCCCCTTTTTTTCCCAAGGGGGGTTGGGGGGTCGGAAAGGCCCTTTGGCCAAAAAAAACCCCCGGGGGGCCGGGGGGTTTTCGGGGGGGGCCCGGGGCCCCCCAAAGGAAAAAGGGGGAAAAGGGCCCGGGGGGGGGTTTAAAAAAACCCCCCGGGGGGGGGCCCCCCCAAGGGGCCTTTTTTCCACCCTTAAAAGGGGGGGGTTTTTCCCCCCCCGGGGGGGCCCCCCCGGGGCCCCCCCGGGGGGGGGGTTCCGGGGCCCCCCCCAAAAAGGCCCCCGGGAGGGCCCCCCCCCCCGGGGGTTCCACCCCCCCTTTTTCCCCGGGGCCCCCCCCCCGGGCCGGGTGGGCCCAAAGGGGCCCCGGGGCCCCCCTTGGTTTTTTCCCCTTGGGGGCCCAATTGGGTCCGGGCCCCTTAAGGGGCCCGGGGCCCCGGGGGGGGAAAAAAAAGGGGCCCCCTTTTTCCCCCGGGGGGGGGCCCCTCCTTCCCGGGCCCCCGGGGGTTAAGGGAAAGGGGCGGGGAAGGGGGGGGGGGCCATTCCCCCTTTGGGGGGCGGGGCCAAACCCCCCCAAACGGGAACCCCCTTTTTCCCCCGGGGGGCCCCCCCGGGGGGGCCCCAAAAGGGGGGGGCCCAAAACCCCCTTTCCCCCCCCCGGGGTTTGGCAACCCCAAACCAATTAATTTTTGGGGGGGGGGTTTTTAACTTCAAAGGCCCCCCCCCCCCGGGGGGCCAAGGGGTTGGGCCCCCAAACCTTTTTTGGGTTTCCCCCCCCCCCCCCGGGGGGAGCCCCCCCCCCCCCCTTGGGCCCCCCCCCCCAAACCTGGGGGGGGGTTTTTTAAAACCCCCGGGGGGGGGGGGCCCGGTTTTGGGGGAAAAAGGCGGGGGTTTTTTGGGGTTTGGGGGGGGCCCCCGGGCCCGGGGGGCCCGGGAAACCCTTTTGGGGGGGTTCCAAAGGGGGGAAAACCCCCCCCAAAAAGGAGGGGGCCCTTCCCCTTTTTCCCCCCCCCGGGCCCCTTGGGGGGCCTTTGGGGGGCCCCGGCCCCCTTTCCCCGGGGGGGTTTTTTTTGGGGGGGGGGGGGGGCCCCCCCGGGCCGGGGGGGCCCCCCCCCCGGGGGTTCCCCCCCCCGGGGCCCCCTAAAAAAAAAAAAATTTTTAAAGGGCCCCCAAAAAAAGGGGGGGGGGGAACCCCCCCGGCCCCCCGGGGGAAAAACCCCCTTTTTTGTTTCCCCGGGGGCCCCCAAAAAAAGGGGAATTTCCCCGGGTTGGGGAAAATTTTTTTTCCCCCCCCTTTTGGGTTTTAAAAAACCCCCCCGGGGGGGGGCCCCCCCGGGGGAAGGGCCCCAAAAGCCTCCCAAAATTGGGGGCCCTTTCCCTTCGGGGGAAAAAAGGGAAAATTTGGGGGGTTTTTTCCCCCCCCCCAAAATTCCCCCCCCCCCCCTTTTTCCCCAACCCGGGAAAAAAGGGGGCCCCCCAAAATTTTTCCCCCCAAAAAAAACCCGGGGGGGGCCCCCCCCCGGGGCCCCCCCCGGGGGAATTTGCAAAACCCTTTTTTGGGCCGGGGGGCCCCCTTTTTTTTTTTTTAAAAAAGAAAATTTTTTTTTTTTTCCCCCCTTTAAAAAGGGGGGGGGGTTTCCCCCCCTCGCCCCCAAAGGCGGGGGTTTCCCTCCCCCCCCCCCCGGGGGGGGGGGGGGCCCCCCCGGGGGGTTTTCCCCGGGGGCCCCCCCCCAAAAAATTGGGGGCCCCTTTTTTTAAACCCCAAACCCCCGGGGGGGCCCCCTTTTTTAAAAAAAAGGGGTTTCCCTTTTCCCAGGCCCCAAAAAAAAAAAAAAATTAAATTTTTTGGGGGGCCCCCCCCCCGGGGGAAAAACCCCCCCCGGGCCCCCCCCGGGGGAAAGGGGCCCCCCGGGCCCCCCCTTTTTGGGGGCCCGGGGGGGCCCCCCCGAAAACCCCCTTGGGGCCCCCCAAAGGGAAGAAAAAGGGGGGGAAGGCCCCCCTTTTTTCCCCCCAAGGGGCCCCCCCGGGGCCCCCCCCGGGGGCCCCCCCCAAACCCCCCCCCTTTTAAAAGGGGTGGCCAAGGGGAAAGGGGGGGGGGGCCCCCCCCCCCCCGGTTAAAGGCCCCGGGCCCCCCAAACCCCAAAACCCCCCCCCAAAATTTTCCCCGGGGAAAAAGGGTTTTAAAGGTTGGGGGGGGCCCCGAGGGCCCCAAAATTTAAGGGGGCCCCCCCCGGGGGGGGGGCCCCCTCCCTCCCGGGGGGGGCCCCGGGGGGGGGGGGGCCCTCCAAAAACCCCCGGGGGGCCCCCCCCCCCCCCAAAAAGGGGAAAGGGGGCCGGGGGTTTCCCATTTTTTCCCCCCGGGAAACCCTTTTGCCCAAAGGGGAAAGGGGTTTTGGGGGGAAAAACCCCGGGGCCCCCCCGGGGGGGGGGTTTCCCAAAAACCCCCCCGGGGGGGGGGGGGGGGGCCCAAAAAACCCCCGGGGGGGGGCCCCCCCCCTTTAAAAAAAACCCCCCAAAAACCCCCCAAAAAGATTGGGGGCCCCCCAAACCCGGGGGGCCCCCCCGGGGGGGGGAAAACCCCGGGGGGCCCCCCCCCCCGGGGGGGGGGGAAACCAAAGGGGCCCCCGGGGGAAGG
>JAHIAM010002122.1:0-38343 GCA_021605205.1 Aegilops longissima
TAGCAGAACTATATCAAATACCAGGCTCTGCGAGCATTAGTAAGGTACACATAAATAACATGTATATCAAATAACCTTTCACTTTGCCATCCTTCTTCTCCGCCAAATAGTTGGGGCAGTTCGCTTCCGATGACCAGTCTCTTTGCGGTAGAAGCACTCGAGGCTCGAGCTTAGGTCGGACTTGGGCTTCTTCATTGAGCAACAACTTGCTTGTGTCTTCTGAAGTTCCCCTTCTTCCCTTTACCCTTTTTCTTGGCTGGTGGTCTTGTTGACCATCAACACTTGATGCTCCTTCTTGATTTCTACCTCCATGGCCTTTAGCATTGCGAAGAGCTCGGAATGTCTTATCCATCCCTTGCATATTATAGTTCATCACGAACTCTTGTAGCTTGGTGGCGTGATTGAAGAACTTCTGTCAATGACACTATCATCGGAAGATTAACTCCCATTTGAGTCAAGTGGTTGTGGTACCGGACATTACGAGTATATGTTCAGCGGCGAACTATTCTCCTCCATTTTGCGGTTGTAGAACTTATTGGAACTTCATATCTCTCAATTCGGGCATTTGCTTGAAATATTAACTTCAACTCTGGAACATCTCATATGCTCCATGGCGTTCAAAACTCGTTGAAGTCCGGTTCTAAGCCGTAAAGCATGCGCTTGAACTTCGGTAGTCATCGCTTGGCTCGCGACGTTCATAACATCTGGCGTTGCTCTGCTGGGTTTGTCACCTAGCGGTGCTTCGGGGCGTAATTCTTACGTGCAACAATGAGGATAATCCTCAAATTCCGGACCCAGTCCGTGTAGTTTACCATCATCTTTCAACTTAGCTTTCTCTGGAGCGCATTAAAATTCAACAAAATAACTACGGGCCATCTATCTACAACAACATAGACATGCAAACACTATCGGTACTAAGTTTATGATAAATTAAAGTTCAATTAATCATATTGCTTAAGAACTCCACTAGATGACATCCCTCTAATCATCTAAGTGATCTGATCCATATCAACTAAACCATGTCCGATCATCACGTGAGATGGAGTAGTTTTCAATAGTGAACATCACTATATTGATCATATCTACTATATGATTCATCTCGACCTTTCGGTCGAGTGTTTGAGGCCATATCTGCATATGCTAGGCTTCCGTTTAACGGTATTTTGCATGTGCAAAACCGGCACACCCGTTGTATGTGAGCGTGAGAGCTTATCACACCGATCATCACGTGGTTGTCCGACACGACGAACTTTGCAGCAGTGCATACTCGGGAGAACACGTGTACCTTGAAATTTAGTGAGGATCATCTTATAATGTTGTCGTCGAACTAAGCAAAATAAGATGCATAAAGGATAAACACACATGCAACAATATAAGTGATATGATATGGCCATCATCATCTTGTGCCTTTGATCTCCATCTTCAAAGCACCCTCATGATCACCATCGTCACCGGCTTGATACCTTGATCTCCATCGAAGCATCGTTGTCGTCTAGCCAACTATTGCTTCTCGACTATCGCTACCGCTTAGTGATAAAGTAAAGCAATTACATGCGATTACATTTCATACAATAAGCGATAACCATATGGCTCCTGCGATTGACCGATAACTCTGTTACAAAACATGATCATCTCATACAATAAAATTTAGCATCATGTCTTGACCATATCACATCACAACATGCCTGCAAAAACAAGTTAGCGTCATCTACTTTGTTGTTGCAAGTTTTACGTGGGTGCTACCTGGCTGAGCAAACGGTTCTTACCTAGCATCAAAAACCACAACGATTTTTCGTCAAGTGTGTTGTTTTAACCTTCAACAAGGACCGGCGTATGCACTCGATTCAACTACAGTTGGAGAACCGACACCCTGCCACCACATGTGTGCAGCACGTCGGTAGAACCAGTCTCGCGTAAGCGTCTGCGTAATGTCGGTCGGGCGCTTCATCCAACAATACCACGAATCAAAGTATGACATGTTGGTAAGCAGTATGACTATTATCGCCCACAACTCTTTGTGTTCTACCGTGCATATAACATCTACGCATAGACTGGCTCAGATGCCCTTTGTTGGGAAGCAGTAATTTCAAAAAAAATCATACCCACCGCAAGATCTATCATGGTGATGTATAGCACGAGAGGAGAGTAGTCCACGTACCCTCGTGAGCCGTAAGCGGAGCGTTATGACAAGCGGTTGATGTAGTCGTCGTCTTCACGATCCGACCGATCCTAGTACCGAAAGTGATGCGAAGCATCCCTTACTCATCCCCATGGGCCTTTCCTACATCTTCCTCAACATCCGTGGACCCATGCGCGAGCCCGAGCTAAGGCTATCGAAGATAAGGTGAACTCGCTCCTCTCCGAACTCCCTCCTCCTACTCACGAGACATGGCTACTACCTCATTCGGAAACCCTATGTATAATCAGGTACATGGAGATAAGCCAAGGAACAACTACTTCCAAGAGCCAAGGCGACGAGGACTCCAAGCATGTTGAAGAAGAAGAAGAAAGGATGTTGCGATTCTGAGGATCGGACGTCCGACCACGTCCGGGGCGTCCGTGAACTCGAACCCACAGACTGACGAAGCCCTCGGATGTCGGCCGCTGGGCTCCCGAATGGAATCTCTGAACGTCCGAAAGCCTCCGGAGCGTCCGTACGCCTGCGCCGAACCCGAATCTCTGAACGTCCGAAAGCCTGCAGACGTCCGGCCGATGTCTCTTAAGCGAATTCTGCGGACGTCCGAAGGCCTCCGACGTCGACCCTCTCGAGCCTCCGGACAACGGTGACCTCCGGACGTCGGCCTAATTGTGTTAACTTCGTTTGGGGCCGCAGCCTTTGTACCACTTTATAGCCCCCTAGACTATATATACTCTTTCTTCCCCACCTTTCTAGGGTTAGCATTGGTTTTAGCTCATGTTTGTGTGAGAGCCTTGCTCATCCACTTGGTTACTTCTCCTCGGAGCTCAAGACCTCTTGGAGAAGATCCCCAGCGGATTCAAGACCCCACGAGGAGTCTCTGGACTAGGGGTGTCCGGATAGCGAACTATCACGTTGGCGGACTCCAAGACTAGGCGATACAAGATTGAAGACTTACGTCCCGTGTCAGGATGGGACTTTTACGGAGAAATATGCCTTAGAGGCAATAATAAAGATTATTATTTATTTCCTTATTTCATGATAAATGTTTATTATTCATGCTAGAATTGTATTAGCGAGAGCATAATACATGTGTGAATACATAGACAAACATATAGTCACTAGTATGCCTCTACTTGACTAGCTCATTAATCAAAGATGGTTATGTTTCCTAACCATAGACATGTGTTGTTATTTGATTAATGGGATCACATCATTAGGAGAATGATGTAATTGACATGACCCATTCCGTTAGCCTAGCACTTGATCGTTTAGTATATTGCTATTGCTTTCTTCATGACTTATACATGTTCACTGTAACTATGAGATTATGCAACTCCGTTTACGGAGAACACTTTGAGTGCTACCAAAGCGTCTGGCGTAAGCTGGATGATTATAAAGAGTACTACAGGTGTCTCCAAAGGTACATGTTGGGTTGGCGTATTTGAGATTAGGTTTTGTCACTCCGATTGTCGGAGAAATGTATCTACAGGCCCACCCTCGGTAATGCACATCACTATAAGCCTTGCAAGCAATGTAGCTAATGAGTTGAATTACGAGAATGATGCGTAAATTCGAGCGAGTAAAGAGACTTGCCGATGTGAGATTGAACTAGGTATTGGATACAAGCAGATCAAATCTCGGGCAAGTAACTATACATCTGGAAAACGAGACAGCGTTATGTTGTTATGCGGTTTGACCGATAAAGATCTTAAGTAGAATATGCTGGGAGCCAATATGGGCATCGAGGTCCCGCTAATTGGTTATTGACCGAGAATAGTTCTAGGTCATGTCTACATAGTTCTCGAAGACCGTAGAAGATCCGCTTGCAACAAGGTTTTGATGGCGGTTATATTATGAGTTTATGAGTTTTGATTTACGAAGGAGTTAAAGTCGTCGGATGAGATCGGGTACATGAGGAGTCTCGAAATGGTCGAGGCGTAAATATCGATATATTGGGCGATTATATTCGGAGTTCGGAAGGTTCCGAATGATTAGAGTATTTTTAGTCTCGGGAGGAGAGTGGGGATTCGCCGGGGAAGTATTGGGCCTTATTGGGCCTCTGAAAGAAGGGGCTGCCTAGGGCCAGCAGCGCCCATGGCCTAGTCCGAGACTGGACTAGGGAGAGGCGCACCCCTCCTTCCTTCCTTCTCTCTTCCCTTCCTTGTCTCCCTACTCCTAATACATGGAAGGACTCCTAGTTGGACTAGGAGAGGGAATCCTACTCCCGATGGGAGTAGGACTCCCCATGGCGCGCCCCTCCTAGGGCCGGCCTCCTCCTCCCTCCTCCCTTTATATCTGGGGGCGAGGGCACCCCATGAACACACAAGTTGATCTACTGGATCGTTCCTTAGCCGTGTCACTGGTGCCCCTCCACCATATTCCGCTTGGTCATGTCGTTCGCGGAGCTTAAGTGAAGCCCTCACGCCTGATAAGTCATATCGTCGCGGAGCTTAAAGCTGACTTCTGCGCCGTGGAGCATCATCATCGTCACTGCGTCGTCGTCGTGTGAAACTCATCCCAGCTTTCTTTGGATCGGAGCCGAGGATCGTCGCCGAGGCTGAGCGTGTGCTGAACTTGGGAGGTGCCGTGCGTTGATGCTTGGATCGGTCGGATGGTGAAGGCGTGTCGACTACATCAGGCAATTGTGCCATAAGCGCTTCCCTTACGGTCTCACAGTGCGTGGACATACGCTCTCCTCTCTCGTTGCTATACCATCACATGATCTTGCGTGTGCGTAGGAAATTTTTGAAATTACTACGTTCTCCAGCACTTTCCTTGGCATGGAAGGCAAGCTTGGCGATCTGGATATGTAGATCTCCTACCATTGTAACCGACTACTGTACAACCTAACCCTATTAGGTTGTCAATATAAACCCGAAGGTTTTAGTCAAATGGGGCGAACAACAATCATACCATAGGCTAGCTTCTAGGGTTTAGCATCTACTGATCTCATGGTAGATCTACTCTTGTACTACCCATATCATCAATATTAATCAAGCAGATGGTAATTATTACCTCCGCCGAGAGGGAGAACACAGGTAAAAGCATCGTGTCCCTTGTCTCCTGTTACCATCCGCCTAAGCGCTGAGTTCGGGACCCCCTACCCAAGATCCGCTGGTTTTGACACCGACGTTGGTGCTTTCATTGAGAGTTCCTGCAATGCCGTCACCTATAGGCCCGATGGCTCGCCGATCATCAACAACGGCGCGGTCCGGTGTGAGACTTTTCTCCAGGACGGATCTTCATATTCGGTGGCTTTGCCTTTGCGGGCAATTCATTTGGGCCATCTGGGCGGAGATCGGCTTCGCCCCAGCCATCAGGTCAGATTTGGGAGTTTGAACTACGGTCGACATCCACGGAGACTTGATCTTGACGGATTGAGCCACAGCCAAGTGTACGCGCACTATCTCGATGGAACGCGATCTAGCTACGCAGCGAGCGGTGCCTTGGAAGACACACGAGCTGCTCCGACCCTTAGCTCGGAGCTGACTCCCGATCGAAAGGGGCGGTGGTTGGACCGCCTCGAACTCCTACGATCTCAGCGGCGATTGAGCGAACTCCATCCCTCTCGCTTTGCGAAGGCCGTGACTCCAAGGTGCGGACTCCTCTGCGGACTCCGAACTCTCGGCGCCCACCTTAATCCAGATCTGATTGAGCGCCGGTCATGGAGTTCAACGCCGCGGACATCTTTCGACTTTTCGCCCTTTGGCGACATCTTGAATTCTAAATTCTCTCTCTTTATCCAGGCCACGGCGGACTACTGATCGGGAAGGTTGGGATGCAGACGACGAAGAAATTCAGCGCCCACCACCACCCACTTTGTAGCCCGCGTCGATGATTTAACCGACATGCTCGACTTGACTCACGAAGACATCGGCGGTATGCATGGCGATGCGGGAGGCGACCAAGAACCAGCGCCTACGAGGGCACTTGAAGGCCACCTAGTCATCACGACATATACATGGTGGACATCCCAAAAGATGGAAACGCAGATGGAAAAGCGGAGGATGACCCCTCCAAGAAACAGCCCAAGCACGGCGTCGTGCGGCCGCTCTAAGTCCGCATACAGCAAAAAGCGGGTGATTCCGGCGCAGGAGATAATAACACCGAGACGGTTGCGAAGACAACCCCCCTCCAGGAGATTCGGCTTACAGGAGGAAGCCAGCCCGCCACTGCGATAGTCGCGAGAGAAAAGAGAGGTGAGGGCCCGATAATTATCGCCTCCCCTCCAAGAAGATGAGGCAAGCCTCGGCGGCCAGCGAATTTGTTGTGCACGAGGATCTGCACGAACAGGAGGCGTTTCAAGCGGGCTTGCTTATAGCCATGGCAAGCAGCCTCAAGAAAAAGCAGCGGCAACTTAGAGGCTGACCAAGACTTGCTAGGCGTGCGGATGGTGAAGTCCTTGCAGCGAAGAGTATGAACTTCGACGCCCCCTCCAGAGATACCCCAAGCGCGGGCTGCTACCCCAATTAGAAGCAGCACCCAAACCCATCACCAGTAGCATGATGCGGCCGACCCGGCCACCAGTGAGTCCATGACGGAGAAGGCCTCTAGACCCTCCATTTAAGCAGCACTCTGGCGTCGCTTGAAAAATACCAAGACCGCGAAGCGCGGGACACTGCGAGCATATTGGAGGACAAGGCAAAACAAACAAGATCGATCTCACGGCGGATCGTGGGCGCCCGACACGTGGCGATAACCGTCACGCCGGATCAACAACTCGGTAGGGCGAACCACAGATGAACCAAAGCTCATATGAGCTACGTCGTGATATATTGTCTGGGCGCCACGCACCCACTATGCTTCCAGGATGAAGTAATGGATCATCAAATCCCGAGGTTTCAAACCCGTAAACAGCCGAATCATACGATGGCACTTTAGATCCTGCGGTTTGGATCGAGGACTACCTCCTCCATATCCACATGGCCCTTGGTGATGATCTACCGCCATCAAATACCTCCCTCAAGCTTAAAGGACCAGCTCGACATTGGCTCAGCAACGCGGCCAGAATCAATTGGTTGTTGGGAGGACACAGGGCCGCATTCCTTGATAACTTCCGGGGCACATATGTGCGACCACGGGCGCCGATGACCTCGGCCACATAATCAGCAGCGGCGGAAGAATCGGCGGACAATTACGGACACGGTTCCTAACCAAGAAAAATCAAATTGTTTCCGGATCACGAGAGGCACTTGCAGCCTTCAAACATAACATCATGACGAGTGGCTGGCCCGGCACCTAGGGCAGGAAAAAGCCGAAATCCATGGCAGCCCTCACCACCACTCATGACCCGCTTTTAGCGGAGAGAAGACAGGTAGCTAGCCCGTAGTAACAACTTGACCAAAAACCCTGGTAGTTCGGATACCAAGGACAGCAATGGCAGGTCAGCGTCGCAAAAAGAACAGCCACCGCATGCGGCGACAATAATGAAGATACGGCGGTCAATGCGGGATTGAGCTCTAAACCGGTCGGCGGAAGAAGCCATTCAAAAGAAGTACCGGGGCCCGTCCAACTTGGACCGAATACTCGATCGCTTATGCGGATACATGGCACCCCAGCTCCAGCCAACCCACAACAGCGAAGATTGTTGGGTGTTCAAACAACAAGGCAAGTTAAGTGCGAACTCAATGACAAGGGGCTGCATAGCGATGAGGAAAAGAGCCCGGCGCGCCGAACAATAGAGGACGAAGGGCTTTCCTACACAAGTGCGGACGGTGAACATGATATATGCAACCCACATACCCAAAAGGGGTGGAGCGTGCACTAAAGGGGCGTATATGCGATGGAGCGATCGCCCGAAGTTCAACCCATGGTCCTCCTGCCCGATCACATTCGATCGAAGGACCACCCACTAGCATCCGTCATGGCGGTTTACGCCGCATTGGTTCTTGACCCAGTGCCGGCATTTCACCTCACTAGAGTCTTGATGGGCGGCGGTAGCAACCTGAACCTGCTTTATCGGATACGATGTGTGCAAAATGGGCATGAACCCCTCAAGTATTAAACCTACAAAAGCGACCTTTAAAGGCGTCATACGAATGTAGAGGCCAATTATGCACAGGCTCGATTACACTCGAAGTGGTCTTGGATCCCGGATAACTTCGAGCGAAGAGTTAATCTTGACATAGTCCTGTTCATGGCGGCTATCACGCCTTTGCTTGGGCGAACCGCATTTGCAAAGTTCAATGCGGTGCGCCCTACGCATACCTCAAGCTCAAGATGCTAGGCCCTCGAGGAGTAATCACGGTCGATGGAAACACGAGAGCTCTCTCCGAGCGGAGGAGCACACGGCGACCCCTCGTGGCGGAGGTGCAAAGCAGCCTCTCACAGGCAATTCTCGAGTCCGGCCACTAAGCGTCCGGACACCGTCAACCGTCAAGGTAACCTACAACAAGACCGCTTTGGCACGATCCAAGCAGCGTAGCAACCCGGCCCTAACCCAGCCCTCGCCAAAATTGCGAAGCCCGATTTTCACAGCGTACATAACTTCACGCTCTGGAGATACTATGGGCATAAGGGGGGGAGCCACGTGCACGCACGCCCGAGAATGCGGCTAAGCGCACTGGGGCTCCCGATGTGTCATTCTTTTTCTTTTCTTCTTTTTCTTAATTTCAGGACTCCATTTTCTAGAAGTCATGTCGGCACTAAATTGCCGAACTCTCACGATGCAACAGCGCGAGCTGAAGCTGCGTCAGTGTCGGTGGTCTCTACTACGAGCATTATACTGTTTTACATACCATCCAGCGGCTTACCCACAGGAGGGACATGTTAAATAGTCCCATCCCTTTCTTATCGCACAATTTGTATCGTTCTGCTTTTACTTACGGTTTCTTTTGAATAAACAATACATAGCTTTTGCCTATTATTGCACTCCATTCTTTATCTATATATATGTTCATTTCATGATTTGTTGCACCCATACACTTTAATACGGCCAATATACACCGAGGGCCTAAGTACCCCAAAAGTATGGTGTGATAAGTCCGAACACTTTCACAAGTCGGCACCCGAACTTATAGCATTATATGCATCGGCTCGAATCATGTCTTGGGTCAATAGTTGGGTTTGCCCGGCTCCCATGTTTTGGTACCTTACGTTCCGTTATATCGGCTAAGGTAGCCTTTGGAGAACCCTTTGCGATTGTGCCCGGTTGAGTTAGGTTGAGCACCTCGATGGAAAAGCTAAAACTGGCCGTCATGATAAAGGCGAGAGCGATCGCTGTTCGAGAGGTTTCTTGAGTCCCTAAAGACTTATGCCGCTTAGACGAGGAACCGGCATTGTCCTGCTTGAAAAGTGGATAGCGCCCGAACTTCGGTCTTCCTAATACTAGGGGCTTCCCGAAATTTAAAATTATAGAATTCTATGGCTTAAGTGAGAGTGTTCAAGCACTATAAGTCTGTTTGCCTTGTTACGTTGCGTTGGCGCCTCCTCGATGGACCCAAGAATGGGAACAAGGCGCTCAAGTTTATCGAGCTACCCGGCCTTTCGTGGCATGAAATTTGAAGCCACCGACTTGCCATCTCTCAAAATTTGATAAGCGGCGCCAGAAGGTAATATTTTAAATTAACAAGCGTTGCTTAGCGCATATGAACAAGTTTTCAGCGTCTGGGATAACAAATGCGAGTCTATTCAAAAATTACATCTTTGGAGCACTCATCCGCTATCTGGCGGGCACCCTTGAGGCGCCCTCATAGTACATTTAAGACTTGCGATGATCCTTGCCTTCGGTGGCCGTCCGTCACTGGCTTCTCGCATCCAACTTGCCCGTGCACTTTAGCACGGGCAGGGGCCAGACGGGCACCTTCAATGCAGACGGGCTTGATGACTTCCATCCGTGGGCGGGCGTCCACCAGCCGCTGCACTAACCGAAGTAGCTCGAGGCATGGCTTCCAATAGCCACGGCCCGAACTATGAGGCCCTTCATGGCCTGTTCGGCGACCTTGTGGAGCTCGACCAGCTCTGCATTTGGTCGCTCAGAAACTGCGGACGATCAGCCTCGACATCTGAGACGAACACCTTCTACGTCGAGCTCCCCTCCTTGGCGGCGGTGAGGCAGCGGCGACATCAGTTTCTCTCAGGGAGATCTGCGAGCTCACAGGAGAGCTCCGGTTCGGGTAAGTACTAGATAATTGACTTTTACCTCTTGCTTTGCATAAGAATGCCTTACCCGCCTTGATCTTATTTATTGCCTCAATCTCACGGAGGAGCTTTTGGGCCTCGGCCTTAGCGCTTTGGCACTCTCAAGGCGAGAGCAAGCTCTAGGACTCTCGGGTCTTGAGTCACGCTCCAAACCCTCGTGTTTTTCCACGAGGCACAGGAGCTCTTGCCGTCCTCCGCCAGCTCGCTTTCCTCTTTCTCGCTTCGGTGCGCTCCATAACCGCTTTGTTTTCGGCCGTGGACACGGCTTCCTTCGAGTCGCCACCTCGTTCGTGGCCCTACAATACCACGTTATTCCTGTCATTTTTTGCAACGAATCCTTTCTATAAAATTATTTCTTTAATAAGAGTTACTTACCTTCCCTGTCCTCGAAACTGCTTCTTGGCAAGGCAGAGCTTAGCTCTCGGACCGCTCGAGGCTCTGCTTCAATGCATTGACCTCCATGATCGGTCTTGGCCGTAGTCGGCAATGCCTTTGCATTAGCATATTGACATACTTATGTTAGACTCCTCCGTATATCTTTTTAGATCCTTAGTCCGGCTTTTCTTTCCGAACACCGAACTAAGCATCGAGAACTCTTGTCTATGCGGTAATATTTTTACATATTCTAAACTTACCTCAAAGCACTTGTTAGAAAGCTGAGTACAGAGCTTCAGTCAGCCCGCTCTTGGCGGACTGAACTTCTGCAGATCACCACACTCCTAACGATGCGGTGCTCCTCTCCTCGATGGCGCTATTAAGCGCCTCCGATACATATCCGGTGCCTCGGTTGGAGCCGGAGGACTCCCGGCATCTACGCTTCCTCACAGAGGACCGCTTAGAACTTGAACCGCTGAAGGTTCAGTATGGAGTCGGACGAGGTGGGCTTAGACCCCTAGGGGTCGCTCCCAGCGCAGGAGTCGGGAGGCTGCCTGCGGCGCCTATGCGCCACCTCCTCTTGACCATCCCCCTCGAGGCCCCACGGTCATCCATGATGTGTGAGGAGGCGGCGAGTAAATACTCTCCACTTAGGCGAATTCGGACCCGCTTCGGCAAACGGCGACCTTATCGTCGGGCTGCATGATTGTTGGCATTAGAAACACCGACAAAAAAAATCCATGGGTATCCGGACACTTACGATCGCCGAGCTTGGCCTTGTTGGCCCTCCTCCTGCGTCGTTGTCGGCGTTGGCGGAGAAGTCCGGAGGAAGGTCCTTTCCTTCTTGGACCCTCCGGCCTCCCAGGTTAGAGCGGCCTTCCTTTTCTTCTCTCCCCAGCTGGAAGACTTCTTCCTCCTCCTCTTCCTCGGAGGAGGATTCCGCTCGAGTTGTCAGGCGGTGAGTCAACCGGCTTTGGCGGCGGAGCTCTTCGAGTTCCGTGGCCTCCTTCTTGGCCTTCTTCTCCGGCACCGGTGAGGTGCGGAGCCGGCAACCCATCAATGGCGTCCGGTGGAGTCTTCGGCAAAAGGCGGACGGTTAATCTGTCGGGGCGTCTTCAACCAGATCTGTCAAAGGTTAGGGGAGTTTTAGATCCCACATAGAGTCAATCTATGAAAACAAGAGTCCCATAAAGGGTAAAATAACTTACCTCGGCGGCTTGACCTGCGAGTTGAATCCAGCGATCTTGGTGGCGGATGCGGGGACCAGCGCCCTTAGAAGGCACCTTCGGGCATCTTAGATGCGTGAGTGTCCGAAGAGCGGCTCAAGTCGATCTTTGTGCGGATCAAATTCCACAAATTGAAGGCCGTTCTTTGGCATGGGAGAATCCGGCGGATGAGGCATAACCTGAACTCGTTGACAAGCTTGAGCTTCTTGTCCACAGATTTGGACACGGGTTTGGAGTCCGGTCAGCTCTTCCGAATCACCCACGTCGGGCCCGTCTCTTTCCATGATGTGAGCCGTGTGGGGCAGATCTGGTCGGAGGCCGCCGCCATTTTGAGTCAGCGGCTCGGTGATGTAGAACCACCGATTGCACCTTTATTGTCTCCAGAAGGAGCCCCTCGAGCCATAGAACATTGGGCATCCACCCGCCATGGCGCCCTCCGCACTCACCTTGGTCGGCCGCCCACTATCTTGACGGCGCTAAAGGTCTTCAACCATAAACGAAGTGGGGTTGGATGCGGAGAGGAAAACCTCGCACCACGACGATAAGCGTCGAGATATTGAGGATGAAGTTTGGGGCGGATCATGGAAATCCAGGGCGTGAGTAGAACATGAGCCCCGGACAAATGGGTGAAGTGGAAAACCTAGTCCATGCGGAGGAAGTGGGTGAGAACACCACCCTCTCATGGGGCACAGGGGTTGGGATGAGCTGCCCTTTGTTGGGGAGCCCGACACGCGATGTCGCCGGGACAAGTGTCCGACCTCTCCTGGCTTTGTGATATGCACCTCCATGGCGGAAGGAGCCATCCACTTGCCTCCGCTCTGGACATGATTGGAAAAGGTTGAGGTGGGATGTGCGGACTTGGTAGCTGGAGCTCAGTCTTGGCGAAATGTATGAGCAAAGGAGGAAGAAAGGCGTGGGTGAAAAAGTGGATCCTTATCCCTTATATGAATGAGGAAGACTACTCGTCCCCATGACCTAGTAAAACTCGCTTCTCTCCCAAGCACCGTAATCAATGGCGGCGGATGGGTTACCCACGTCCGTATTGATGAGAATCCCGGAATAAGGGGCACGATCTATGCTTTGATAAGACATGCCAAAAAGCCCTTATAAGCTAAGCGCTAAGGTGGAGCGGTAAAAAGCGATTCGATATAAAGGCACAGCCATGGTATGATGTCATGCAGCGGAATCGTCAAGAGATCTGTGCAAAATTATTCTCTCTACGGTGGTATGTGGAACTTGTTTTGCGAGCGGACCATCATCCTTGTGTTCAAAACCTTGTAAATGACCGGAGGAGGAACCCGCCTTGCAATGCGAAGACAATATGCGTGCTGGACTCGTCATCATTGAAGCCTGGTTCGAGGGGACTCTTGAGGGAGTCTGGACTAGGGGGTGTCGGATAGCGAACTATCACCGTTGGCGGACCCCAAGACTATGAAGATACAAGATTGAAGACTTACGTCCCGTGTCGGATGGGACTTTCCTTTGCGCGTGGAAGGCAAGCTTGGCGTCTGGATATGTAGATCTCCTACCATTGTAACCGACTCTGTGTAACCCTAACCCTATTCGGTGTCTATATAAGCGGAGGTTTTTAGTCCGTCTGGGCCGAACAACAATCATACCAGGAGGCTAGCTTCTAGAGGTTTAGCCTCTACGATCTAGTGGTAGATATACTCTTGTACTACCCATATCATCAATATTAATCAAGCAGGGGTAGGGTATTACCTCCATCGAGAGGGCGAACCTGGTACTGCATCGTGTCCCTTGTCTCCTGTAACCATCCGCCTAGGCGCTGGAGTTCGGGACCCCCTACCGAGATCGCCCGGTTTGACGCCGACAACCCCTTCTAGGGTGGACCCCATCAAGACCTCCTCACGGAGAAGAACGGCTACTCGTGTATCTTTCCTTTGTTGATTTGAATCTTGTGCTACCTTATGTGTTCGATGACCTAGCCCTTGTGTGATCGATACTTATGGGTTTAGTGTTCCTCTTGTGTGTGTGTTTCCCCGTGTTCTTCCGCTTGTTCGTCGTGTTTCCCTCGTAGGATCCCCTCCAAACGTGAAAGATCTCCGATTAGGGTTCCGCCCTACAACATCTTGGTATCATGAGCCATGTTGATCACGTTTTTGGAGCCCCTGCCTCGTGTTTTCTAGCTTGATTTTGTTGTTTTTGTCCTAAATCCAAAAAATCCCCACCAAAAATAGCCCCAAAATTATTATTTTTGTAATTTGTTGGTGAGTTGAGATTTTGTTGGATTTGGTCCATGAATTGAGTTGCTACGTGTGGATCTAGCTTTTCCCACCCTCGCCCTTTTCCATCCATCCATCCGCTCAATTTTGACCTCACCATCTTCTTCCACCTCAAAATGCTTGAGGCCCATCTCGCGTTGACCCGACCTCATGGGACCGGCCGATGCTTTCTACGGATGTCGGGCCCGAAACGGTCGGACGACCGGAAAACACGGACGTCCGTAAGACTCTCTGAAACTGAAATCCTTGGTTTAACCTCCACCACCACCCACCTTCCACCATATATTCCAAAACCACATACACCACCATCCTCCCCAATACATCCTATACTTGATTTTGCCCATTTTGGTCCTTGAGATTTTTAGTTATGGTTCCGTGTCCTATTGTGTTTCGACTATCTAGAGTGCAGTTCGACTTCATCATCACCTCGACTCATCTTCATAGGGTCACATCATCATGGGGGCGGTAACATCATCGACATCTTTGTCATACCTTACAAGTGCATTGATACCCACATGGCCTTACTTTTGCGTAGCTACCCATCGAGACTAGCCATTCAGTATTGCGGCAAGCGTGACATGCACATTAGTGATCATACTCCATAGCATACATACCATACCACCGTGGTGCATATCTTGGGATCCATTTGTGTGTCACAAAGTTGTCATATATACACAATTGCTATCTTGGTTAAGTGAAGTTTGCATGAGAAAAGAGCTCAAAAGTGAAAGAGCCACCCAAGCTTTTAAGCAAAGAGGAAAGATAAGCAAGAGCTTATGAGCAAGAACCATAGCATCATACTACATTAAGATTGTCATATTGGATCATCTTGGATCATAGCACGAAATACCATACATATAGCATCGTGGGATAGAGATGATAGTTGCATTTTTGCCTAATAGGTTATGCACTGAGTTTAAGTATCCGCCTATTGTGCAATGCGTGCTAGCGTCTCTCTAGTATTATTACAACAAGAGCATTTTCATGGATTCCACATTTTGGCTCACTTTTGGTTTGCACAATCCCACTTATCTATTTGCGTGTGTGTTTCGTGTACCATTATTTGCTTGGTCTACTTGTTGCATTTGCAATTTGTGTACCTTTTCAACATTATAGGCAGCTCACTTACAATTGCATCAAATTTTGTGCCACCATCCTCGCAAGCTCCACCATAAGCTTTTATTTGTGTAGGTGTGAGAACCGACAAGGATTGGTACCAATAGTGCTATTTCATTGTCCGCATTTGAGTGAACTTGATTCATCATCAACATCGGTCAAAGGTACATTGGTATAAGTTCTTCTCCTTCTACCACTCACATATTTTGCTTGGAATGATGGATAGGCCAAGTACTTCTACCAACCCACTCTTCCTCGAGCAAGACAACAACTTGTGTCATCATCGTCACTAAGAGCCACCTCTTTGGTGCTGCGAGCATTGCACCAAGAGCAACAAGCAATAATGCGACCGCGCCGACAACCTACGCCACCGACTTGCGACTCTCAGAAACAAGCGTTACAAGAGACTACTTCCGACAACAAATTTGGCGCTCACAAGCAAAGAGAATGATGCAAGAATGGGTGAGATCCGCGCCTTGATCGAAACCGGCATCATTCCACTTCTTCATCCTCAAGATGGAGCCGCTCGAGTCGACACTCCGGCGGCACCTTCTCGACTCAAGTACACCTACTTGAACACTCTTGACCGGTAGCGTCAAGACCGTCATGCATCTATGACCCTTTACATGAAAAGCATTCACAAGAACAAGTCGATGAGCAAGTCCCTGCGTCCTCAATCAAACCAAGCCGCTTTGCCCAAGCTCAAGAACAACAGCGACTACGGCGCCAAGAGGAAGAGCAGCGGCGTCTACACCAAGGCGAACAAGGCGCCAAGGCTCAATGTCTTCAACAACAACGAAGCGCCAAGCTCTTGAGTATAACGTGCCCTTCAAGAATCAAGTCGGAGCCGTAGCCACAGCCGCAATCATGAGCAGGCGCAATCAAAGGAAGCCCTTGAGAAGAAATCCAAGAGAGGAACTACCAACCCCATGTACAGCGTCAAGTCCCTCAAGCTCCTCCACAAGCTCGTCAAGTTCCACCTCAACCTCAAGTTCAACAAGAGCAATTTGATCATGGTCTTCCTACTGCAAGCAACATGAAGGCGATTGCAATCCACGTCAAGGGCGTCATCATCACCATCGCCAACAACACAATGAAGAACAGCGATATGGAAAGCTCAAATTCACCATGCCCAAGTTCAATGGAAGCAATGACCCCGAAGAGTACCTCTCATGGGCATTGAAGGTCGACAAAATCTTTCGTTTGCACAACTACGATGAAGAGAAGAAAATAGCTATGGCATCACTTGAGTTCCAAGACTATGTGCTCATATGGTGGGAACAAATCCTTGAGAAGCGACAAGCAAGAGGTGAACCTCAATCACCACTTGGGCTCAAATGAGAGGATGTCATGCGAGCACATTTTGTGCCAACCTACTACAACATGACCTCTTCAAAACTCCAACTCCTCAAGCAAGGAACAAAAGAGTGTTGAAGAATACTACAAGAAATGGAGATAGCCATGATTAGAGCCAATGTGAAGGAAGATGATGAGCAAACTATGGCACGTTTCTCGAATGGACTCAATCATCCCATCAAAAGAGATCATGGACTTCCACCATACTCCACCCTCATTGAGCTCGTGCATCAAGCTACAAAGCGGGCGTCAAGTGTAAGATGACTTCAAATCGCCATGAAGTACTCGTCCAAGACCTACAGACTTCTCCAACAACCAAGCTTCAACACCTCCTCCAACATCTACATCAACCAAACCTTCTACAAACAATGGCGACAAATCAGGTTACAAGAGAAATTCAACAAGTTCAAGTCGTCCTCCTCCTACTACAAGCAACTTCAAGCAGCGTGGTTCATCATCTACTCCGGGAGATGAGACCATCAAAACAAGCTCCTTCAAGTGTTTCACTTGTGGCGGCCCGAGGCCACAAGTCCCTCTGAATCTCCAACAAAGCGCACCATGATCCTCAGCGGCAGCGGCACATATGACTCAATGAGTGATGAGGAGATGGAAGCCCTTGAGCAAGTGGCCATGCGCGGCGAGTGAGCGAAGATGAAGATGATCAAGTCTTTTGCGATGAGGATTGAGCCCGCTCTCGTTGTCTCCAAGGTCTTGACTCTTCAACATCAACAAGAAGGCGACCAAAGATGCCACATCTTCCACACAAAGGTCGGCATCAGCGGAAGGTCCGTCAAGGTCATCATTGATGGAGGAAGTTGTCACAACTTGGCAAGTGAAGAACTATGCTCCAAGCTTCAATTGGTCAAGAAAGCACCCGACTCCATACAAGGTTCAATGGCTAAGTGACTCGGCACTATCTGAGTTGAGCATCTGGTCCAAGTCTCCTTCAAAATTGGTGCATATGGGGACACTTTGGAATGTGATGTGGTCCCAATGACGGTTTGCCACCTCCTTCTTGGTCAACCATGGCAATTCGACCGTGGTGTCTTCCTAGCGGCGCACCAATCACTATAGCTTCAAGATGAAAGGGAAGGAATATGTGCTCGACCTATGTCTCCTAGTCAAGTGATAGCCAACAAGCAAGCCACCCATCATAGAGACAAGAGTAAGAAAGTGATCCACCAAAAAGTGAGCAAGAGCCACAAAACAAGGCTGGCGCCTCTTAGCCTAGAGAAAAAACCTCATCCTATTTGCCACCAAAAGTGAGATGAGAGAAGTGTGTGAGAACCCATCTAATGTGATGCACTTTGTACTTGTGTGCAGGGATGGAGAGCCAACAACTAACACCTCTCATGAGCTACCTTTAGTGTTTCAATCTCTTTTGCAGGAATTCCAAGATGTTTTCCCCGATGAGGTACCTCCGGGTCTACCTCCTCTTGAGGCATTGAGCATCAGATCGGCCACAAATCCCGGACACCTCTCCCAAACAAATCTCCATACCGAGTCAATCCCGAAAAGAAACAAGGAGATTCAGCAGCAAGTACAACAACTCATCGACAACGGTCATTGTTCGGCGCATACTTCTTGGGAACAATATAACATCAAGGATGGTTATCTTATGAGAGCTAACAAACTATGCATTCCTGAGTCTTCTCTTCGTTTGCTCCTTTTGCAAGAGGCTCATGGGCGGACTCATGGGACACTTTGGGAAGCGACAAGACATTATATACGCTCAAGAACTACTTTTGGCCCAAGATGTTCGGACGTCTCACGCTTCACCAACCGATGCTCTACATGCATAAAGCTAAGTAAAGCTTAATCTCATGGTCTTTACATGCCTCTTCCTATCCCTTATCAACCTTGGGAAGACATTAGCATGGATTTTGTACTTGGTTTGCCTCGAACTCAAAATGGAAAGGATTCCGTGTTTGTTGTTGTGGATAGATTTTCTAAGATGGCACATTTCATTCCTATTGCAAATCTCTTTTGTAGGGAAATCTTGCGACTCCATGGATTACCAAAGACAATCGTCTCCGATCGTGACGTCAAGTTCTTGAGTTACTTTTGGAAGACCCTATCGTAAACTCGGAATCAAGCTCTTGTTCTCATCCGCATACCATCCTCAAACCCGATGGCCAAGCGGAGTGACAAACCGCACACTATCCACTCTACTTCGTGTCTTGATCAAGAAGAACATCAAGGAGAGGAAGCATGTCTACCCATCGCTTGATCGCCTACAACCGTGCAAGACGATACGACTACCGGTAAGTCCTTAATTAGCGTCTGAGACTTCAACCGTTGTTGTCCCCATTGGACATTCTACCTCTTCCTCTACAAGAAGCGCCAACATGGATGCGAGTGCAGACAAGCTACATCAAGAAGATGCATGAGGATACAAGACAAACCATCGGCGCCAAGTACAGGCGACTAGCGACCAAGCTCAACATCAACAAGCAACCCATGGTCTTCAACATTGGTGATCTAGTGTGGCTACATCTTACATAGGACCGCTTCCCCAGCGAGCATAAGTCCAAGCTTCTTCCCAGAGCCGATGGACCTTTCAAGGTGCTATGCGCTTCTAGCGTCAGCGCCTACAAGATCGACCTACCTCGAGACAAGTACAATGTGACGACATCTTCAGCGTCGAGGACCTCGCACCATACCATGGAGATGAAGCTTTTGACCGAGGTGGGATCCCTCTCAAGGGGAGATGATCACGGGCATCCCTCACTCATCCCCATGGATGCACCTACATCTTCCTCAACATCATGTGGACCCATGGCGAGCCGGGCTAAGGCTATCGAAGATAAGGTGAACTTCGCTCCTCTCCGAACTCCCTCCTCCTACTCACGAGACATGGCTACTACCTCATTCGGGATACCCTATGTATAATCAGGTACATGGAGATAAGCCAAAGAACAACTACTTCCAGAGCCAAGAAGACAAGGACTCCAAGCATGTTGAAGAAGAAGAAGAAAGGATGTTGCAGCTACGGGCATCGGATGTCAAACCCGCGTCCGGGCGTCGGTGAACTCCCAGGCCACGGGCGAAGCGCCCTCGGACGTCCGGCAAATTGGCTCCCGAATGGAATCTCGGACGTCAAAGCCTCGGACATCCGACGGCCTTACCTTGAACGAATCTCACAGACGTCAAAGCCTCCGGACGTCAGGCCGATCTTGCCCGAAATTCACTGACGTCAGAAGGCCTCCGGACGTCCGGACCCTCTCGAGCCTCCGGACGCCGGTGACCTCCGGGCGTCCGGCGCACTGTGTTGACTTTGTTTGGGGCCGCAGCCCCTTGTACCCTCGCCCCCTAGACTATATATACTCTTTCTTCCCCACCTTTCTAGGGTTAGCATTGGTTTAGCTCATGTTTGTGTGAGAGCCTTGCTCATCCACTTGGTTATTTCTCCTCGGAGCTCGGGGACCTCTTGGAGAAAGATCCCCAGCGGATTCAAGACCCCCTTCTAGGGTGGACCCCATCAAGACCTCCTCACGGGAAAACGGCTACTCGTGTATCTTTCCTTTGTTGATTTCGAATCTTGTGCTGCCTTATGTGTTCGATGACCTAGCCTTGTGTGATCGATACTTGTCGGTTTAGTGTTCCTCTTGTGTGTGTGTTTCCGTGTTCTTCCGCTTGTTTGTCGTGTTTCCTCGTAGGATCCCCTCAAAGCGTGAAAGATCTCCGATTAGGGTTCCGCCCTACATCAAAAGTGCAGCACCTCCACGATCTCACACATTCAGCTCAATGGCGTCCCACGAACTCTCGATCCAGCCCGAGTGTAGGGAGAGCTTTATGTAAGCAAGCGTGATGTGGTGATGATGAAGCTACCGGTGCGGGGAGCCGCCTAAGCACTATGGCTGATATGGCGAGGTGGATTATGGTGGAGGGGCACACTTTGCAGCTAAGACAATGATCAACTTGTGTGTCTATGGGTGCCCCTCCCCGTATATAAGGAGTGGAGGAGGGAGGGCCAGCCCTCTATAGTGCATACTGGAGAGTCCTACTCCCAGGAGTAGGATTCCCCCCTTCCCTAGTTGGACTAGGAGAGGAAGGGGAGGAAGGAGGAAGGAAAGAAATTACCCCACCAATTCGGATTGGGCTTGAGGCGCCCCTCCTAAACTCCCTTATCCTCTCTCCCACTGTGGCTTATAAAGGCCCATATACTTCTCGGTGAGTTACGATAACCTCTCGGTACTCCGGTAAATGCCTGAACTCACCCGGAACCATTCCGATGTCCAAATATAGTCATCCAATATATCGATCTTTATGTCTTGACCATTTCGAGACTCCTCGTCATGTCCGTGATCATACCCAGGACTCTGAACTATCTTCGGTACATCAAAACACATAAACTCATAATATCGATCGTCACCGAACGTTAAGCATGCGGACCCTACGGGATGCTCATATTGGTTCCTACATATTCTCACGAAGATCTTTATCGGTCAAACCGCTTTAACAACATCGTTAGTTCCTTTATCGTCGGTATGTTACTTGCCGAGATTCGATCGTTGGTATCTCAATACCTAGTTCAATCTCGTTACAGCAAGTTTCTTTACTCGTTCCGTAATGCATCATCCGCAACTAACTCATTAATTAGTCACATAGCTTGCAGGAAGCATAGTGATGTGCATTACCAAGGCCGAGATACCTCTCCGATACTCGAAGTGACAAATCCTAATCTTGATCTATGCCAACTCAACAAACACCATCGGAGACACTGTGGAGCATCTTTATAATCACCCGATTCACGTTGTGACGTTTGATAGCACACTAAGTGTTCCTCCGATATTAGGAGTTGCATAATCTCATAGTCATAGGAACATGTATAAGTTATGAAAGAAAGCAATAGCAACAAACTAAATGATCATCGTACTAAGCTAGCATTATGGGTCAAGTCAATCACATCATTCTATAATGATGTGATCCCTTTTATCAAATGACAACTCTTTGTCCATGGCTAGGAAACTTAACCATCTTTGATTAACGAGCTAGTCAAGTAGAGGCATACTAGTGACACTCTGTTTGTCTATGTATTCACACATGTACTAAGTTTCCGGTTAATACAATTCTAGCATGAATAATAAACATTTATCATGACATAACGAAATATAAATAACAACTTGATTATTGCCTCTAGGGAATATTTCCTTCACCGACTAGACTAGCATATGACAGTGGATGGCTCGGTCTCACTAGCCATGGAGCATTGGATGCTAACAGGATAATATGGACTCGGAAGGATCTGGTGGGATTAGACCTAGTCAGATCTGAGTAGAGATAAGGCCTGAGTCAGACGAGACCCACCTATAAGACGCAGCGATATGTCATATGTGAGTCTCTAGTACAACATATGTTATATGTTCTAAGACCTAAGCTGGCGCATTTACTCGGGATGGTGACAGACCTGCTTTGGGCCGACCAAAGCTACTCTGTGATTGGGTAGTTACAAAGGTAGGTTTCGGGCTTGTCTAGACCCATGCTTTGCGAGACATGGTCAAGCAAGATGGGATTTGTCCCTCCGATGGGAGAGATACTCTCTAGCCCCCTCGTGTGATCCGACCAAGATAAGCATGGCCATGCGACAAGGATTATGAGATAATCCGGTTTGTGAGTACGGCATCAACTGCGACAGAAAGAGGTCGGGCTAGCACAAGGATGAAAGACTGGCCTTGACTCGACAACATATATCGTGTGGCAAAGGAATAGAAGTGTGACACGTTATGCAGGTTAAGCCTAACCAGCTTCGCCAGACACTTGGAGTCGGCACACTTTGCTGAAATTACGCTACCGACTAGGCGACTTGGATGTGATGGGCTGGCGACCAAGTGAGCGAGAACCTAAGAATGGCGCTCTTAAGGGAAGGAACACTGTGAGGCCGATCCGACTCCACGAGTTAGATGTAATCCTACTCGGACTCGGATCTAGGCGAGCAGTCTTTGAACTTTAGGATCCCTGCGAGGCCAAGGTGTTGAGCACTGCAGGGATGCCTATATAGTGGGGAGTGCGGCACACTCATTGAGTTGATCGCTGCAGAGCTATCACTGGAGTCTTGCATGTGTTGCGAATAGCCACCTCCACTTGCATTGCCGGTGTGTGAGCGAACCTAGCAGATCCGGCTTGCGGTGTTCACTGTGCGATGGGATCGGCGACCCGGTTGTTCGAGGAAGATCAGGCGGAGAGAGATGAACCACGTGGGCAGCGTTGCCCCAACTCTTCTTCCGCTGCCGCGACGCTGCGGCGTCTAGTGGTAACAATCCGTGATCCATCTCCGTAGCATGTTCTTGGTTGTTACTTGGCGTGGGAAAATTTTATTTTGCGTGAGAGCGAACCCAAAGTGAATCCTACAATACTTCCCTGCTGAAGGGGAAATAGAAGCCATCGACATCATAACGATCCTCTCATCGTGGGAGGACCAATCTTCATCAACATCTTCACCAGCGCTATCTCATTTCAAACCCTAGTTCATCTCTTGTATTCAATCTTTGTTCCAAAACCTCAGATTGGTACCTGCGGATTGCTAGTAGTGTTGATTACATCTTATAGTTGATGCTAGTTGGTTTATTTGGTGAAAGATTATATGTTCAGATCCTTAAGAATATTCAATACACCTTTGATCTTGAACATGAATATGATTTGTGAGTAGTTACTTTTGTTCTTGATGACATGAGAGAAGTCTTGTTATAAGTAATCATGTGAAGTTGGTATTCGTTCAATATTTTGATGATATGTATGTTGTTCTTCGTTTAGTGGTGTCATTAGAACATCGACTACATGACACTTCACCATACTTAGGCCTAAGGGAAGGCATTGGTGAGTAATAATTAGATGATAGGTTGCGAGAGTGATGAAGCTTAAACCCTAGTTTATGTGTTATTCCAGTAAGAGGATGATTTGGATCCATATGTTTCATGCTATGGTTAGATTTATCGTAATTCTTCTTTCGTAGTTGCGGATGCTTGCGAGAGGCGTAATCATAAGAGGTTGCTTGTTCAAGTAATAACATCACCCTAGCACCGATCCACCCACATATCAAATTATCAAAGTAGCAAACACGAATCAACTAAACATGGTGAATGTGACAAGGCGAAATTCCCATATGTCCTCGAGCGCTTTGCTCAAAGAGAGCTTTTCGGCTTATCCTTTGCTGTAAAAAGATTGGGCCGCCTTCCTACACCTTTTAGTATTGTCACTTGTTACTTGTTACAAATTATCTTGCTATTAAACTACTTGTTATCGCTGCTTTCGATTACCTACGAGAGAATACCATAACGCTCATAATTTCCTTCCGCTCCTTGTTGGGTTGGACACTCTTACTTATCGAAAGGACTACGATTTATCCCTATGCTTGTGGGTCATCATAGGGTTTTTAGGGCATCCGAGTTATGACAATAGGAAATAAGGGACTATCTTAAGTGATTGCAAGATTCATTAAGATTTTTTTCTTTTTGTATCCAAGGACTCCATTTGTCGAGGTGTAAGAGGAGCAGGAGTTGTCCCAGGAGAAGAGATCTGAGTACCTTGCACTTGTCATGTAAACAACTTCAAATATCAAAGTAGAACCATTGTGCTAGTAAAGGAAGCGGACTCTGTATTTAGCAGCTAGAAGAGCATCAACTACTTTATTGTATTTATCATTTTGTATTCCACAAAGAATGTATATCATAGTAACTTGATTGAGATCTTATCTTGGACTCCTCCATAAAACTTTTGTTCTAGCATATGTTAGAATTTTTCTTGGTTTGTTCTCATGATCAAGGAGGAAACAACAAAGTAGTGTCTCCATTTTGTGATGCCTCCAAACTTGCTAAAGCTTACTTGTCATAAATTGAAAGGGAAGCTGTTGCCTTAGGTCAAGTTGCTTTGCTAAGAAAAGATATAGGCTTTCTATTGCGCATTAAAGACTTGCTCCAATGCCATATTGGGGAGCATTTGCTTAGAGGAGCAAATGGGAGAGAATTTTGAGCATCGTAAGAACATGTGCTTGTGTCATATGTTGCTCAAGTGCAGATAAAATCAACTTCTTGGTAATCCGGTATACAAATCCCTCTTTCTTCATTGCTTCAAAAGTGGTTTGCAAAATATGCCATAATTGAGAGACATTTTCAAGTATAGGCTAGTTAGCAAAGGCGTTAATATTTGCAGGGTCAATGGCCACCCCACCTCTAGTGATGATGTAGCCCACGACATTCAACTTGTGGTTTGAGCAAAAATTGTTTATTTACTTGATACACGGTTTCTTGTCTCTCGATTGTACTAACTACAATTTGGAAGTGTTGCTAGTGTTCTTCCATATATTTGTTATAGGTCAGAATGTCATCAAAGAATACTAATAGAAATTTTCCCAAAATGGTGTCAACATTGTGTTCATTCATTCATTATTGAAAAGTTGTTGGTGCATTAGTGAGGCCCAAACAACATAACCAAATACTCATAATATCCTGGGTGTGTACTAAATGTAATATTATCAATATCTCCCTCTTTCATTCTGATTTGATTATATATACTTCCAAGGTCAATTTTTAAGAAAATCAATGCCCCATTGAGCTCATCTCCTTGGATCGGCTAGCATGTGAATTTACTCTAGAGTTTGCCTCCATTGGCAATAGTGCAGGACTTTCTTAAGAGGTGATCTAACATGTGTGATTAAGTGAGCTAGTTGAAAAGTGGTGGTACCGCCACTATCTACTAAAGTAGTGGCCTTTGTGGAGACAATGATAAAAGTTAAAGTGGGTATTTTTTATTTTTTCTCACTAGGGTCTCCATGAACTTCATGCATTAGGATCTAAAGTTTGCAGGTTATCGATGGTCTTTTCTAGGAGTTAGGTTGGTGGTTGGTAGAATAGGTATCCATCTATTATCTGCTTGCTTTTGTGTAGATGGTTTGAGGGTGGTTGGTGGAATAGGTCAAGATTCTTGAATCCTTCTACCATCCCACATAGTTTATCGCATGTATTTAGGCTCATGACATTCCAAGTGGCTCTAAATGTGGGATCTTAACCTAGAAATGATATTGTGCATATAATAATCATTGTGTATATATGGCAATGTTATCCCACCTAAGAAGATTAATTGGTGTGTCATATTTGGTAATATATTGGGACGGTGAACAAGTTAGTGAGAAAGTGAAAAGATTTGGCATGTTCACGGACTGAAGTTTGAAATCTTTCACTTTGAAATATTTGCGAGAATATGTACCACACGGTGGATGTGAGCCCCCAAGGCCGGAGCTTGATTTGCCTTCAGGGGTTCCGAGTTTTGTCGTGTGGTTTGTTTTGTTTTTGCATTGCATCATGTCATCTCTTGCATTGCATCATGTCATCATGCCATCATATCATTAATTTTTGCAACTCTTCTAAATAAATTGTATGGATTTTTGATCCATTTAAACCGAGGATTCACATGGTGACTTCTCTTTATAACATATCCTCCCAATATTAGGGAGCTATATAAAATATTCCATTGTTTTGGAATCACCATAACACACTTATTAAATCCATGCCTTTTCTACTCCGAGTTGACCTCAAAACCTTGCCATTATTATTCTATTATTTTCGGAGTTCCACCAAAATCCTTGGATCATTTTTTGTTAAATTCCTCATATTTTTGACTTGTTTCCGGGAAAATTATCCGTGTCATCCAAATCTTTTCCCCAACCCTCTCTTTCTTTTCTTCTCTTTATATGTTTTCTGCTAAAGAAGATATATATTAGAGAGGAGAGAGGAAACCAGCCAAGAGCCAGCCCTCCCTCGGCAGCCCACCATCTCTCCTTCTCCTCCCATGAGGCCCGGCCCATTACAGCTTTCCTCCTCCACCAGGCCAGCCTTTCTCCTCCTAGCGCCTTGGCCCAAGGCCCGGCAACCAACCGCCCTAACCCTAGCCCAGCCATTGGCGCATCTCTCCTCCTCCCAGCTTTTCTCCCTGATCCCTTCCTCCACGCTTGCGCCCGCTTCCATCAACCCCTGCCCGATCCCTCTCCTTTCCCATCGTTCCCCTCCATCCTCCTCAGGCACCCCTGCGCCCTTCTCCCCTCGTCCTCCCCTACTTGGCCCTGCAGTGATGGTGACTTGCGCCTTGACCTCCTGCGTCCCCTCAGTTCCGGCGATCCTCGATCTCCTCGCCCGGCCGTCGTGCATCCCTCCTCTGCTCGTCACCTCCCACCGGCGCTTGGCCCCATCTCCCTCTCCTGCGGCCTCCTTCCTCTCCTCCATCCATCTCCCTCGCCGCCTCTCTTCTCCTCACCCGGTCCTTCCTCGCCGTCGCCCTCAACCCTCCTCCTCGGCGCCCCTGCCTCCCTCTCCGTCCCTTTGCCTCCTCTCTGCCTCGCCCCCTCCCTCGCCAGTGGAGCCCGCTTGCGTCCGCCTCGGGCCCGGCCAGGCCCCCATCGCCCTCTTTTGCTCCTTCCTCCGCCGCATGTGGCCGTGGCCCCTCCTCTGCCCGAGGCTCCAAAGCTTGCTTCCATGATGCCAGGCCTTACGTCATCTCTACGTAATGGCGCTACGTGAGAACCTGTCGACCACGTGGTCGCCACCTACTGCACCTCCTGCACAACATTTGCGATGCACCGCCTTTCTGCGTTGGCAGTGCAGCCCAAGAACCGAGGAGCTTTTGGTGTTGCTCTGTTTTGGAACGCCAAGAAAGTACCGACGCCGAAGACCGTGTCGACTACTGTTTCCTGCCTAGAACAACTACCGCCGACATATGACTCTGGCTTGAGCGACTACTTCCCACGGCCGTGAGACCGCCAAGATTCGACCGCCGATGAGCGTTTTGCCGTCAAGTTCGACTGCGTGGATCGACAAGTACCACGACTACTCTCGAGACATTGGTTCCGAGATCGACTTCTGCGACAAGTACCCTACGAGCCGAATCGCCAAGTCCGGATCCGACAGTACCCGATGGCGAGATGTACCACTACCATCGAACATGAGCGTCTACTTCCCCTACGGTATGCGACTACCATCGCGAGACCGCAAGTACCGACAACGAAGGTTCGGACCGTCAAGTACCTCTTGAAAACCGAGCGTGATGGTCTCTTCGTGGGGTCAAAGTGAACGGTGTTGGAGTTATGTTTGGCGTAAGTAGTTCGGGATCACTTCTTGATCATAGTTGTTCGCCGTGCCTTGCTTTTCTCTTCTACTCTCATTTGCGTATGTAGCCACCATATATGCTAGTAAACTTGCTGCAGCTCCACCTCACTACCTGTGTCCTACCTTTAGCTTAAATAGTCTTGATCTCATGGTGTGAGATTCTGAGTCCCGTGACTCCAGATACTTCAAAACCAGTTTGCAGGTGCGATGAAACCGTGGGTGATGCACTGAGCTCAGGAGGAGCTCGATGAAGATCTTGTGCTATGTGTTGTTTCGTTTCAGTTGATCGTAGTGGAGCCAGTTGGGCGATCGAGGGATCTGTGTAGCATTTGGGGTAGTCTTCTTTATTTTGGTTCCGTAGTGGGACCTTGATTGTATCTGTATGATGTAATGTTTTCCATGTATTGTGTGAAGTGGCGATTGTAAGCCAACTATGTATCTCTTTCCTTATGTATTACATGGGTTGTGTGAAGATTACCTCACTTGCGACATTGCTTTCAATGCGGTTATGCCTCTAAGTCGTGCCCGACCGTGGGAGATATAGCCGATCGAGGCGTTCAAGTTGGTAATCGAGCCTTGACTTAGGCCCCTACTTGATTGTTTCTTTGGCGTTGTTGAGTCTAGAATGGAAAATGTTTTGAGTCTTAGGATTATATATATCGAGAGTAGGATTTTTTACTTCGTTCCCGATCGCTCTGGTGAGGTATCCGGCGTAGAGTTTGTCTTTTTCTTCTCAAATTTCACTAAAATTTTTTTTAGGATCCGCGGGTATCTTGGAATCGTTCGATGGTTTTGTGCGAAACATTGTTCTTGGTGCCTCGACATTTAGGGGTTGTGGCGTGTCGGGGAGTTGAGCTCGAGGTGTTGTCGTCCAATTTTTATCGTTGCGATTCTGGAATACCTGAGTTTTACCGACATAAATCTCTTTTGTGCAGTTGTTGGTGAGATAACCTGATAGCCGATCTTTGTGGCGAGTCTTGAGTATTGCCATGACTTGTATAACGGATGTTTGAAGGTCGAGGTACCACGATTTCGAAGGTTTCTTGGTTATGTGTTGACGGATGGATACAGTGGATCTAGGTATTGTTAGTTTGGGTGATATATTTTGTGTCCCTGTCCCCCAACACCGATTGCATACCAGAAAGTTTCGGAGTTTATAGGTGAATTCAAGTAGCTCTAGAATATCTTTCCATGAGATGCATGATATGGGATTGGGTAAATCTCTATAATATGTATTTGTTTACCTTATAAGCCAAATCCTTTGTTTTTTTTTTTTTTGTGGTATTGAGTTGCTTCAATGCCAAGTGTTGATTCCATCGGTCTGTGCGGATCAAATTCCACAAATTGAAGGCCGTTCTGGCATGGGAGAATCCGCGGATGAGCATAACTGAACTCGTTGACAAGCTTGGCTTCTTGTCCACAGTTTGGACACGGGTTTGGAGTCGGTCAGCTCTTCGAATCCCTTACGTCGGGCCCGTCTCTTTCCATGATGTGAGCCGTGTGGGAGCCAGATCTGGTCGGAGGCGCCGCCATTTGGAGTCAGCGGCTCGGTGATGTAGAACCACCCGATTGCACCCCTATTGTCTCCACGAAGGAGCCCTCGAGCCATAGAACATTGGGCATCCTGCCGCCATGGCGCCTCCGCTCTGCTGTCGGCCGCCCACTATCTTGACAGCTAAGGTCTTCAACCATAAACCGAAGTGGGGTTGGATGCGGAAAGCCTCGCCTGACGATAAGCGTCGAGATATTGAGGATGAAGTTTGGGGCGGATCGTGGAAATCCAGGCCGTAGTAGAACATGAGCCCCGGACAAATGGGTGAAGTGGAAAACCTAGTCCCATGGAGGAAGTGGGTGAGAACACCACCCTCTCATGGGGACAGGGGTTGGGATGAGCTGCCCTTTGTTGGGGGCCGACAATGTCGCCGGGACAAGTATCCGGCCTCCCGCAGCTTTGTGATATGCACCTCCATGACGGAAGAGGCCATCCACTTGCCTCCGCTCTGGACATGATTGGAAAAGGTTGAGGTGGGATGTGCGGACTTGGCTGGGCTCGAGTCTTGGAAATGTATGAGCAAAGGAGGAAGAAGGCGTGGTGAAAAGGTGGATCCTTATCCCTATATGAATGACTATCGTCCCCTGACTAGTAAAACTCGCTTCTCTCCCAAGCACCGTAATCAATGGCGGATGGGTTACCCGTCGTATTGATGAGAATCCCGGAATAAGGGGCACGATCTATGCTTTGATAAGACATGCCAAACCGCCTCGCTAAGCGCGCTAAGGTGGAGCAGTAAACGATTAGATATAAAGGCTGGCCATGGTATGATGTCATGCGCGGAATCGTCAGCAGATCATGCAAAATTATTCTCTCTCGGTGGTATGTGGAACTTGTTTTTGAGCGGACAACATCCTTGTGTTCAAAACCTTGTATGAAGTATTCGGAGGAGGAACCCGCCTTGCAATGCGAAGACAATATGCGTGCGGACTCGTCATCATTGAAGCCTGGTTCGAGGAGCTCTGAGGAGTCTGGACTAGGGGTGTCGGATAGCGAACTATCACCGTTGGCGGACCCCAAGACTATGAAGATACAAGATTGAAGACCGTCCCGTGTCCGGGATGGGACTTTCCTTTGCGTGGAAGGCAAGCGTCTGGATATGTAGATCTCCTACCATTGTAACCGACTGCGTAGTAACCTAACCCTATTCGGTGTCTATATAAACGAAGGGTTTTAGTCCGTGGGGCGAACAACAATCATACCAGAGGCTAGCTAGGGTTTAGCCTCTACGATCTCGTGGTAGATATACTCTTGTACTACCCATATCATCAATATTAATCAAGCAGGAGTAGGGTATTACCTCCATCGAGAGGGCGAACACAGGTAAAAACATCGTGTCCCTTGTCTCTGTTACCATCCGCCTAGGCGCTTGCAGTTCGGGACCCCCTACGAGATCCGCCGGTTTTGACATCGACAACCCCTTCTAGGGTGGACCCCATCAAGACCTCCTCACGGAGAAGCGGCTACTCGTGTATCTTTCCTTTGTTGATTTGAATCTTGTGCTACCTTATGTGTTCGATGACCTAGCCCTTGTGTGATCGATACTTGTCGGTTTAGTGTTCCTCTTGTGTGTGTGTTTCCGTGTTCTTCCGCTTGTTCGTCGTGTTTCCCTCGTGGATCCTCCAAACGTGAAAGATCTCCGATTAGGGTTCCGCCCTACAACATCTTGGTATCATGAGCCATGTTGATCACGTTTTTGGAGCCCCTGCCTCGTGTTTTCTAGCTTGATTTTGTTGTTTTTGTCCTAAATCCAAAAATCCCACCAAAAATAGCCCCAAAATTATTATTTTTGTAATTTGTTGGTGAGTTGAGATTTTGTTGGATTTGGTCCATGGATTTGAGTTGCTACGTGTGGATCTAGCTTTTCCCACCCTCCCCGCCCTTTTCCATCCATCCATCCGCTCAATTTTGACCTCACCATCTTCTTCCACCTCAAAATCGCCCAGGCCCATCTCGCGTTGACCCCGACCTCGCCGGACGACCGATGCTTCGGATGTCCGGAGCCAGGAGCAGTCGGACGACCGACACGGACGTCCGTAAGACTCTTAATGAAATCCTTCGGTTTAACCTCCACACCACCCACCTTCCACCATATATTCCAAAACCACATACACCACCATCCTCCCCAATACATCCTATAGATTTTGCCACATTTTGGTCCTTGAGATTTTGAGTTATGGTTCCCGTGTCCTATTGTGTTTGGCTATCTAGATGCGGTTCGACTTCATCATCACCTCGACTCATCTTCGCAAGGGTCACATCATCGCCAAGGACGGTAACATCATCGACATCTTTGTCATACCTTACAATTGCATTGATACCCACATGGCCTTACTTTTGCGTAGCTACCCATCGAGACTAGCCATTCAGTATTGCCATAGCGTGACTTGTGCACATTAGTGATCATACTCCATAGCATACATACCATACCAGTGGTGCATATCTTGGGATCCATTTGTGTGTCACAAAGTTGTCATAGCATACACAATTGCTATCTTGGTTCGTGAAGTTTGCATGAGAAAGAGCTCAAAAGTGAAAGAGCCACCCAAGCTTTTAAGCAAAGAGGAAAGATAAGCAAAGAGCTTATGAGCAAGAACCATAGCATCATACTACATTAAGATTGTCATATTGGATCATCTTGGATCATAGCACGAAATACCATACATATAGCATACGTGGGATAGAGATAGTTGCATTTTTGCCTAGTAGGTTGTGCACAAGTTTCAGTATCCGCCTATTGTTACAATCGTGCTAGCGTCTCTCTAGTATTGTGCAACAAGAGCATTTTCATGGATTCCACATTTTGGCTCACTTTTGGTTTGCACAATCCCACTTATCTATTTGCGTGTGTGTTTCCGTACCATTATTTGCTTGGTCTACTTGTTGCATTTGCAAATTTGTGTACCTTTTCAACATTATAGACGCTCACTTACAATTGCATCAAATTTTGTGCCACCATCCTCACCAAGCTCCACCATAAGCTTTTATTTGTGTAGGTGTGAGAAGAGCAAGGATTGGTACCAATAGTGCTATTTCATTGTCCGCATTTGAGTGAACTTGATTCATCATCAACATCGGTCAAAGGTACATTGGTATAAGTTCTTCTCCTTCTACCACTCACATATTTTGCTTGGAATGATGGATAGGCCAAGTACTTCTACCAACCCACTCTTCCTCGAGCAAGACAACAACATGTCATCATCGTCACTAAGAGCCACCTCTTTGGTACTGTGAGCATTGCACCAAGAGCAACAAGCAATGGCGACGCATCGACAACCTCGCCACCGACTTGCGACTCTCAGAGCAAGCGTACAAGAGACTACCGACAACAAATTTGGCGCTACAAGCAAGAGAATGATGCAAGAATGGGCGAGATCCGCGCCTTGATGAAACCGGCATCATTCCACTTCTTCATCCTCAAGATGGAGCCGCGAGTCGACACTCCGGACACCTTCTCGACTCAAGTACACCTACGAACACTCTTGACGAGCAGCGTCAAGACCGTCATGCATCTAGCAACCCGCTACATGAAAAGCATTCACAAGAGCAAGTCGATGAGCAAGTCCTCGTCCTCAATCAAACCAAGCGCTTTTGCCCAAGCTCAAGAACAACAACGACTACGGCAAAGAGGAAGAACGGCGTCTACACCAAGAGCGAACAAGGCGCCAAGGCTCAATGTCTTCAACAACAACGAAGCGCAAGCTCTTGAGGCGCGTGCCCTTCAAGAATCAAGTCGAGCCTTCGCCAACACAATCGCGAGCAGCGCAATCAAGAGAAGCCCTTGAGAAGAAATCCAAGAGGAACTACCAACCCCATGTACAACGTCAAGTCCTCAAGCTCCTCCACAAGCTCGTCAAGTTCCACCTCAACCTCAAGTTCAACAAGAGCAATTTGATCATGGTCTTCCTACACGCCAAGAGCAACATGAAGGCGATTGCAATCCACGTCAAGGGCGTCATCATCACCATCGCCAACAACACAATGAAGAGCAACGATATGGAAAGCTCAAATTCACCATGCCCAAGTTCAATGGAAGCAATGACCGAAGAGTACCTCTCATGGGCATTGAAGGTCGACAAAATCTTTCGTTTGCACAACTACGATGAAGATAGCTATGGCATCACTTGAGTTCCAAGACTATGTGCTCATATGGTGGGAACAAATCCTTGAGAGGCGACAAGCAAGAGGTGAACCTCAATCACCACTTGGCTCAAATGAAGGATGTCATGCGAGCACATTTTGTGCCAACCTACTACAACCGCGACCTCTTCAAGAAACTCCAACTCCTCAAGCAAGGAACAAAAGTGTTGAAGAATACTACAAAAATGGAGATAGCCATGATTCGAGCCAATGTGAAGGATGATGAGCAAACTATGGCACGTTTCTCGAATGGACTCAATCATCCCATCAAGAAGATCGCGACTTCCAACCATACTCCACCCTCATTGAGCTCGTGCATCAAGCTACAAAGGCGGGCGTCAAGTGTAAGATGACTTCAAATGCATGAAGTACTCGTCCAAGACCTCTGACTTCTCCAACAACCAAGCTTCAACACCTCCTCCAACATCTACATCAACCAAACCTTCTACAAACAATGACGACAAGTCGAGTTACAAGAGAAATTCAACAAGTTCAAGTCGTCCTCCTCCTACTACAAGCAACTTCAAGCCGCGTGGTTCATCATCTACTCCGACCGATGAGACCATCAAAACAAGCTCCTTCAAGTGTTTCACTTGTGGCGGCAAGGCCACAAGTCCTCTGAATCAACAAGCGCACCATGATCCTCAACGGCAATGACATATGACTCAATGAGTGATGAGGAGATGGAAGCCCTTGAGCAAGTGGCCATGCAGTAGTGAGCGAAGATGAAGATGATCAAGTCTTTTGCGATGAGGATTGAGCCCGCTCTCGTTGTCTCCAAGGTCTTGACTCTTCAACATCAACAAAAGCGACCAAAGATACATCTTCCACAAAAGTCGGCATCAGCGGAAGGTCCGTCAAGGTCATCATTGATGGAGGAAGTTGTCACAACTTGGCAAGTGAAGAACTATGCTCCAAGCTTCAATTGGTCGAGAAAGCACCGACTCCATACAAGGTTCAATGGCTAAGTGACTCGGCACTATCTGAGTTGAGCATACGGTCCAAGTCTCCTTCAAAATTGGTGCATATGAGGACACTTTGGAATGTGATGTGGTCCCAATGACGGTTTGCCACCTCCTTCTTGGTCAACCATGGCAATTCGAGTGGTTCCCTTCTATGGCCACCAATCACTATAGCTTCAAGATGAAAGGGAAGGAATATGTGCTCGACCTATGTCTCCTAGTCAAGTGATAGCCGACAAGCAAGCCACCCATCATAGAGACAAGTGAAAGTGATCCACCAAAAGTGAGCAAGAGCCACAAGCCAAACCTGGCGCCTCTTAGCCTAGAGAAAAACCTCATCCTATTTGCCACCAAAAGTGAGATGAGAGAAGTGTGTGAGAACCCATCTAATGTGATGCACTTTGTACTTGTGTGCAAGGATGGAGAGCCAACAACTAACACCTCTCATGAGCTACCTTTAGTGTTTCAATCTCTTTTGCAGGAATTCCAAGATGTTTTCCCCGATGAGGTACCTCCGGGTCTACCTCCTCTTCGAGGCATTGAGCATCGAATCGACCTCGTCCCCGGAGCACCTCTCCCAAACAAATCTCCATACAAGTCAATCCCGAAGAAACCAAGGAGATTCAACGGCAAGTACAACAACTCATCGACAACGGTCATTGTTCGACGCATACTTCTTGGGAACAATATAACATCAAGGATGGTTATCTTATGAGAGCTAACAAACTATGCATTCCAGAGTCTTCTCTTCGTTTGCTCCTTTTGCAAGAGAGCTCATGGAGCGGACTCATGGGACACTTTGGGCCGCGACAAGACATGCCACGCTCTCCAAGAACTACTTTGGCCCAAGATGTTCATGGCGTCTCCGCTTCACCAACCGATGCTCTACATGCCGCAAAGCTAAGTAAAGCTTAATCTCATGGTCTTTACATGCCTCTTCCTATCCCTTATCAACCTTGGGAAGACATTAGCATGGATTTTGTACTTGGTTTGCCTCGAACTCAAAATGGAAAGGATTCCGTGTTTGTTGTTGTGGATAGATTTTCTAAGATGGCACATTTCATTCCTATTGCAAATCTCTTTTGTAGAAATCTTGCGACTCCATGGATTACCAAAGACAATCGTCTCCGATCGTGCGTCAAGTTCTTGAGTTACTTTTGGAAGACCCTATCGTAAGCTGGAATCAAGCTCTTGTTCTCATCCGCACCATCCTCAAACCGATGGAAGCGGAGGTGACAAACCGCACACTATCCTCTACTTACTGTGTCTTGATCAAGAAGAACATCAAGGAGAGGGAAGCATGTCTACCCATCATGAAATGCGCCTACAACCGTGCAAGACATTCGACTACCGGTAAGTCCCCCTTAGTCGTCTCTGACTTCAACCCGTTGTCCCCATTGGACATTCTACCTCTTCCTCTACAAGCGCACCAACATGGATGCGAGTGCAGCGGCAAGCTACATCAAGAAGATGCATGAGGATACAAGACAAACCATCGGCGCCAAGTACAACGACTAGCGACCAAGCTCAACATCAACAAGCAACCCATGGTCTTCAACATTGGTGATCTAGTGTGGCTACATCTTACAAGGACCGCTTCTATGACATAAGTCCAAGCTTCTTCGAGCCGATGGACCTTTCAAGGTGCTAGCTGCGCTACAAGCGTCCGCCTACAAGATCGACCTACCTCGAGACAAGTACAATGTGGCGACATCTTCAGCGTCGAGGACCTCGCACCATACCATGGAGATGAAGCTTTTGACCGAGTCGGATCCCTCTCAAGGGGAGATGACGGACATCCTCACTCATCCCCATGGATGCACCTACATCTTCCTCAACATCATCGGGGGTCCGGAAGTGAACACGTGTTGGAGTTATGTTTGCGAAGTAGTTTCGGGATCACTTTTGATCATAGTTGTTCGAGCCTTTGCTTTTCTCTTCTCGCCTCATTTGCGTATGTAGCCACCATATATGCTAGTCTGTGCAGCTCCACCTCACTACCCTGTCCTACCTTTAAGCTTAAATAGTCTTGATCTCGGGTGTGAGATTGCTGAGTCCCGTGACTCACAGATACTTCCAAAACCAGTTTGCGTGTGCCGATGAAACTGCAGTGTGATGCACTGAGCTCAAGGAGGAGCTCGATGAAGATCTTGTGCTATGTGTTGTTTCGTTCAGTTGATCAGAGTGGAGCCAGTTGGGACGATCGGGATCTGTAGCATTTGGGGTAGTCTTCTTTTATTTTGGTTCCGTAGTCGGACCTTGATTGTATCTCAGTGATGTAATGTTTTCCATGTATTGTGTGAAGTGGCGATTGTAAGCCAACTATGTATCTCTTCCTTATGTATTACATGGTTGTGTGAAGATTACCTCACTTCGACATTGCTTTCAATGCGGTTATGCCTCTAAGTCGTGCTTCGACCGTGGGAGATATAGCCGCATCGAGGCGCTTCAAGTTGGTAATCGAGCCTTCCCGACTTAGGAGCCCCTACTTGATTGTTTGTCAGCGTTGTTGAGTCTAGAATGGAAAATGTTTTGAGTCTTAGGATTATATATATCGAGTAGGATTCTTTTTACTTCCCAGTCCTTCGTCGCCTCGGTGAGGTATCCCGACGAGAGTTTTGTCTTTTCTTCTCAAATTTCACTAAAATTTTTTTAGGATCACGGGTATCTTGGAATCGTTCGATGGTTTTGTGGAGAACATTGTTCTTGGTGCCTCGACATTTAGGGGTTGTGGCGTGTCCCGGGAGTTGAGCTCCGAGGTGTTGTCGCCACAATTTTATCGTGCAGCCTCGAATACGAGTTTTACCGACATCGAAATCTCTTTTGTCAGCTTGTTGGTGAGATAACCCTGATAGCCCAGATCTGTGGCGAAAAGTGGAGTATTGCCATGACTTGTATAACGGATGTTTTTCAAGGTCGAGGTACACGATTTCGAAGTTTCTTGGTTATGTGTTGACGGATGGATAATGGATCTAGGTATTGTTAGTTTGGGTGATATATTTTGTGTCCCTCGTATCCCCAACACCGATTGCATAACCAGAAAGTTTCGGAGTTTATAGGTGGGAATTCAAGTAGCTCCTAGAATATCTTTCCGATGATGCATGATATGGGATTGGGTAAATCTCATAATATGTATTTGTTTCGCTTATTCTGCAAGCCAAATCCTTTGTTTTGTTTTGTTTTGTGGTATTCGAGTTGCTTCAATGCCAAGTGTTGATTCCATACCTTATTCTAAATGGTGTTCTCATATTGCTATGTGAATACTAATCCTTCTAGATCATCGAGATCGTCATGTTAATTCTTTTCTCAACCGGCGTGCTTCTCTTCAAGTGGATCCGATCATTCCAACATTCGCAAGATCAATTCTAAGTTTTCTCAACGGTGTTTGTTTCTTCCGACCTAGTTGTCTTTGTTTTCCCGCCCTCCCACCCTTTTTCTTCAAGGACTCAGATTTCTTAATCAAGTATCCATTTTATTGAGTGAAGTTTCTTCATTCTTTTCCTTTAATGTTTTATCCGGTGATTTCTCATGAAGACGCTAAGGAAGCTTCAACCTTATCATTGTTCCATTCTAATTTTCTTCTCCGGTGGATTTAAGTCAAGTTTTCAGTGTTGATCGTATTCTTTTCATCATTTCAAATGCTTTCTCATGTCGGTGCATCTCTTAATCATTCACCTCTGCTATTCATTTGTTCGGAGTGTTGAAGATATCTCGGAAGATTCTAGTTTCCATTCTCAATTCACTCAAGTTCTTTTGAGGATGCTATCTCATTCAAGCCATTTAATTCTACCTGCAATATCTATTTCAAACAATTGTTCAACGGTGGTTCTTTTGAGGGCCCTAACCCAGGTCTTTTCCGGATCTTACGACTCTTCTAATTTTCCAGAGCTATTCCCAAATTCATTGCAAAGTTTGCGAAGAATGAGTTATCATCCCAAATGTCTTTCTCCAAGATCTTTCAAATTATTTTCATTGTTGGTTCAACCTTTCTAATTTTT
>JAHIAM010002123.1:0-40820 GCA_021605205.1 Aegilops longissima
AGGAGGATCCCGGGCAGGAGGCCTGCTCCTCTTCGATCTGATCCCGGTTTGTGCTAGCCATCTTATGGCACCTTGTTTAACTTATGTACGTACTCAGATATTGTTGCTTCCGCTGACTTCGTCTATGATCGAGCACTTGTATTCAAGCCCTCGAGGCCCGGGCTTGTATTATGATGCTTGTATGACTTATTTTATTTGTAGAGTTGTGTTGTGATATCTTCCGTGAGTCCTCGATCTTGATCGTACACATTTGCGTGCATGATTAGTGTACTATTAAATCGGGGGCTTCACAAGTGATCACTCGGGAGGTGATCACGAGTATATACTATATGCTTTACACTATTACATTACCTGTGGTACTGTTCGGAGATGGGGGCTGAAAGGACGGGTGGCTCCATCCCGGTAGAGGTGGGCCTGGGTTCCGACGGCCCCGGATCGATACTTTTGGCGGAGGCGACAGGGCAGGTTGAGACCGCCTAGAGAGAGGTGGGCCTGGCCTGCTCGGCGCTCAGAGTTACTTAACACGCTTAACGAGGTCTTGGTATTTGATCTGGTTGGCTACGAGCTTATACGCACTAACCATCTACGCAGGAGTAGTTATGGGTATCCGCGTCGTGGTATCGGCCGAAGCACTTCAGACGTCACGACGAGAGCGCGCGCCGGATTGGATGGGCGCTTAGGTTAGGCTAGAGTGCTTCGGCCGCCCGCATAACGCAGTGAGTGTGCTGTGGCGATGGGCCTGCACCCTCGCGCTTAGGTTTAGACGGCGTGTTGGCCTCTCTGTTGTGCCTAGGTGGGGCTGCGACGTGTTGATCTTCCGCGCCGGGCATGACCCGAGAAAGTGTGTCCGCCAAATGGGATCAAGCGTCTTTGGTAAGATGGTGCACCCCGCAGGAAGTTAATCTATTCGAATAGCCGTGATCTTGATGTAATGGGCGACTTGGAGTTGTACCTTGAGCTTATGACAACTAGAACCGGATACTTGATAAAACACACCTTCCAAGTGCCGAGATACAACGGTGGTCGCTCTCGCTCAGGTTATGAGCAGGGATTGCGGGTAGGATTATTGCTATATGATGTTACTTGGAGGACTTCAGGTTGTCCTCTTCTACATTGCAAGGCAGTGTCGAAGCGTAGTCTTCGTTAAGACTAGCTATCCCCTCTTATTCGGCATTCGCGGATTCGGTCCATCGATATGGCCCTTTACACATATATCCATGCATATGTAGTGTAGCTCCTTGCTTGCAGTACTTTGGATGAGTACTCACGGTTGCCTTGTTCCCCCTTTTCCCTATCTCTACTCGATTGCTGCAGCTGCACGATGGAGCCAGGAGCCGACGCCACCACCGATGACGAATACCACTCTGGAGGTGTCTACTACGTGCAGCCCGTGGCGGACGACCAGGAGTAACCTAGGAGGATCCTGCAGGAGGCTGCTCCTCTTCGATCAGATCCCGGTTTGTGCTAGCCATCTTATGGCACCTTGTTTAACTTATGTCTCGTACTCAGATATTGTTGCTTCCACGACTTCGTCTATGATCGAGCACTTGTATTCGAGCCCTCGAGGCCCCCGGCTTGTATTATGATGCTTGTATGACTTATTTTATTTGTAGAGTTGTGTTGTGATATCTTCCGTGAGTCCTCGATCTTGATCGTACATTTGCATGCATGATTAATGTACGATTAAATCGGGGGCGTCACAAGTTGAGATGAACCGGAGAGAAAAGTTTGCAGGTTCGATAGGTTAGGGGTGTGTGGCGGACGAGCGATCATGCGTATCCGGATTCGCCTCGTCGTTCTGAGCAACTTTCTTCAGAGAAAACATTTTCATCTGAGCTACGGTTTATTTTCTATGATTTTCTAAAGTTTTAGTCATTTTCGCATTTATTTATTAATTGAAATAAGGACTAAATTGCTATGTGTACACTGTAAGTGTACCCAGCTATTTGCACCGAGGGGCTGCGGGTGGGGTCTAGTTATTGCCAAGTCGCGATCGATTGAAGACCGTTGACTAGTCAAAAGGGCCTGTGGACCCGCATGTCATTGATTGGGTTATCCGATCAGTGATTTGATGGTCAAAAGGGACAGCGGGACCCATGTGTCATAAGCGATAGTTCAATTGATTTTGACTATTTAGTTTAATTGGTGGTGGGACCTATCATCGATGATACATTTATTTAACAGAGTTAACTTAATCCATTTAGTTAATTGATGCGTGGGGTCCCGTGTCATGGGGTTAGCGGTGGGTTAGTGCCTAGTCAAAAGAGGAGGGCTGTAGTGCTCATGGCGGGCACAAGGTGCAGGCGATAGTCGGGCCAGCAATGGCGACAATAGCGCGCGTGCTGAGGCGAGCGCCGAATGGGGAAGAGGCGCCACGGGGAGAGGGACGGAGCCGGAGGCGAAGGCTTGTGGGACCTGGCTGACGGAGCAGTCGAGGCGGCATGGGCGTGGCAGTGAGGCGTGGCGTAATACACGCTGGCGGGGCAAGTTCTGGCGCAACCGCAGCGAAAGCGGAGGAGGCCAGAAGCGGAGCCAGCGCGGCGCTGTGAGCGCCTGGCGTGAGGTGAGGCGGCACGGCGGAGGCGCAGTGAGCATGACTAGGGGTACAATGGCGGAGCTCGAGGCGGAGCTCAAGCACGGGCAACCGGCAAGTATGGGCGATTCTGGCGTGAAGCGAGGGAAAAAGGGGAATCGGAGGAGGCCTCACAGTGGAGCTTGTGGGCGCGGGGAAGCCGCGAAGCTTCGGGAGGCGGCGAATCGAGGCGAGTCCGTGGCGGTGCGAGCGGGAAGAAGAAGATGAAAGCGATCTGCAGTCCGACACTTGGCGATTCAGAGATCTTGATGACGTCGAGGAGGTCACGGTGAAGCTCTGGAAAGCTCTGGTGGCTCGGAATGCAGCCGCCATGGCAGGAGGAGGCGGCGGTGATGGTCGTCGGCGAAGCTCCAATCGGCGGGGCGAGGTGAGAGAGATGGAGGAGAATGGGGATTGGGATTTAGGGTTCATCCAGGGAGTGGTGGTGATCTTATCCACCCACGAGGCTGTGGGATGGCCCACATGGCCGGCGCCATGGATGCCTCCACGACCTCCCGCCTCTCTGCATGCAGAGGAGGGATAAAGTGGAGGTGGGCTGGTTAGGTTAGTGGGTAGGGCTGGGCGTTCGGCCTGATTGGTGGGGTGGGGTCTTCTTTCTTTTATGTTTTTATTTTATCTTTATTTCCTTTTGTTTACTCTTAGTTTCACATTATTATAGTTTAATGAACTACAAAACTAGTTCCTAAATTAGTTTTAATAAATATGCCACTGCCCCATTAGTTCCGGGCAATAAAATAAAATTAGCTCAACATTTTATTAACTGAAAAAGGCATTTAACTAATTTCTTTTGCTGTTGTTTTCTTTACCTTTGAGCATTTAAACATTTTATAAAAATGTGGTTTCATCACCATAATTACCTATGCCTTATATGTCACCTCTCGAACATTTTAGTTTTAATATTTGAAAACTTTTATTGTTTGCTCGATTTTGAATTTGGAATTCGAACTAGGTTCCGAACTAGCGCGAGTTTATCCACAGTAACCGAGGTGACGTGGCATCATTAGCGGGGATTACTGTAGCGTAACTACCCGGGCGTCACGAAGAATCTGCACAACGGGTCGTACTTTTTGATCGATATTCGAGAGCATAAAGACTCACGTACATCAGAGGAGGAGACCAACAGGCCGTGGAACATAGCTCATCTTTGGCCCTACTATACTTGAGCCATAGGCTCTACTTATGTACATATTATGACAATGTATATATTATGATCAATACAATAAACCAGAGCCCTAGCTAAAGCGGGGTCTCTGTTATTTTTACATCATGTGTGGTTACATGGAGTTTTTATCTTAAAGCGGCCTCCGGTTTACCCCTTGAGTTAGCTTTTTAACAAGCTTTATATCATATCACTTGGGGGCTTTGTCGTGTCCGAACCAATGCAACACCTTTTGATAGGTGAAAGCCACGGAATCACTTGGGGACTTGGTCACGTCTGAAACAGTCAAGCCTCTTGATCGGCCTAAGGCCACAGAATCACTTGGGGGCTTTGGTCGAACCCGAACCATTGCTACACCTCTTGATCAGCGTAATGCCACTGCATCATTTGGGGACCTGGCTGACTTGAACCATAGCTACGCCTATCGGGGGCTTGGTCGTGTCCGACCATGGTAATGCCACTTGATCGGCTGAAACAACCTCTTTTCGCAAAAGATTTTATCTTGGTCTTTGCTTGAAATTCGCTTTTATTTTTGCATATTTACATTGTTGTGTTTTTAACCGACAATTCTTAAACAGGTTCGATCGGTTGTGAAACACGGTTTATTCTTCATCGGAGACGCTTTGCCCGGTTTGGTTTTTAATAACATCCTATTATGGAGTAACACCGGTGTTCATCGTAACCCGGAACGGTTTACCTGGTAAACCGGCTTTATATTCACAGGAGCTGTTTTTCTCCTCCAGCAGAGTGGGTTTCCTAAAACTCCATTTCAAGTTTGGCACAACCAACTTCATGCCCTACGATGGCAGGTATCATATATTTCCATATTTTATCATATGTTTAAATCTAAGGTATTATCTTTGATTTCATATACATAGATATGATGACCCGCCTGGTGATACAACCACAATGGCGTTTTAAGCTTTTTGCTGTAGACAACAGTTTAAGGTTGATGATTCAACAAAAACATAAGTTGCAATAAGTATGCACGAAGGCATATCAACACCAAGTGTGGCAACTAGTCTATTACAAGGCAACACGGTGCCCAGATAAGATAATTGTTTTTCTGCATAACATAAGGAAGCAGAATGTAAACCGGCTTCGGTTCATGCTTGGTCGCCACTTGGCACGATGGTTGCGGGTCATCTGCGCCGCTTCAACTCGATTCCCTACCCGGCGGGTGGAAATCAGCAGTTGTCGATCGATTCCCATTAATGCTTGGAATACAGCTTCATCATTGATCAACAACGACGGTTCAATATCAGGAGCATAAGTATGCTTACGGATTGGAGGTATAAGGTTCTCCGCTTCAGGAATCGGTGCAGCCACTCGTTTATTTTTGCCATCATATTGGGGTTGATAGTGAGACAGATTTGCCTCTTCACCAATTGACAAGCCAAAGGCGCACTTCCGGTTTATAGCTCGAGATCCTCTTGCTGAATCCGTGTCCGTCTTCTTTCAAGCTTGGGAAGCCCTGAGCCGCTTCAATAGGATCAAAATCCGGCACCCATGCTTGGCCCGGATTAAAGGCGTTTATGGCACGGTTCTAGCAGATTTCTTTAACTCTTCAACCCGGGCAGGAAGCATTGACAACCTTTAATGGTGTCTGGATCAAGGGCAGTGCAAAGTTGTTGTGAAGCGATCTGCGATGATCCGTTGCACCGAAGATCTGATTGTTCTATCAATGTATAAGCGGCTTTCAATTTCTCCCACACATCTGATCCCAAGTGGCCAATACGTGTCCCTGTATCATTCAAAGGGTTAATAAACCGGCAATTACATGAGAAGGCCTCATTACGTCAGAAATCAAGAAGGCTTACAAAAAACAGCAGTGGTCATGGCATGCACTTGCCGCTTTACACTGGTCAGTTCATCAACCACCGGTTTGAGTGCAGCCTCAGAATTCTCTGCCCGTTGAGTTAAAGCGGCCTTTTCAGTGGCCCAATCCGCCTGCTCCTTGTTGAAACCTTCCTTAAGCTTTTCCATGACGCTTAAAGCGCTGGTTAATTCATTCTTTGGTTTGGAGGTTTCAGCTTGCTGGGATTTCAGGTTTTCTTGAAGATCAGCGATTTGATTTTCTTTCTTGCTCAGATCAGCCTACATACAGATAATCATTTGATAAGGATTAAGGTGCAGAGTTGAAGTACCAACCCCATAACAAGTTATGCCCTTGGTACTTGGGGGCTAATGCATATTTGCTTTTCATCCTATAGTTTATATATAAAAGTCCCAAGCTCAATGCAAGTATTCAACTTGGCACTTGGGGGCTAATGCCTATTTGCTCTGTCCTTAAGTAATACTGGAATTCTTATGGTATAAAGGTCCCGTTTTAACTACATTAAGTTGAACCGGCCCTTGGGGGCTACTTTCCAAAAGTACAGCTGTGTTCAGGATTATATTGGGAAGTCCCGGTTTAAATTGACATCTTAAAACCGTCACTTGGGGGCTATTAGAGTTGATAGAATGAAATGTACAAGCAGGGATTCATATGGAATTTACCTCATATTTGTCCTTTATCATATTTACCAGACCGGCTTCATAATCACGGCTGGTATATAGCCGGTTCAGATAACCGGAATGAAGATCTTGGGGATTCAGAGCGGCATAAGTAGCCAAATCGGCATTACATTTGCCTTTACCAAACGATAGAATTCATCTTCGCGATGTGCTTGGACAAAGCGACAGATTACTGGCTCGGAATGACCAAAGCCAGTAATAACAACATCATCATCCTTGGCCTCGCCGGTTTGCACTGGGGTCGCCGGTTTATCAGTATGCTTTGATGGGCTCGCTGTTTTGTCAGTCTGAACATGACTTGTGGGTTGATTTAAAGGGCCTGTGGCGTCAACATGTGCCTCTTCAACAGTATAATCGTGATCTTGCAATGGTGGGTCGTTCAGCATATCATCGTGGATGTGTTCTTCGGAATCTGGTATTTTGGTAGGTTCAGGAGCGTCGTTTTCTTCTGCCGCTTTGTCCGGACGAGCTTTCTTGCTTGGCCTAGGCTTGGCCCTGAAAGGAAAAAGACGGATCAGCCCAGTAAACATTGAAAGTGATATATGAAACAACTTTATCAGGAATGTGGCTCACCCAAGCACTGTCTTGAGTGGTGGGAGCTGGGTGGTGACGACTCACGGAGGAAGAATGAGAAGTCACCGATAATCGAGTCGAGCGGATTAAGAGGTTGTGAACACAACCCGCTTTAGGATAAGCATTGGCTAAAACAGTTAGGGACCTCTAAGCGGCGTCTCCGAACCGGATTTGTTGATAAACCGGCGGAGGTAACTACGTGACATTTGTGCGGGTTGCGACGAGCTTCATGCTGTTGTGTCTTCATAAGAAATTTTCAGTCCAAATAAGTAAGAGGATGAGAAAATTTAACTTTCCGGTTTGCTCGACAGATTTTCTTGAAGGTAAGCGATTTGAATCGGAAGAAAGAGTGATTACCTCTACAACGTCGCGTGGTGACTTGACATCATCTGGCAATAATCATTATCAATAAGGCATGTGAAAAATAAACCAAGTGAGTAAGCTCTACCTCAAGGTCCGGGTTACCACATCATCGCCACATTGGTGGATCGGAGGAGGCGGTGGTTCTCTTTCTATGGGCGGTTTCTTCACGACTACGGTCTTGGGCCGAGTTATTTTCTCCGGTTTCTCTTGCGGAGGCTTCTTGCTCCAAAATGGATCATCACCTGTTTGAAAGATGTTAATATCAACAAAGAGTACTTAAACATAGACAGATTTCATGAAAGCATAAGATATGAGTCTTACGGTGGCAGTTTATTAATGGCGAGAAAAGGGACTTGAGGCGGTTTGGCATAAGCGGCTTACAGTTCATTTAACATCCTCTTAACAGCCTCGATGAAACCGTAAATTCATCACTGGATCTCAATATGCCGTAGAGGGTCTTTTACATCTTCTGTGTATTTGCCGTAGAGGATCTCAATATGCCGCAGGCTTAAGGGTAGTATACTCCAAGATATCCAGCAGCGAGCAAGGTCAACTCCTGTCAACCCGTTAGCCATGAAGGCCCGGAGCTTGGATAATTGAGGCATATTTGCTTCTCTCCTTAGCGAGTCAGTCTTTGAGGAAGGATGTGTGTTGCTTAGCCGCTCGGACGGTAACACAGCAATGGATTTTCTCCATCGGAGAGGTATCTTTGCAGTAAAACCATGTTGAATTCCACTCTTTGGGATGGCTGTGCAGTTTGACATGAGGGTAAGTGACCTATTTCCTCTTTTGAATCGCCATACCACCTAACTCGGTGTTGGGACCGTCAGTAGATTCAGTGCGGCGGTTTAGATGGAAGCAATCTCTGAATAATTCAACTATGGGCTCCTCTTGAAAGAACACCTCACAGAGTACTTGAAAGTGACAGATGTTGGTTCTGAATTGGGGCCAATATCTTGTGGGCCTTGATTGGAAGTTGGCCAAGACATCCCGATAAAACTTTGAACCGGGCGGACTGAAGCCCCGGGCTAGATGGTCAGCAAAAACAACAACCTCTCCATCTTTGGGTTCTGGAGTACATTCTCGGCCAGGGACCCTCCAATGAATGACGTCTTTTTTTCCTAAAGCACCGGTGCTGACTAAGTTATCCATTTGAGTTTCAGTCACCCGAGAAGGGACCCAGTTGCACTCGTACACTTGCTTGGCCATGGTGCAATCTGCAAAGCAGAAATATTGGTTCAAGAATATGTTGGAAAGGTATACATTGATGCATTCATTGCTAAACTGGAGTTCTGCAAGGTGTCAATACATAGCTAAGAAATCTTGGCGGTTCAGTGAGGCGACTAATGGTATATGCCGAGTTGTCAATTTTTCTACAAAGTTAAACCGCCTAGTATGAAACATTGAAGAATCAAGATGAGTGGGTGTGCGAAAACAGGTTTCACAAAATTATGTCACAGTTTTGGATCTGGAGCATGTTCAGAAAAGAAATAAATATTCAAGGTCCAAAAGGGAGCGGCACCGAATCAATGAGCAAGGATACAGGAAGATCTATGGCCTTGAGATGCGAAAGTGACGGCGGATGCTAAAAACTACCACTATACAGAACAAGGATTTACAGATTTGACTAAGAGTTATCATATGAACAAGAAGCAAGCGATGAACGCTGAAGAACATGGAAACCCTAGAACAGATCTATGGTGAAAAGATAGAAGACTCACCGGAACTAAGGAGGAAATGGAAGACCTCCGCGATGCTCTAGTATACTCAGGGTGATGCAGCGGCCAAGGTTGGTGCAGAAGTCGACGGCAGCGGCGGAGCTCCGAAGCTGGGAGGCGCGAGGAAGACGAAGCAGAGGGGCACGAAGGGGAAAAAAGAAATGACCCTACGGTCTTATTTATAAAGCAAGGGACATGTGTCAGGCGTGAAAATCAAGGGGCCGCGAGTTTGGAAATGGAGCTGTCGCCTCGATTGTCGCAGATCTATCAAATAAAAAAAGAGCATTGTGGGTAGCTTTTATGACAGGTGACGTCACGCCGTTTTACGACGACCAGAGAAGATGACATCATGGCGGTTCACCCAATTACACAAAGATTCTGAAGATGAAGTTTTCGCTAAGGATTGACATGAACCTGTTCAAATCAATCTGGGGCCTAATGTTGGGGATATTACCATTGGGTGTAAACCGGCCAGGACAGGCCGGATTAACTTCATCAGTAGTTGAGTATGTTAAGGCCCAAGTAGGCAGATGAGGGCTTAAGGCCCATAGCCGGTTTAAGGCCTGTAGCCGTAAACCGGCACCAGTATGTAACCTGTATTGTAAGTTAGGAATAGCAGAGACCGAGCCGGATACATCTATGAACCGGCATCGGGACTCTATGAACCGACGGGCGCCACCCGTGTATATAAGGGGACGACCCGGCGGCGGTTCAAGGACAACAGACAACAACTCGAGACTTAGGCGAGGCTTGTTTGCTCCCTAGTCATCGAACCCCCATCAATTCCATCACAACTAGACGTAGGCTTTTACCTTCATCGAAGGGGCCGAACTAGTATAAACTCCTTGCGTCCTTGTGTCCGCTTTAACCCCTTCAAGCTAACCCGTAGCGATGGCTCCACGACTAAGTCCTTTCATGAGGACATCTACCGTGACAAAGCCACGACAGGTGGCGTGAGTTGCGAAGCTATTCCGCATTGTTTCAAATGAAGACCAAACTCGTAACTCAAATATTCTCCTCCATGATCAGATCGTAGAAACTTTATTTTCTTGTTACGATGATTTTCAACTTCACTCTGAAATTATTTGAACTTTTCAAATGTTTCAGACTTATGTTTCATTAAGTAGATATACCCATATCTGCTTAAATCATCTGTGAAGGTGAGAAATAACGATACCCGCCGCGAGCATCAACATTCATCGGTACACATACATCTGTATGTATGATTTCCAACAAATCTGTTGCTCGCTCCATAGTTCCGGAGAACGGCGTTTTAGTCATCTTGCTCATGAGGCATGATTCACAAGTACCAAGTGATTCATAATCAAGTGGTTCCAAAAGTCCATCTGTATGGAGTTTCTTCATGCGCTTTACACCAATATGACCTAAACGGCAGTGCCACAAATAAGTTGCACTATCATTATCAACTCTGCATCTTTTGGCTTCAATATTATGAATATGTGTATCACTACTATCGAGATTTTTAAAAAATAGACCACTCTTCAAGGGTGCATGACCATAAAAGATATTACTCATATAAATAGAACAACCATTATTCTCTGATTTAAATGAATAACCGTGTCGCATCAAACAAGATCCAGATATAATGTTCATGCTCAACGCTGGTACCAAATAACAATTATTCAGGTCTAAAACTAATTCCAAAGGTAGATGTAGAGGTAGCGTGCCGACCGCGATCACATCGACTTTGGAACCATTTCCCACGCGCATCGTCACCTCGTCCTTAGCCAATCTTTGCTTAATCCGTAGTCCATGTTTCGAGTTGCAAATATTAGCAACAGAACCAGTATCAAATACCCAGGTGCTACTACAAGCATTAGTAAGGTACACATCAATAACATGTATATCACATATACCTTTGTTCACCTTGCCATCCTTCTTATCCGCCAAATACTTGGGGCAGTTTCGCTTCCAGTGACCAGTTTGTTTGCAGTAGAAGCACTCAGTCTCAGGCTCAGGTCCAGACTTGGGTTTCTTCTCCTGAGCGGCAACTTGTTTGCTGTTCTTCTTGAAGTTCCCCTTCTTCTTCCCTTTGCCCTTTTTCTTGAAACTGGTGGTCTTGTTGACCATCAACACTTGATGCTCCTTCTTGATTTCTACCTCCGCGGCCTTTAGCATTGCGAAGAGCTCGGGAATCGTCTTATCCATCCCTTGCATGTTATAGTTCATCATGAAGCTCTTGTATCTTGGTGGCAGTGATTGAAGAATTCTATCAATGACGCTATCATCCGGAAGATTAACTCCCAGGTGAATCAAGTGATTGTTACACCCAGACATTCTGAGTATACGCTCACTGACATAACTACTCTCCTCCATCTTACAGCTGTAGAACTTATTGGAGACTTCATATCTTTCAATCCAGGCATTTGCTTGAAATATTAACTTCAACTCCTGAAACATCATATATGCTCCATGACATTCAAAACATCGTTGAAGTCCCGGTTCTAAGCCGTAAAGCATGGTGTTGCTCTGCCAGACGTTCATAACATCTGGTGTTGCTCCTGCAGCAAGTTTGGCACCTAGCGGTGCTTTCAGGACGTAATTCTTCTGTGCAGCAATGAGGATAATCCTCAAGTTACGGACCCAGTCCGTGTAATTGCTACCATCATCTTTTAACTTTGCTTTCTCAAGGAACACATTAAAATTCAACGGAACAACAACACGGGCCATCTATCTACAATCAACATAGACAAGCAAAATACTATCAGGTACTAAGTTCATGATAAATTTAAGTTCAATTAATCATATTACTTAAGAACTCCCACTTAGATAGACATCTCTCTAATCCTCTAAGTGATCACATGATCCAAATCAACTAAACCATGTCCGATCATCACGTGAGATGGAGTAGTTTCAATGGTGAACATCACTATGTTGATCATATCTACTATATGATTCACGCTCGACCTTTCGGTCTCAGTGTTCCGAGGCCATATCTGCATATGCTAGGCTCATCAAGTTTAGCGTGAGTATTCCGCGTGTGCAACTGTTTTGCACCCGTGGTATTTGAATGTAGAGCCTATCACACCCAACCATCACGTGGTGTCTCAGCACAAAGAACTTTCGCAATGGTGCATACCCAGGGAGAACACTTATACCTTGATAATTTAGTGAGAGATCATCTTATAATGCTACCGTCAATCAAAGCAAGATAAGATGCATAAAAGATAAACATCACATGCAATCAATATAAGTGATATGATATGGCCATCATCATCTTGTGCTTGTGATCTCCATCTCCGAAGCACCGTCATGATCACCATCGTCACCGGCGCCACACCTTGATCTCCATCGTAGCATCGTTGTCGTCTCGCCAACTTATGCTTCTACGACTATCGCTACCGCTTAGTGATAAAGTAAAGCATTACAGGGCGATTGCATTGCATACAATAAGCGACAACCATATGGCTCTGCCAGTTGCCGATAACTTCGGTTACAAAACATGATCATCTCATACAATAAAATATAGCATCATGCCTTGACCATATCACATCACAACATGCCTGTAAAAACAAGTTAGACGTCCTCTACTTTGTTGTTGCAAATTTTACGTCGCTGCTACGGGCTGAGCAAGAACCGTTCTTACCTACGCAACAAAACCACAACGATAGTTTGTCAAGTTAGTGCTATTTTAACCTTCTCAAGGACCGGGCGTAGCCACACTCGGTTCAACTAAAGTTGGAGAAACCGACACCCGCCAGCCACCTGTGTGCAAAGCACGTCGGTAGAACCAGTCTCGCGTAAGCTTACGCGTAATGTCGGTCCGGGCTGCTTCATCCAACAATACCACCGAACCAAAGTATGACATGTTGGAAAGCAGTATGACTTATATCGCCCACAACTCGCTTGTGTTCTACTCATGGATATAACATCTACGCATAAAACCAGGCTCGGATGCCACTTTTGGGGAATGTAGTAATTTCAAAAAAATTCCCACGCACACACAGGATCATGGTGATGCATAGCAATGAGATGGGAGCGTGTTGTCCACGTACCCTCGTAGACCGAAAGCGGAAGCGTTAGCACAACGCGGTTGAAGTAGTCGTACGTCTTCACGAGCCGATTGATCAAGTACCGAACGCATGGCACCTCCGAGTTCAGCACAAGTTCAGCTCGATGACATCCCTCGAACTCCGATCCAGCCGAGCTTTGAGGGAGAGTTTCGTCAGCACGACGGCAAGGTGATGTGATGATGTTCTACCGATGCAGGGCTTCGCCTAAGCACCGCTACAATATTATCGAGGTGGATTATGGTGGAGGGGGGAACCGCACACGGCTAGGAGATCAAGAGATCAATTGTTGTGTCTATGGGGTGCCCCCCTGCCCCCGTATATAAAGGAGCAAGGGAGGGAGAGGCGGCAGGCCAGTAGGAGGCGTGCCAGGAGGAGTCCTACTCCCACTGGGAGTAGGATTCCCTCCTTTCCTATAGCGAGTAGGAGAAGGGGAAGGAGGAGGGAGAGAGGAAGGAAAGGGGGGCGCCCCCCTCCTTGTCCAATTCGGACTAGAGGGGGAGGGGGCGCGCGGCCTGCCTTGGCCGCCATCCTCTTCTCCACTAAGGCCCATGTAGGCCCATTAAACCCTCGGGGTTCCAGTAACCCCCGGTACTCCGGTAAAATCCCGATTTCACCCGGAACACTTCCCATATCCAAATATAGGCTTCCAATATATCAATCCTTATGTCTCGACCATTTTGAGACTCCTTGTCATGTCCGTGATCACATCCGGGAATCCGAACTATCTTCGGTACATCAAAACATATAAACTCGTAATATAACCGTCATCAAACTTTAAGCGTGCAGACCCTACGGGTTCGAGAACTATGTAGACATGACCGAGACATGTCTCTGGTCAATAACCAATAGCAGAACCTGGATGCTCATATTGGCTCCCACATATTCTATGAAGATCATTATCGGTCAGACCGCATAAAAACATACGTTGTTCCCTTTGTCATCGGTATGTTACTTGCCTGAGATTCGATCGTCGGTATCTCAATACCTACTTCAATCTCATTACCGACAATTCTCTTTACTCGTTCTGTAATACATCATTCCGCAACTAACTCATTAGTTGCAATGCTTGCAAGGCTTATAGTGATATGCATTACCGAGTGGGCCCAGAGATACCTCTCCGACAATCGGAGTGACAAATCCTAATCTCGAAATACGCCAACCCAACTAGTACCTTCGGAGACACCTGTAGAGCACCTTTACAATCACCCAATTACGTTGTGACGTTTGGTAGCACACAAGGTGTTCCTCTGGTAAACGGGAGTTGAATAATCTCATAGTCATAGGAACATGTATAAGTCATGAAGAAAGCAATAGCAGAATACTAAACGATCATGTGCTAAGCTAACGGAATGGGTCGAGTCAATCACATCATTCTCCTAATGATGTGATCCCATTAATCAAATGACAACTCATGTCAATGGCTAGGAAAAATAACCATCTTTGATCAATGAGCTAGTCAAGTAGAGGCATACTAGTGACACTCTGTTTGTCTATGTATTCAGACAAGTATTATGTTTCCAGTTAATACAATTCTAGCATGAATAATAAAAATTTATCATGATATAAGGAAATAAATAATAACTTTATTATTGCCTCTAGGGCATATTTCCTTCACACATCACTATAAGCCTTACAAGCAATGTGACTAATGAGCTAGTTGCGGGATGATGCATTACGGAATGAGTAAAGAGACTTGCCGGTAACGAGATTGAGCTAGGTATTGAGATACCGATGATCGAATATCGGGCAAGTAACATATCGATGACAAAGGGAACAACGTATGTTGTTATGCGGTTAGACTGATAAAGATCTTCGTAGAATATGTAGGAACCAATATGAGCATCCAGGTTCCGCTATTGGTTATTGACCGGAGACGTGTCTCGGTCATGTCTACATAGTTCTCGAACCCGTAGGGTCCGCACGCTTAAAATTCTGTGATGATCGATATTATGAGTTTATATGTTTTGATGTACCGAAGGTAGTTCGGAGTCCCGGATATGATCATGAACATGAAGAGGAGTCTCAAAATTGTCGAGACGTAAAGATCGATATATTGGATGACTATGTTCGGACACCGGAAATGTTTCGGGAGGTTTCGGGCATATACCGGAGTACCGGGGGGTTACCAGAACCCCCGGGGAGTATATTGGGCCCAATGGGCCTTAGTGGAGAAGAGGAGGGGCGGCCAGGGCAGGCCACACGCCCCCTCACCCTCTAGCGGCGCCCCCTTTCCTTCCCTTCTCTCTCCTCCTTCCCCCTTCTCCTACTCCTACTAGGAAAAGAGGTGTCCTACTCCCGGTGGGAATAGGACTCCCCCTTGGCGCCCCCTCCTCCTTGGCTGGCCGCCTCCCCCCTAACTCCTTTATATACGGGGGCAGGGGGCACCCTAGAACACACAAGTTGATCATTGATCTCTCCCAGCCGTGTGCGGTGCCCTCCACCATAATCCACCTCGATCATATCGTAGCAGTGCTTAGGCGAAGTCCTGCGACGGTAGCTTCATCAACATCGTCACCATGCTGTCGTGCTGATGAAACTCTCCCTCGAGCTCTACTGGATCGTGAGTTTGCGGGACGTCACCAAGCTGAACTTGTGCTGAACGCGGAGGTGCCGTACGTTCGTTACTGAGGATCGATCGATCATGAAGACGTACAACTACATCAACCGCATTGTCATAACGCTTCCGCTTAACGGACTACGAGGGTACGTGGACGACACTCTCCCCTCTTGTTGCTATGCATCACTATGATCTTGAGCGTGCGTAGGAATTTTTTTGAAATTACTACGTTCCCCAACAGTGGCATCCGAGCCTGGTTTATGCGTAGATGTTATATGCACGAGTAGAACACAAGTGAGTTGTGGGTGATACAAGTCATACTGCTTACCAGCATGTCATACTTTGGTTCGGCGGTATTATTGGATGAAGCGACCCGGACCGGCATTACGCGTACGCTTACGCGAGACTGGTGCTACCGACGTGCTTTGCACACAGATGGCTGGCGGGTGTTAGTTTCTCCAACTTTAGTTGAACCGAGTATGGCTACTCCCGGTCCTTGAGAAAGTTAAAACAGCACTAACTTGGCGAACTATCGTTGTGGTTTTGATGCGTAGGTAAGCACAGTTCTTGCTCAGCCCATAGCAGCCACGTAAAATTTGCAACAAGAAAGTAGAGGATGTCTAACTTGTTTTTGTAGGGCATGTTGAGATGTGATATGATCAAGACATGATGCTATATTTTATTGTATGAGATGATCATTGAGGGAGTCCTGGATTAGGGGGTGTCCGGATAGCCGAACTATCACCGTTGGCCGGACTCCTTGACTATGAAGATACAAGATTGAAGACTTCGTCCCTTGTCCGGATAGGACTTTCCTTGGCGTGGAAGGCAAGCTTGGCGTCACGTATATGTAGATTTCCTACCATTGTAACCGACTCGTGTAACCCTAACCCTATTCGGTGTCTATATAAACCGAAGGGTTTTAGTCCGTGGGGCGGGGAAAAACAATCATACCATAGGCTAGCTTCTAGGGTTTAGCCTCTCTCGATCTCGTGGTAGATCTACTCTTGTACTACCCATATCATCAATATTAATCAAGCAGGAGTAGGGTATTACCTCCATCGAGAGGGCCGAACACAGGGTAAAAACATCGTGTCCCTTGTCTCCTGTTACCATCCGCCTAGGCGCATAGTTGGGACCCCCTACCGAGATCCGCGGTTTGACACCGACATTGGTGCTTTCATTGAGAGTTCCTCTGTGTCATCATCTTTAGGCCCGATGGCTCCTTAGATCATCAACAACGATGCGGTCCAGGGTGAGACTTTTCTCCCCGGACAGATCTTCGTATTCGGCGGCTTTGCACTGCGGGCCAATTCACTTGGCCATCTGGAGCAGATCGAAAACTACGCCCCTGGCCATCAGTTCAGATTTGGGAGTTTGAACTACACGGCCGACATCCCCGGAGATTTGATCTTCGACGGATTCGAGCCACAGCCAAGTGTACCGCACTGTCTCGATGGGCATGATCTAGCTCTGCCGCCGAACAGTGCCTTGGATGCCACACCAGAGTCCGTTGCGACCCTTAGCTTGGAGCCGACTCCCCCAATCGAGGACGAGTGGTTGGACACCGCCTCGGGGGCTACGATCTCTACGGCGATTGACCCAAACTCCATCCGTGTCCTTTGCGAAGACCGTGACTCCGGGGTGCCGGACTCCTCTCCGGACTCTGAACCCTCCGCGCCCCTGCCAATCGAATCCGATTGGGCACCGGTCATGGAGTTCACTGCCGCAGACATCTTTCAGCACTCGCCCTTTGGCGACATCCTGAATTCACTAAAGTCTCTCTCTTTATCGGGAGAGCCTGGCTGGACTACGGTCGGGAAGGTTGGGATGTGGACGAGCGAAGAAATTCAACACCACCCACCACCCACTTTGTAGCCACTTGTCGATGATTTAACCGACATGCTCGACCGACTCCGAAGACATCGGCGGTATGGACGGCGATGCTAGAGGCGACCAGAACCAGCGCCTACGAGGGCCTTTGGAAGGCCACCTCGTCATATGACATATACATGGTGGACATCCCAAAAGATAGGAATGGCGATGGAGCGGCGGAGGCGACCCTCAAGAAACAACCCAAGCGCCCGGCGTCGTGGCGCGCGCTCTAAATCCGCCACAATAAAAATGGCGATTCCGACCTTGGAGATAATAACACCCAGACGGTCTTGAAGTAAACCCCCTCGGCAGGATTCAACACGGAGGAGGAGAAGCCAGCCCTCATGATAGGCGGCGGGGCGGGGAGGTGGAGGGCGATAATTATATGCCTCCCTCGAAGGCGAGGCAAGCCTCGGCGACGATGAATTCGTCATGCACGAGGCTGACGAGCAGGGCGTTTCAAGCGCGGGCTTATAGCCACGGCAAGCAGCCTCAAGAAAAAGCAGCAGCAGCTTAGAGCTGACCAAGACTTGCTAGGCAGCGGATGGGTGAAGTCCTTGCAGCGAAGAGTATGAACTCGAGCGCCCCTCCAAGAGATACGCAAACACAGGCTGCTACCCCAATTAGAGAAGCAACACCCAAACCTACATCACCAGGCGCATGATCGGCCCGACCCGGCCACCCGTGGTCGCGACAGAGAGCCTCTAGACCCTCCATTCAAGCCGTACTCGGCGTCGCGAAAAATACCAAAGGCAGGGAAGCGTGCGGACCTGCGAGACATATTGGAGGACAAGGCAAGGCAAACAAGATCGATCTCACGGATCGCGTGGGCGCCACGACCGCGTGGCGATAACCGTCACGCCGGATACAACAATTCCGGCCGGGCCGAACACAATAGACAAAGCTCATTTGAGCTGCGTCATGATGTAGCTCAATATAGAGGCGCCGCACACCCACTATGCTTCTCAGATGAAGTAATGGATCATCAAATCCCCGAGGGTTTCAAACCCGTAAACATCGAATCATACGATGGTACCACAGATCCTGCGGTCTGGATCAAGGACTATCTCCTCCATATCCACATGGCCCTTGGTGATGATCTACATGCCATCAAATACCTCCCCTCAAGCTTAAAGGACCAGCTCGGCATTGGCTCAACAGCTTGCCGGCAGAGTCAATCGGTTGTTGGAAGGACACGGAAGCCGCATTTCTTGATAACTTCCGGGGCACATATATGCGACCACCGGCGCCGATGACCTCAGCCATATAATTCAGCAGCGGAAGAATCGGCCGACAATTACGGGCGCGGTTCCTAACAAAGAAAAATCAGATCGTCATTGTCGGGAGGCGATGGCGCTAGCAACCTTCAAACATAACATCCATGACGAGTGGCTTGCCCGGCACCTAGGGCAGGAAAAGCCAAAATCCATGGCAGCCCTCACCACACTCATGACCCGCTTTTGCGCGGAGAGGACAAGTAGCTAGCTCGAAGCAACAACTTGGCCAAACACCACGATAGTTCGGATACCAAGGACAGCAATGGCAGGTCGCGTCGCAACAAGCATAAGCGCCGCTTTAGCGGTGATAATGCTGAAGATCGACAATAAATGCGGATTAAGAGGCTCTAAACTTCGGTCGTGGAAGAAGCCATTCAAAAGAAATACCGGGCCCGTCCAACTTGGACCGAATACTCGATCGCTTGTGCGGATACATGGCACCCCGAAAACCAGCCAACCACACCAACAGGGATTGTTGGGTGTTCAAACAACAGGCAAGCTAAGCGCCGAAAACAACGATAAGGGGCTGCATAGCGATGTGAGGAAGAGCCCGACGCCCGAGCAGTAGAGGGCGAAGGTTTCCCCCACAAGTGCAGACGGTGAACATGATATCGCAACCCACATACCCAAAAGGGAGCGGCGTGCACTAAAGGGGCGTATCTGCGATGGAGCGGTCGCCCAAGTTCAACCCATGGTCTTCTGCCCGATCACCTATGATCGAAGGACCACCCACTAGCATCCGTCACGGTGGATTCGCGCATTGGTTCTTGACCCAATCATCGGCGGATTTCACCTCACTAGAGTCTGATGGATGGAGGTAGCAACTGAACTTGCTTTATCGGGATACGGTCGCCAAAATGGGCATAGACCCCCAAGTTAAACCCACAAAGGCGACCATTAAAGGCGTCATACCAGGTGTAGAGGCCAATTGTATAGGCTCGGTTACACTCGAAGTGGTCTTGGATCCCGGATAACTTCGAAGCGAAGAGTTAATCTTGACATAGTCCCGTTCTGGCGGCTATCATGCCTTTGCTTGGACTAACCGCATTTGCAAAGTTCAATGCGGTGCCGCACTATGCATACCTCAAGCTCAAGATGCGGGCCCTCGAGGGTAATCACGGTCAATGGAAACACGAGCGCTCTCCGAGCGGAGGAGCACACGGCGGACCCTCACGGCGGAGGTGCAAGCAGCCTCTCACAGCAATTCTCGAGTCCGGCTATTAAGCGTCCGGCCATCGTCAAAGCGGCGCGGAGTAACCTACAACAAGACCGCTGGCACGATCCGAGCACGCGTAGCAATCCGGCCCCAACCCCAGCCCTCGCAAAACAGCGAAGCCAGTACTACGCGTACATAACTACGCTCTGGAGATACCATGGGCCTAAAGGGAGGGGCACGACCACGGCATGCCCAGAATGCGGCTCAACCGCACCAGGGGCTCCCAATTGTGTCATTCTTTTTCTTTCTTCTTTTTTCTTACTTCCAGGACTCAGTTTTCCAGAAGTCCTGTCGGCACTAAATTGCCGAACTCACGATGCAACAGCCAGGAAACAAAAGCTACGTCAGTGTCCGGTGGTCTCTACTACGAGCATTATACCTGTTTTACATACCATCCCGCAGCTTACCCCTGGAGGGGGACATGTTAAATAGTCCCATCCCTTGCTTATCGCACTATTAGTATCATTCTACTTCCATTGCAGTACCTTTTTGAATAAACAATACATAGCTTTTGCCTATTATTGCACTCCTTTCTTTATCTATATATATGTTCATTTCATGACATGTTGCACCTGTACACTTTAGTACGGCCAATACACCAGGGCTTAAGTACCCCAAAAGTATGGTGCGATAAGTCGAACACTTTCACAAGTGCGGCACCGAACTTATAGCATTATATGCATCGGCTCGAATCATGTCTTGGGTCAATAGTTGGGTTTGCCCGGCTCCCATGTTTTGGTACCTTACATTCCGTTATATCGGCTAAGGTAGCGCTGGGAGAACCACTGCGATTGTGCCCGGTTGAGCTGGGTTGAGCACCTCGGTGGAAAGCTAAAACTGACCGTCATGATAGGCGAGAGCGATCGCTGTTCGAAGGTTTTCGGGTCCCTAAAGAGTTATGCGCTTAGGCGAGTCGGTATTGTCCGGCCAAAGGCGTGGATAGCGCCCGAACTTCGGTCTTCAAATACTAGGGGCTTGCGAAATTTAAAATTATAGAATTCTATGGCTAAGTGAGAGTGTTCAAGCACTATAAGTCCGGTTGCCTTGTTCGTTGCGTTGGCGCCTCCTCGATGGACCCAGAATGGGAACAAGGCGCTCAAGTTTATCCCGAACACCCGGCACTTTCGTGGCATGGGGTTGAAGCCAACGACTTGCCATCTCTCAAATTTGATAAGCGGCCGCCTGAAGGTAATATTTTAAATTAACAAGCGTTGCTTAGCGCATATGAACAAGTTTTCAGCGTATAGGATAACAAATGCGAGTCTATTAAAAATTACATCTTTGGAGCACTCATCCGCTATCTGGCGGGCACCCTTGAGGGCGCCCTCATAGTACATTTCGGGCTTGCGATGCTCCTTTCCCTTGATGGCCCGTCCGTCAAGCTTCTCGCATCAGCTTTCCCAGTGCACTTTAGCACGGGCAAGGGCCCGACGGGCACCTTCAATGCAGACGGAGCGCTTGATGACTTCAATCCATGGACAAATGTCCACCAGCCGCTGCACTAGCCTGAAGTAGCTCCCAGGCATGGCTTCCAATGGCCACAGCCAAACTATGAGGCCCTTCATGGCCTGTTCAGCAACCTTAATGGGGCTCGACCAGCTGCTTCATTTGGTCGCTCGAAAGCACGGACGTTGGCCTCGGCAAGCTGAGACCAGAACACCTTTTCCGTCGAGCTCCCCTCCTTGGCGCGGTAGAACGCGGTAGCATCAGACACACTACGGGGCAGATCTGCGAACGCTCCTGGAGAGCTCCGAATCCGGGTAAGTAATAGGTAATTCACTTTCACATGCTTGCTTTGCATAAAGATTGCCTTACCCGCTGCTATCTTCTTTAATGATTCAATTTCTTGGAGGGCTTTTGGGGCTTCGGCCTTAGCGGCTTTGGCACTCTCAAGAGCCGAGGCGAGCTCGGACTCACGAGTCTTCGAGTCACACTCCAAACTCTCATGTTTTTCCACGAGAGCATGGAGCTCTTGCCGCACCTCCACCACCCGCTCCTCCTGCTTCTCTCGCTCGGTGCGCTCCGCGGCTGCTTTGATTTCGGCCACGGACACCGCTTCCTTCAGGGTCGCCACCTCGTTCGTGGCCCCTACAATACCCATGTTATTCGTGTCATTTTTTGCAACCGAATCCTTTTTATAAGATATTTCTTTAATAAGGTATTGCTTACCTTCCCTATCCTCGAGCTGCTTCTTGGCAAGGCTGAGCTCGTTCTCGGCCCGCTCGAGGCTCTGCTTCAATGCATTGACCTCCGCAGTCTGTGCGGCAGAGGGCAGCAACGCAGCCCGCATTCGCATATTGACATACTTATGTTAGACTCCTGCGTATATCTTTTTAGATCCTTAGTCGGCTTTTCTTTCCGAACACGAACTAAGCATCGAGGGCTCTGTCTATGCGGTAATATTTTACATATTCTAAACTTACCTCAAAGCCTGTTAGAAGGCTGAGTGCGAGCTTGATCAGCCCGCTCTTGGCGGATGAACTTTCGGATCACCACACTCATAGCAGTGCGGTGCTCCTCCTCGATGGGCTGTTAAGCGCCTCCGATGCTATCAGTGCCTCCGGTTGGGACGGAGGACACGGCGTCTTACCCTTCTTCTGAAGGGGCGCTTGTCGGACTTGAACCGCTGAAGGTTCAGTATGGAGTCGGACAAGGGTCGGGCTTAGAGCCCCAGGGGTCTCGCTCCCTCGCGCTGAGTCGGGAGGCTGCCTTGCGGCGCCTCCTGCGCCACCTCCTCTTGACCAGGCCCCCTCGGGGCCCCACCTCGGCGTCGTCCGCAGCTTGAGGTGAGGAGGCGGAAGTGAAGTACTATCCACTTCCGGCGAATTGAGGGACCCTTCGATGAAGCGGCGAGCTCGTCCTTAGGCGGGCTGCGATTATTCGGCATTAGAGAACACTATGCAATGAAAAAAAAGCCATGGGTATCCGGACACTTACGATCTCGCTAGGGGCTTGGCCTTGTTGGCCCTCCTCCTCGTCGTTGTCGGCGTTGGTGGAGAAATGCGGAGGAAGGTCCTTCCCATCTTGTACCCTCGGCCTCCCGGTTAGGGCGGCCTTCCTTTCTTCTCTCCTCTCGCTGGGGAGAAGCTTCTTTCCTCCTCCTCCTCGGAGGAGATTCCGCCAGGGTTGTCGGGCGATGAGTCCGACAGCACTGGCGCCGGAAACTCCTTGAGTTCCGTGGCCTCCTTCTTGGCCTTCTTCTCGGCACCACGTGAGGTGCGGAGCCAAGAGCCCCGTCAATCAGGCGTCCGCTGGGTCTTCGGCAAAAGGGCGGACAGTTAATCTGTCCGGGCGTCTTCAACCAGATCTGTCAAAGGTTAGGGAGTTTTAGATCCCACATAGAGTCAATCTATGAAAACAAGAGTCCCATAAATAGTAAAATAACCTACCTCGCTGGCTTGGCGCTGCGAGCTGAATCGCGATCTTGGTGGCGGATGTAGAACCTCGGCGCCCTTGAACAGCACCTTCCGGGCATCTTAAATGCGTAGTGTCGAAGAGCCTTTTTAAATGGGGTGTTGTGCCGGATCGAACTCCCACAATTTGAAGGCCCGTTGTTGGCATGGGAGAATCCGGCGGATGTGCATCACCTGGATAACGTTGACAAGCCTGAGATTCTTGTCCGCCAAGTTTCAGACGCAGGTTTGGAGTCCGGATAGCTCGTCCGAATCACCCCACGACAGGCCCGTCTCTTTCCATGATGTGAGCCGTGTGGGGAGGCCAGATCGGAATTTGGGGACCGCCGCCCATTGAGAGTCGTGCGGCTCGGTGATGTAGAACCACCCCGATTGCCACCCCTTTATGGTCTCCACAAAGGCCCTCGAGCCATAGGACTTTAGCCATCTTGCCAACCATGGCACCTCCGCACTCCGTTTGGCGGCCGCCCACTACCTTGGCTTGACATTGAAGCTCTTCAGCCATAAGCGAAGTGGGGCTGGATCTGAAGGAAGGCCTCGCCTGCAGCGATGAACGCCGAGATGTTGAGGATGAAATTGGGGCCAGATCATGGAAGTCAGGCCGTAGTAGAACATGAGCCCCGGACAAATGGGTGAAGTGGAAAACCTAGTCCCGGAGGAAGTGGGTGAAAACACCACCCTCTCATGGGGCACAGGGGGTTGGAATGAGCTGCCCCTCGTCGGGTAGCTGGTGCGCGATGTTCTTTGGACAAGTATCCGGCCTTCGCAGCTTTGATGTGCCCTCCATGACGGAGGAGGCCATCCACCTGCCTCCCGCTCGGGACATAGTTGGAGAAGGTTGAGGTGGGATGTGCGGACTTGGGTATTTGGAGCTCTAGTCTTGTGAAATGGATGAGCAAAGGAGGAAGAGGCGTGGGTGAAAAGGTGGATCCTTATCCCTTATATGAATGAGACGAAGCTATCGTCCCTCGCCACTGGTAAAACTCGCTTATCTCCCAAGCGCCGTAATCAATGGTGCGGATGGGTTACCACGTCCGTATTGATGGGAATCCCGGAATAAGGGGCACGATCTCCGCTTTGATAAGGCGTGCCAAGGAAACACGCCTTGCTAAGCGCTAAGGTGGAACAGTAAAAAGCGATTAGTATAAAGGCACTGGCCGTCTTTGTGATGTCACCCGTGGAATCGTCAACAGATCTGTGCAAAATTATTCTCTCTCGGTGGACACTATCCTTGTGTTCAAAACCTTCTAAGTATTCGGAAGAAACCGCCTTGCAATGCGAAGACAATATCGCGCGGACTCGTCATCATTGAAGCTGGTTCGAGGGCTCTGAGGAGTCTGGATTAGGGGTGTCGGATAGCGAACTAGCACCGTTGGCGGACTCTGGACTATGAAGATACAAGATTGAAGACATCGTCCCTTGTCCGGATAGGACTTTCCTTGGCGTGGAAGGCAAGCTTGGCGTCTGGATATGTAGATTTCCTACCATTGTAACCGACTACGTGTAACCCTAACCCTATTCGGTGTCTATATAAACCGAAGGGTTTTAGTCCGTAGGGACGGAAAAACAATCATACCATAGGCTAGCTTCTAGGGTTTAGCCTCTACGATCTCGTGGTAGATCTACTCTTGTACTACCCATATCATCAATATTAATCAAGAAGGAGTAGGGTATTACCTCCATCGAGAGGGCGAACCTGGATAAAAACATCGTGTCCTTGTCTCCCGTTACCATCCGCCTAGGCGCAGAGTTCGGACCCCCTACCGAGATCCGCGGTTTGACACCGACAATCATGTTTTGTAGCGGATTATCGATGGCGGCAGAAGCCATATGATTGTCGCTTTATTGTATGCAATGCAATCCCATAATTGCTTTACTTTATCACTAAGCGGTAGCGATAGTCGTAGAAGCAATAGTTGGCGAGGCGACAACGATGCTACGATGGAGATCAAGCTGTTCGCCGGTGACGATGGTGATCATGGCGGTGCTTTGGAGATGGAGATCAAAGGCACAAGATGATGATGGCCATATCATATCACTTATATAGATTGCATGTGATGTTTATCCTTTATGCATCTTATTACGCTTTGATTGATGGTAGCATTATAAGATGATCCCTCACTAAATTTCAAGGTATAAGTGTTCTCCACGAGTATGCACCGTTAAAGCTTCGTCGTGCTTGAGACACCACGTGATGATCGGGTGTGATAAGCTCTATGTTCAAATACAGGTGTAAGCCATTTTGCACACGAGAATACTTGGGTTAAACTTGGCGAGCTGGCATATGCGAGATATGGCCTCGGAACCTTGAGACAGAAAGGTCGAGCATGAATCATATAGTAAATATGATCAACATAGTGATGTTCACCATTGAAAACTACTCCATCTCACGTGATGATCGGACATGGTTTAGATGAGATGGATCACGTGATCACTTAGATGATTCGAGGGATGTCTATCTAAGTGGGAGTTCTTAAGTAATATGATTAATTGAACTTTTTAATTTTTCATGAACTTAGTACCTGATAGTATTTTTCTTGTATATGTTGTTGTAGATAGATGGCCCGTGCTGTTGTTCCGTTGAATTTTAATGCGTTCCTTGAGAAAGCAAAGTTGAAAGATAATGGTAGCAATTACACGGATTGGGTCCGTAACTCGAGGATTATCCTCATTGCTGCACAGAAGAATTACGTCCTGGTAGCACCGTTGGGTGCCAAGCCTACTGTAGATGCAACTGACGACGTTAAGAACGTCTGGCAGAGCAAAGCTGATGACTACTCGATAGTTCAGTCTGCCATGCTTTACGACTTAGAACCGGGACTTCAATGACGTTTTGAACGTCATGGAGCATATGAGATGTTCCAGGAGTTGAAGTTAATATTTCAAGCAAATGCCCGGATTGAGAGATATGAAGTCTGTAATAAGTTCTACAGCTGCAAGATGGAGGAGAATAGTTCTGTCAGTGGACATATACTCAAAATGTCTGGGTATAATAACCACTTGATTCAACTAGGAGTTAATCTTCCGGATGATAGTGTCATTGACAGAATTCTTCAATCACTGCCACCAAGCTATAAGAGCTTTGTGATGAACTATAATATGCAAGGGATGGATAAGACAATTTCCAGGCTCTTCGCAATGCTGAAGGCTGCGGAGGAAGAAATCAAGAAGGAGCATCAAGTGTTGATGGTCAACAAGACCACCAGTTTCAAGAAAAAGGGTAAAGGGAAGAAGAAGGGCAACTTCAAGAAGAACAACAAATAAGTTGCTGCTCGGGAGAAGAATCCCAAGTCTGGACCTAAGCACGAGGCCGAGTGCTTCTCTGCCAAAGCAGATTTGGTCCTTTGGAAGTGGAACTGCCCCAAGTATTTGGCGGATAAGAAGGATGGCAAGGTGAACAAAGGTATATGTGATATACATGTTATTGAAGTGTAACTTACTAATGCTCGCATGATAGCACCTTGGTATTTGATCTGGTTACATTGCTAATATTTGCAACTCGAAAGCAGGGACTACGGATTAGCGAAGATTGGCTAAGGGCGAGGTGACGATCTTGCGTGGGAAATGGTTCCAAAGTCTATGTGATCGCGGTCGGCACACTACCTCTACATCTATTTTTGGGATTAGTTTTAGACCTGAATAATTGTTATTTGGTGCCAGCGTTAAGCATGAACATTATACCTGCATCTTGTTTGATGCGAGACGGTTATTCATTTAAATCGGAGAATAATGGTTGTTCTATTTATATGAGTAATATCTTTTATGGTCATGCACCCGTGAAGAGTGGTCTATTTTTATTAAATCTCGATAGTAGTGATACACATATTCATAATATTGAAGCCAAAAGATGTAGAGTTGATAATGATAATGCAACTTATTTGTGGCACTGTCATTTAGGTCATATTGGTGTAAAGTGCATGAAGAAACTCCATACTAATGGACTTTTGGAACCACTTGATTATGATCACTTGGTACTTGCGAACCATGCCTCATGGGCAAGATGACTAAAACGCCGTTCTCCGAAACAAAGGAGCGAGCAACAGATTGGTTGGAGATCATACATACTGATGTATGTGGTCCAATGAATATTGAGGCTCGCGGCGGGTATCCTTATTTTCTCACCTTCACGGATGATTTGTGCAGATATGGGTATATCTACTTTATGAAACATAAGTCTGAAACATTTGAAAAGTTCAAAGAATTTCAGAGTGAAGTGGAAAATCATCGTAACAAGAAAATAAAGTTTCTACGATCTGATTGTGGAGGAGAATATTTGAGTTACGAGTTTGGTCTACATTTGAAGCAATGCGGAATAGTTTTGCAACTCACGCCACCCGGAGCACCACAGCGAAATGGTGTGTCCGAATGTCGTAATCGTACTTTACTAGATATGGTGCGATCTATGATGTCTCTTACAGATTTACCGCTATCGTTTTGGGGTTATGCTTTAGAGACGGCTGCATTCATGTTAAATAGGGCACCATCGAAATCCGTTGAGACGACACCTTATGAACTGTGGTTTGGCAAGAAACCAAAGTTGTCGTTTCTTAAAGTTTGGGATTGCGATGCTTCTGTGAAAAAGTTTCAACCTGATAAGCTCGAACCCAAATCGGAGAAATGTGTCTTCATAGGATACCCAAAGGAAACTATTGGGTACACCTTCTATCACAGATCCGAAGGCAAGACATTTGTTGCTAAGAATGGATCCTTTCTAGAGAAGGAGTTTCTCTCGAAAGAAGTGAGTGGGAGGAAAGTAGAACTTGATGAGGTAACTGTACCTACTCCTTTATTGGAAGTAGTTCATCACAGAAACCAGTTTCTGTGACACCTACACCAATCAGTGAAGAAGCTAATGATATTGATCATGAAACTTCAGATCAAGTTACTACCGAACCTCGTAGGTCAACCAGAGTGAGATCCGCACTAGAGTGGTACGGTAATCCTATTCTGGAGGTCATGTTACTTGACAAAGGCGAACCTACGAACTATGAAGAAGCGATGGTGAGCCCAGATTCCGCAAAAAGGCTTGAGGCCATGAAATCTGAGATGGGATCCATGTATGAAAACAAAGTGTGGACTTTGGTTGACTTGCCCGATGATCGGCAAGCCATAGAGAATAAATGGATCTTCAAGAAGAAGGTATGTTGTGGTAATGTTCTTGTCTACAAAGCTCAACTTGTTGCAAAGGTTTTGACAAGTTCAAGGAGTTGACTACGATGAGACTTTCTCACCGTAGCGATGCTTAAGTCTGTCGAATCATGTTAGCAATTGCGCATTTATGATTATGAAATTTGGCAAAGGATATCAAAACTGCATTCTGAATGGATTTACGGAAGAAGAGTTGTATATGATGCAACGGAAGGTTTTGTCGATCAAAGGGAGCTAACAAAGTATGTAAGCTCCGGCGATCCATTTATGGACTGGTGCAAGCCCATCGGAGTTGGAATAAGCGTTTTGATAGTGTGATCAAAGCATATGGTTTATCTGAGACTTTTGGAGAAGCACGTATTTACAAGAAAGTGAGTGGGAGCTCTGTAGCATTTCTAATATTATATGTGGATGAAATATTGCTAATTGGTAATGATATAAAATTTCTGGATAGCATAAAAGGATACTTGAATAAGAGTTTTCAATGAAAGACCTTGATAACCCAGAAGTATAGGGGATCATAATAGTTTTCGATAAGTAAGGCGTCGAACCCAGCGAGGAGCTAAAGGTAGAACAAATATTCCCTAAAGTTCTATCGACCACCGATACAACTCTCATGCGCAATGTTTACTTTACCTAGAACAAGTATGAAACTAGAAGTACTTTGTAGGTTTTTTGGATAAGCTTGCAATAAAGTAAAAACACGAAAATAAAACTAGGGGCTGTTAAGGTAAAGAAACAACTAAAGTAAATATAGAGAGTGTGGAAAAGTTATGGTAGGTGGTTGAAATTGTCCCTAAGCAATTGACTACTTTACTAGACCGATAGCAAGTATTATGTGGGAGAGGCCACTGCTAGCATGTCATACCTTACTTGGAATTCTATGCACTTATGATTGGAACTATTAGCAAGCATCCATAACTACTAACATTCATTAAGGTAAATCCCAACCATAGCATTAAGATATATTGGTCCCCTTCAATCCGTATGCATCAATTTCTATGCTAGGTTGAAGCTTCTGTCACTCTTGCCCTCAATACATAGTCCTATCAACATACAACTAACCCTAAGGTATGATCCATGCGTCCTCATATGATGGGCACCAAGGACATCAACATAACCACAAGCAAATTAAATCAATCATAGCAATTCATCAACCACCAATAGGACAATGAAAATCTACTCGAGACATCATAGGATGGCAACACATCATTGGAAAATAATATGAAGCATAAAGCACCATGTTCAAGTAGAGGTACAGCGGGTTGCGGGAGAGTGGACCGCTGTAGATAGAGGGGAAGGTGATGGAGATGTTGGTGAAGATGGCGGAGGTGTTGGTGTAGATCGCGGTGATGATGATGGCCCTGGCGGCGTTCGGCGCCACCGGAGCAAGGGGAAAGCCCCTTCTTCTTCTTCCTTGACCTTCTCCTAGATGGGAGAAGGGTTTCCCCTCTGTTCCTTGGCTCCCATGGCTTGGGAGGCGAGAGCCCCTCGAGATTGAATCTATCTCTCTGTTTCTGCGTTACATTACGGCTCTGTTTCACCGTTTGGCGTATATATGGAGATCCGTAACTCCGATTGGCCTGAAACCTTCGCCGTGATTTTTTTTCTGAATATTATCTTTCTTGCGGCAAAAGAAGAGCATCAACCGCCTTACGGTGGGCTCATGAGGGTAGGCGGCGCGCCCGGGGAGGGGGGGGAGGCACGCCCCCCTGCCTCGTGACCACCTCGGGCACCGTCTCGCATGGATTTTTCTTCTGGAATTTTCCATATTTTCCAAAAATAAGCTCCGTCCGTTTTTATCCCATTTGGATTCCGTTTGATATGGATATTCTGCGAAACATAAAACATGCAACAGAGGGAGGCGGCCTTTGGGCCTTTGGATGAATATGTTAGTCCCAAAAATAATATAAAAAGTTGCCAAAAGGTATATGAAAGTGAATAATATTAGCATGGAACAATCAAAAATTATAGATACGACGGAGACATATCAGGATCCCCAAGCTTAATTTCTGCTTGTCCTCGAGTAGGTAAATGATAAAAAAGAATAATTTTTGATGTGGAATGCTACCTAGCATAACCTTGATCATATGTCTAATTATGGCATGAATATTAAGACACGAGCGATTCAAAGCAATAGTCTATCCTTTGACATAAAAATAATAATACTTCAAGCATACCAACCAAGCAATTATATCTTATTGAAATAACATGGCCAAAGAAAGCTCATCCCTTCAAAATCTTATAGTCTGGCTATGCTCCATCTTCACCACACAAAACATTCACATCATGCACAACCCCGATGACAAGCCAAGCAATTGTTTCATACTTTTGACATTCTCAAACCTTTTCAACTTTCACGCAATACATGAGCGTGAGCCATGGACATAGCACTATAGGTGGAATAGAATATGATGATGGGGGTTATGTGGAGAAGACAAAAAAAAGAGAGAAAGTCTCACATCAACGCGGCTAATCAACGGGCTATGGAGATGCCCATCAATTGATGTCAATGCGAGGAGTAGGGATTGCCATGCAACGGATGCACTAAGAGCTATAAGTGTATGAAAGCTCAACAAAAGAAACTAAGTGGGTGTGCATCCAACTTGCTTGCTCATGAAGACCTAGGGCATTTGAGGAAGCCCATCATTGGAATATACAAGCCAAGTTCTATAATGAAAATTCCCACTAGTATATGAAAGTGACAACATAGGAGACAATCTATATGAAGAACATGGTGCTACTTTGAAGCACAAGATATGAGACTCACTACATGAAGAACATGGTGCTACTTTGAAGCACAAGTGTGGAAAAAGAGATAGTAACATTGCCCCCTTTTTTTTGCGGGCTTCTTTGGCCCCATTTTTTAGGATTCATTGGCCTCTCTTTTTTTGGCAATGCTCTAATAATGATGATCATCACACTTTTATTTACTTACAACTCGATACTAGAACAAAGATATGACTCTATATGAATGCCTCCGGCGGTGTACCGGGATGTGCAATGATCTAGCGTAGCAATGACATCAAAAAATGGACAAGCCATGTAAACATCATGCTAGCTATCTTACGATCATGCAAGGCAATATGACAATGAATGCTCAAGTCATGTATATGATGATGATGGAAGTTGCATGGCAATATACTCGGAATGGCTATGGAAATGCCATAATAGGTAGGTATGGTGGCTGTTTTGAGGAATATATAATGAGGCTTATGTGTGATAAGCGTATCGTATCACGGGGTTTGGATGCACCGTGAAGTTTGCACCAACTCTCGAGGTGAGAAAGGGCAATGCACGGTACCGAAGAGGCTAGCAATGATGGAAGGGTGAGAGTGCGTATAATCCATGGACTCAATATTAGTCATAAAGAACTCACATACTTATTGCAAAAATCTATTAGTCATCGAAACAAACTACTACGCGCATGCTCCTAGGGGGATAGATTGGTAGGAAAAGACCATCGCTCGTCCCCGACCGCCACTCATAAGGAAGCAATCAATAAACACCTCATGCTCCGACTTTGTTACATAACGGTTCACCATACGTGCATGCTACGGGACTTGCAAACCTCAACACAAGCATTTCTCAATTTCACAATTACTCAACTAGCATGACTCTAATATCACCACCTTTATATCGCAAAACTATTGCAAGGAATCAAACATATCATATTCAGCGATCTACAAGTTTATGTAGGATTTTATGACTAACCATGTGAATGACCAGTTCCTGTCATCTCTCTAAATAGATATAAGTGAAGCAAGAGAGTTTAATTCTTTCTACAAAAGATATGCCCAAGCTCTAACAAATATAAGTGAAGCAAAAGAGCATTCTACAAATGGCGGTTGTCTATGTAAAGAAAGCAGGAAATCAAACTTCAAATGATATAAGTGAAGCACATGAAGCATTCTATAAAGCCATACTCAAAAGATATAAGTGAAGTGCAATGAGCATTCTATAAATCAACCAAGGACTATCTCATACCAGCATGGTGCATAAAAGAAAAGTGAAAACCTAATTGCAAAAGCGCTCCAAGACTTGCACATATCGCATGAGCAAGCGAATCCGAAAACATACCGATATTTGTTGAAGAAAGAGGATGCCTTCCAGCATCCCCAAGCTTAGGCAACGAGTCTCCTTGAATATTTACTTGGGGTGCCTCGGGCATCCCCAAGCTTGACTCTTGCCTCTCTTCCTTCTTTTCACATCGAGACCTTCTCGATCATGAACACTTCATCCACACAAAACTTCAACAGAAAACTTCGGTAAGATCCGTTAGTATAATAAAGCAAATCACTACTATAAGTACTGTTGCAAACCAATTCATATTTTGTTTTTGCATTGTGTCTACTGTAATATAACTTTTCATGGCTTAACCACTGATATAAATTGATAGTTTCATCAAAACAAGCAAACTATGCATCAAAAACAGAATCTGTCTAAAACAGAACAGTCTGTAATAATCTGAACATTCACCATACTTATGATACTTGAAAAATTCTGACAAAATTATTAAAAGTAAAACATTTATACAGAAAGACAGTGCAAAAAGAATCAGAACCATTTGACGTTCCAGTAAAAAATTAAAATTCGCGCACTACAGCCAAAGTTTCTGTCCTGCACCGCACAAACCAACAAGCATTGTAAACATCCTAAAGGCAAACCTTGGCACATTATTTGTATAATACAATGGAATTGTACAAGGGGATAATTATTCTTATTGAAAAGTTTCTGTAATTAAGATTACCAAAGTTCCCATGAGCCTGAACAAGTTTAAGGACGTCCCCCACTTTCACAATGCTCGTCTCTCTCACTTTCACTTTTCTTTTTGAAAAGTTTTGGGTTCCCCTCTTTATTTTTGTTGTTTTAAACTATATGAAAGCACTCAACAGAAATAAATGACTCTCTAAAACTTCCGGGTTGTCTCCCTGGCAGCGCTTTCTTTAAAGCCATTAAGCTAGGCATATAGTGCTCAAGTAATGAATCCACCCGGATCCCAAGATATATCAAAGCCAATTTTAATTAACAATGATTTGTAATTTAGTAGTGAGCACAAAGTAACATATATCAAGCAATGAAGAATTCTAACTTTCTTCCTATGCACCGGCATGTCATTAAAGAACAATTCATGCACACATAGTAAAGGCCAATGCATAGTATAAACAGTTTCTTGCAATTTTATCGTATGGGAAACATAGAGAGGTGGAGATATAGTTCCTCTCTCATAATAATTACAAGTAGGAGCAGCAAGCATATGCATATTATACTCATCAAAATCATCATGTGCAACGGTAAAAGGCAACCCATCAATATAATCCTTAATAAGAGCAAACTTCTCTGATATAGCATAGTCGGGAGAACTCAAAAAGATAATAGGACTATCATGCGTGGGTGCAATAGCAACAATATCATGTTTAACATAAGGAACTATAGCAAGTTCATCTCCATAAGCATAATTCATATTGGCATCTTGGCCACAAGCATAGCAAGCATCAACAAAAAGGGATATTTCAAAAGAATCAACGGATCATAGCAATCATCATAGCAATTATCATAGCAATCATCCTTTGGTAAGCACGAAGGGGAATTAAACAATGTATGAGTGGGAGGGTTACTCTCATTAGAAGGTGGGCAGGGTAGCTAATCCGCTCATCCTCCTTTTGTTCTTCGCTCTCCTCATCATTTTTTTCATCCAATGAGCTCGCAGTTTCATCAATTTCTTCTTCCATAGCTTCCTGCAAAATATTAGTCTCTTCTTGGACAGCGGAGACTTTCTTAATAAGTGCATTAATTTCATAATTGTATTTATAATTCTCATAGCAATATTTGAGGATAGCTAAATTTTCATATCTATAAACAGCATCATCAAAATCCTCAAACTCTTTACACATAGCTTCAATTTCATAAGCACCCATAAAAGCAACAAATTCTTCTATTTGTTCCACAGCATAGTAATCATATATACCTCTAGCATAAGAAGCTAAGGTTTCATTATCATTAAATCTGCATGAAAAGGGTAGGTGTGGAGAATTCATCCTAGAGCAACAAGTATAATCATATTCCACGCATAGTTGCCAAGCATACCACTTTAATATATGAATTTGATCCCATAATAGTTTCCCTTTTTGTGTCAAGCGATAATCCCTAAAGTATTCACGTTGATCCAATGTTACTCCCATTACATAATTGAATGGGGTTTTCTCAGGATTATTAAAGTAGTACATAATATCTTTCACATAACCAGCATCGAGGGTTTCAGGAGGTTCCCCATCTCCATGAGTGGCTAGTACACCTAATTTTTTTTGGTATTTCATGTTCCATATCCATAACTAAAGATAGAGAACAACTAATAATAGCAAATAAAAATTACTTAGTGATAAAGCAAACAAGCACACACGAGAATATTCACCCCACGCTATGACTCGTAGGCAACGGCGCCAGAAAAAGGTCTTGATAACCCACAAGTATAGGGGGTCGCAACAGTTTTCGATAAGTAAGAGTGTCGAACCCAACGAGGAGCTAAAGGTAGAACAAATATTCCCTAAAGTTCTATCGACCACCGATACAACTCTACACACGCTTAATGTCTACTTTACCTAGAACAAGTATGAAACTAGAAGTACTTTGTAGGTGTTTTCGGATAAGCTTGCAAGAAAGTAAAGAGCACAAAAATAAAACTAGGGGCTGTTAAGGTAAAGACACAACTAAAGTAAATATAGCGAGTGTGGAAAAATGATGGTAGGTGTGGCGAAATTGTCCCTAAGCAATTGACTACCTTACTAGACCGATATCAAGTTTTATGTGGGAGAGGCCACTGCTAGCATGTCATCCCTTACTTGGAATTCTATGCACTTATGATTGGAACTATTAGCAAGCATCCGCAACTACTAATGTTCATTAAGGTAAAACCCAACCATAGCATTAAGATATATTGGTCCCCCTTCAATCCCGTATGCATCAATTTCTATGCTAGGTTGAAGCTTCTGTCACTCTTGCCCTCCAATACATAGTCCTATCAACATACAACTAACCCTAAGGTGTGATCCACGCGCGCGCTCATATGATGGGCACCAAAGGACAGCAACATAACCACAAGCAAATTAAATCAATCATAGCAATTCATCAACCACCAATAGGACAATGAAAATCTACTCAGACATCATAAGATGGCAACACATCATTGGAAAATAATATGAAGCATAAAGCACCATGTTCAAGTAGAGGGTACAGCGGGTTGCGGGAGAGTGGATCGCTGTAGATAGAGGGGGGAAGGTGATGGATATGTTGGTGAAGATGGCGGAGGTGTTGGTATAGATCGCGGTGATGATGATGGCCCCTGACGGCGTTCCGGCGCCACCGGAAGCAAGGGGGAGAAAGCCCCCCTTCTTCTTTTTCCTTGACCTTCTCCCTAGATGGGAGAAGGGTTTCCCCTCTGTTCCTTGGCTCCCATGGCTTGGGAGGCGAGAGCCCCTCCAGATTGGATCTATCTCTCTGTTTCTGCGTTACATTACGGCTCTGTTTCACCGTTTGGCGTATATATGGAGATCCGTAACTCCGATTGGCTGAAACCTTCGCCGTGAATTTTTTCCGAATATTATCTTTCTTGCGGCAAAGAAGAGCATCAACCGCCTTACGGTGGGCTCACGAGGGTAGGCGGGCGCCGAGGGGCGCCCCTGCCTCGTGACCACCTCGGCACCGTCTCACATGGATTTTCTTGGAATTTTCCATATTTTCCAAAAATAAGCTCCGTCCATTTTTATCCCGTTTGGATTCGTTTGATATGGATATTCTCGAAACATAAAACATACAGCAGAGCGAGGCGGCAGCTGAGCCTGGTTCAATATGTTAGTCCCAAAATAATATAAAAAGTTGCCAAAAGGTATATGAAAGTGAATAATATTGGCATGGAACAATCAAAAATTATAGATACGACGGAGACGTATCAGACCTCGGTGAAGCTGCTTACATATTGGGCATCAAGATCTATAGAGATAGATCAAGATGCTTAATTGGACTTTCACAAAGCACATACCTTGACAAAGTTTTGAAAAAGTTCAAAATGGATCAAGCAAAGAAAGGGTTCTTGCCTGTGTTACAAGGTGTGAAGTTGAGTCAGACTCAATGCCCGACCACTGCAGAAGATAGAGAGAAATGAAAAGTGTTCCCTATGCTTCAGCCATAGGCTTTATCATGTATGCAATGATGTGTACCAGACCTGATGTGTGCCTTGCTATTAGCTTAGCAGGGAGGTACCAAAGTAAATCCAGGAATGTTTCACTGGACAGCAGTCAAGAACATCCTGAAATACCTGAAAAGGACTAAGGATATGTTTCTCATTTATGGAGGTGACAAAGAGCTCATCGTAAATGGTTACGTTGATGCAAACTTTTGACACTAATCGGACGATTCTAAATACATAAACCCGAATGCGTATTTAGATTGAGCGGTGGAGCTGTCGGTTTATGCAGTTCTAAAAAAGCGTCGTCGCAGGATCTCGTCGAAGAGGAGTACATAGCTGCTTGAGTAGCAAATGAAGAATGCGGATGAAGGAGATCATATCTGATCTAGGTGTCATACCTAGTGCAACGGGTCCAATGAAAATATTTTGTGACAATACTGGTGCAATTGCTTTGGCAAAGGAATCCAGATTTCACAAGAGAACCAAGCACATCAAGAGACGCTTCAATTTCATCCGGGATTAAGTCCAGCTGGGAGACATAGAGATTTGCAAAATACATACGGATCTGAATGTTGCAAACCCGTTGACTAAGCCTCTTCCACGAGCAAAACATGATCAGCACCAAGACTCCATGGGTGTTAGAATCATTACTCTATAATCTAGATTATTGACTCTAGTGCAAGTGGGAGGCTGAAGGAAATATGCCCTAGAGGCAATAAAAAGGTATTATTTATTTCCTCATATCATCATAAATGTTTATTATTCATGCTCGAATTGTATTAACCGAGAACATAATACATGTGTGAATACATAGGCAAACATAGTGTCACTAGTATGCCTCTACTTGACTAGCTCGTTGATCAAAGATGGTTGAGTTTACTAGCCATAGACATGAGTTGTCATTTGATTAACGGGATCACATCATTAGGAGAATGATGTGATTGACTTGACCCATTCTGTTAGCTTAGCACTTGATTGTTTAGTTTACTTCTATTGCTTTCTTCATGACTTTTACATGTTCCTATGACTATGAGATTATGCAACTCCGTTTACATGAGAACACTTTGTGTGCTACCAAGCGTCTGGCAACGTGGCTGGGTGATTATAAAGGTGCTCTCTGGTGTCTTCGATGGTACTTGTTGAGTTTGCATAGATCGAGATTAGAATTTGTCACTCTGATTGTCAGAGAGGTATCTCTGGGCCCTCTCGGTAATGCACATCACTATTAGCCTTGCAAGCAATGTGACTAATGAGCTAGTTGCGGGATGATGCATTACGGAACGAGTAAAGAGACTTGCCGGTAACGAGATTAAGCTAGGTATTGACATACCGACGATCGAATCTCGGGCAAGTAACATATCGATGATAGAGGGAACAACGTATGTTGTTATGCGGTTTGACCGATAAAGATCTTCGTAGAATATGTAGGAACCAATATGAGCATCCAGGTTCCGCTATTGGTTATTGACCGGAGACGTGTCTCGTTCATGACTACATAGTTCTCGAACCCGTAGGGTCCGCACTCTTAAAGTTCTATGACGATCGGTATTATGAGTTTATATATTTTGATGTACCGAAGGTAGGTCGGAGTCCCGGATATGACCACGGACATGACGAGGAGTCTCGAGATGGTCGTGACGTAAAGATCGATTGGATGACTATGTTCGGACACCGGAAGTGTTTCGGGAGGTTTCGGGCATATACCGGAGTACCGGGGGGTTACCGGAACCCCCTGGGGAGTATATTGGGCCTGATGGGCCTTAGTGGAGAAGAGGAGGGGCAGCCAGGGCAGGCCGCGCCCCCCCTCCCCCTCTAGTCTGAATTGGACAAGGAGGGGGCGGCGCCCCCCTTTCCTTCCCCTCTCTCTCCTCCTTCCCCCTTCTCGTACTCCTACTAGGAAAAGAGGAGTCCTACTCCTGGTGGGAGTAGGATTCCCCCCTTGGCACGCCCTCCTCCTTGGCCGACCGCCTCCCCCTAGCTCCTTTATATACGGGGGCAGGGGGGCACCCTAGAACACACAAGTTGATCATTGATCTCTCCCAGCCGTGTGCGGTGCCCCCCTCCACCATAATCCACCTCGGCCATATCGTAGCGGTGCTTAGGCGAAGTCCTGCGGCGGTAGCTTCATCAACATCGTCACTACGCCGTCGTCTTGTGAAATTCTCCTCGAGCTCTCTTGGATCGTGAGTTCGCGGGGCGTCACCGAGGTGAGCGATGTGCTGAGCGGAGGTGCTGTATGCGTTGATCGAGGATCGGTCGATCGTGAAGACGTACGACTACATCAACCGCGTTGTCATAACGCTTCCGCTTAACGGTCTATGAGGGTACGTGGACGACACTCTCCCCTCTTGTTGCTATGCATCACCATGATCTTGCATGTGCGTAGGAATTTTTTTGAAATTACTACGTTCCCCAACAGTATGTTCGTGATGAGCCACTGCTCGTCCACGACACCACTCGGGAGGAGCTGGCATACATTGCCGCCAGGGCGGAGGAGGCGGCACTCGGCAAGGATGCCGACAGCGTCGGCACCATGGAGGACGAGGCCGACACGGTCACAAAGGCAAAAGAGCTCGCCGAGTGGGCGGGGTCTACCGAGGAGGCCAGCGGCGTCGGTGCCAAGGCCCCCCTTATTGAAGACGAGGTCGAGGAGTCGACCGGAGAGGAGACAGAGGCAGATGACTCCTCGCCGCTGGGAAGGAGCCACGTCCTGCTACGTGCTAGCTCTGGCAAGCCGGTCCAGCCCGGCAGGACAATGCAGCGCAAACTGGGCCAGGCGCAGTCCGTGCGCCAGACGAGGGCCGCGGTAGCGAAGAAGGTCGTGGCCGCCGCTTCTTCCTCGTCCAATCGACGCAGGACACCTTCGCCTTTCCCTCCTCCCTCGGACGACGGCCCAGAGGTTAACTTCGATCTTGGGTCCTTCAGCCCAAAGAAGAAGAGGAGGTCGGCGGAGGAGGACGAGTAAGTATCTTGCCCCTCATCATTTCCGACCCTTAGCCTATGCCATTTTCCTTTACTTGATCTTGTCTTTGCCGCGACACGGAGACGTTGGCCCAGTGGGTAGCGAAGAGGGCCAAGGCTTCTACGGGCGACAAGCCCCCGGCGAACCCTCCAGGCACGCCGGTGGTGGTGGAGATCAGCCCGGATGCCAGCCCTCGATGTAGCCCCCGCTCTAGCCCCCAGCATAAGTTCATTACTCGCTCCCCGTCGATGGGCGTTGGGGCACGAATCCTTGGTGCTGACCTTGCCGGGATTGCATGAGGAGAGCGCCAGCAGGAGGAGCCGCTGAGGGCCACTCCCAACACGCCTCCCTCATCGACCACGCCACCCAGAGGGGCATCCCCGACAAGGGCATCCACCGCCAGGCCCACGCACATGGAGGAGGAGGAGGCGAGCTTGGGTGCTGGTGGCTCCGTTCCGACAACGAATGTTGGCGGGGAGGGAATCGCTTCTCAGCTTAGCACGGGTAAGCGGCCTGCCTCCCGTCCCTGTCTTTTTTTCTTTTGTTCTGAACTTTGTCCTTGGCCTCGTTTCATTCTCCTTTGTGGTTTCCAGACCCTCCCTCGATGGACCATGAGGACAACGACACTGTCATCGAGGAGGTCACCAAGGATGCCGAAGCTGAGGCCGCCAAGATCGCGGCTGAGGAAGCCGCCAAGTCTGCCGCCGAGGGGGCCGGCAAGGGGCCTGCCGGGGAAACCGGTGGGGCCGCTACCAGGGAGGCCGGCAAGGGGCCTGCCGGGGAGCCTGGCAAGGCCGCTGCCGAGGAGCCCGACAAGGTCGCCTCCGGGGAGGCTGCCGCGGAGCCCGCCGAGGAGGAGGTGGCGAACGACCAACCTTCCTCCCCTACAGCCCCTGCCCCGGGGAAGTACACGAGGTGGGCGGCGACCTGTTAAATCGCCTCCCGGGGCAGCAGAGCACCAGGCGCCTGCCGAGGGGAGGTCTTCGATGATGAGGCACTGCGCCCTTCTTTGGGCTCGGGTTGTCGATGAATCGGCGCTGCGATGGCGGTTGCCAAGAAGAGCAGCTCCTCCGAGCCATGAGCGCAAACTTCCAGAAGCTCCAAGCGCTCCACCGTGCCCTCCAAGACAAAGTGAAGTCTACGATGGCGGCGATGGACAAGGCGGAGGTGGATTTTGAGGCCGGCGTCGCTCGAACCTCAGGTCTGGTTTGGCGAGGCCGAGATGATGAGGGC
>JAHIAM010002124.1:0-27914 GCA_021605205.1 Aegilops longissima
ATTTATCCATGTAATTTTCTTTATTGTGGCATGAATATTCAGATCCATAAGATTCAAAACAAAAGTTTAATATTGACATAAAAATAATAATACTTCAAGCATACTAATAGAGCAAATCATGTCTTCTCAAAATAACATGGCCAAAGAAAGTTATCCTACAAAATCATATAGTCGGCTATGTTCCATCTTCACCACACAAAGTATTAAATCATGCACAACCCGATGACAAGCCAAGCAATTGTTTCATACTTTTGATGTTCTCAAATTTTTCAACTTTCAGGCAATACATGGCGTGAGCCATGAATATAGCACTATAGGTGGAATAGAATATGGTGGTTGTGGAGAAGACAAAAAAGAAGGAGATAGTCTCACATCAACTAGGCATATTAACGGGCTATGGAGATGTCCTTCAATAGATATCAATGTGAGTGAGTAGGGATTGCCAAGCAACGGATGCACTAGAGCTATAAGTTTATGAAAGATAAAAAAGAAACTAAGTGGGTGCGCATCCAATTTGAGGAAGCCCATCATTGGAATATATAAGCGAAGTTCTATAATGAAAAATTCCCACAAGTATATGAAAGTGACAACATAGGAGACTCTCTATCATGAAGATCATGGTCTACTTTCAAGCACAGGTGTGGAAAAGGGATAGTAGCATTGCCCCTTCTCTCTTTTCTCTCATTTTTTGTTTGGACTTCTTTTGGCCTCTTTTACTTTTTTGTAAAGTCTAGAGACTCATCCCAACTTGTGAGGGAATCATAGATTCCATCATCCTTTCCTCACATGGGACAATGCTCTAATAATGATGATCATCACACTTTTATTTACTTCAATTCAAAAATTACAACTTGATACTAGAACAAATATCACTCTATATGAATGCCTCCGGCGGTGTACCGGGATGTATGAAAAATATGAACGATGGTCTTGCCACAAATACTATGTCAACTACATGATCATGCAAAGCAATATGACAATGATGAATCATGTCATAATAAACGGAATGATGGAAGTTGCATGGAAATATATCTTGGAATGGCTATGGAAACGCCATAATAGGTAGGTATGGTGGATGTTTTGAGGAAAGGTATATGGTGGGTTTAATGCACCGGGGAAAGTTGTATGGTACTAGAGAGGCTAGCAATGGTGAAAGGGTGAGAGTGCGTATAATCCATGGACTCAACATTAGTCATAAATAACTCACATACTTATTGCAAAAAAATTATAGCCTTGAGTAAATTTACCGATAGACGGAGAAAAAAGAGGGGATGCCATCCGGGGCATCCCCAAGCTTAGATGATTGGTTGTCCTTGAATATTACCTTGGGGTGCCTTAGGCATCCCTAAGCTTAGGCTTTTTCCACTCCTTATTCCATAATCCATCAAATCTTTACCCAAAACATGAAAACTTCACAACACAAAACTCAACAGCAAACTCATAAAATACGTTAGTATAAGAAAATAATCACCACCTTTTGGTACCGTTGTGAACTCATTCTTTATTTTTATTGGTGTAATATCTACTGTATTCCAACTTCTCCATGGTTCATACACCACCCCCCCCGATACTACCAATAGATTCATCAAATTAAGCAAACAACACAAAGAAAACAGAATCTGTCAAAAACAGAATAGTCTGTAGTGATGACCCACAAGTATAGGGGATCTATCGTACTCCTTTTGATAAGTAAGAGTGTCGAACCCAACGAGGAGTAGAAGGAAATGATAAGCGGTTTTCAGCAAGGTATTCTCTGCAAATACTGAAATAAGTGGTAGCAGGTAGTTTTGTGATAAGGTAAATTGTAACGAGCAACAAGTAACAAAAGTAACTAAGGTGCAGCAAGGTGGCCCAATCATTTTTGTAGCAAAGGACAAGCGCAATAAACTCTTATAATAGGAAAATCGCTCCGAGGACACATGGGAATATCGTCAAGCTAGTTTTCATCACGTTCATATGATTCGCGTTCGGTACTTTGATAATTTGATATGTGGGTGGACGGTGCTTGGGTGCTGTTCTTACTTGAACAAACATCCCACTTATGATTAACCTCTATTGCAAGCATCCATAACTACAACAAAAGTATTAAGGTAAACCTAACCATAGTATGAAACATATGGATCCAAATCAGCCCTTACGAAACAACGCATAAACTAGGGTTTAAGCTTACATCACTCTAGCAACCCATCATCTACTTATTACTTCCCAATGCCTTCCTCTAGGCCCAATTAATGGTGAAGTGTTATGTAGTCGATGTTAGCATAACACCACTAGAGGCTAGACAACATACATCTCATCAAAATATCGAGCGAATACCAAATTCACATGACTACTAATAGCAAGACTTCTCCCTTGTCCTCGGGAACAAGCGTAACTACTCACAAAGCATATTCATGTTCATAATAAGAGGGTAATAATATGCATAAAGGATCTAAACATATGATCTTCCACCAAGTAAACCAACTAGCATCAACTACAAGGAGTAATCAACACTACTAGCGACCTACTAGCACCAATCCGGACTTGGAGACAAGAATTGGATACAAGAGATGAACTAGGGTTTGGAGATGAGATGGTGCTGGTGAAGATGTTGATGGAGATTGCCCTCTCGATGAGAGGAGCGTTGGTGATGATGATGGCGATGATTTCCCCCTCCGGAGAAGTGTCCCGGAGGAATAGCTCATGGAGCCCTAGATTAGTTCCGCCAAGGTTCCGCCTCGTGGTGGCGGAGTCTCGTCGAAAGGTTGCTTAATGTTTTTTTCTCATCAAAAGACTTCATATAGGAGAAGATGGGCATCGGACAGCCACCGGGGGCCACGAGGTGAGGCGGCGCCCAGGCGCCCACCCTCGTGAGCAGGTGTGGGCCCCTGGCCTTCATCTTTGGCGACGATTTTCTTTATTTATTTTAAGATATTCCGTGGAGTTTCAGGACTTTTGAGTTACTGAATAGGTCTCAATATTTGCTCCTTTTCAGCCCGAATTCTAGCTGCGGCATTCTCCTCTTCATGTAAACCTTGTAAAATAAGAGAGAATAGCCATAAGTATTGTGACATAACGTGAAATAACATCCCATAATGCAATAGATATCGATATAAAAGCATGATGCAAAATGGACGTATCAACTCCCCCAAGCTTAGACCTCGCTTGTCCTCAAGCGAAAAGCCGATAACAATAAATATGTCCTCATGTTTAGAGGTAGAGGCGTCGATAAAAATAAAATACGGACATGAAGGCGTCATGATTAATCTCATAACAGCAACATATATAGATTTTGTCATATGATTACTTATGTTCAAGTGATGATCTTTTCACAATGCAAAAGTACGAATCAGAAACCTTATTGGGCAGCAACAAATTATAACCTCAGTGTCGGTGTACTAGAGTAGGGGTACCCTAGTATCCCGAACTCGTACACGGGCAGTTGCAGCACCCCGCGGCAAGGCTTGCCTAGTGACCGCCAAGGTCCTCCATGGTTCCTTTGGAGCCATTCAAGAACAAAGTATTTAAGCCAAGAAGACAAGGCCCGGCAAGAGGGGCTTGCCGGAAAACCACTCAAGGCACGCAGAAGACAAGACCCGGCAAGAGGAGCTTGCGGGAAGGCTCGATAGCGACAAGCTTCCGGACGCGATAAGGATTCAGCAGCGGCAAAGGCGCTTGCAGCGGCAGCAACCACTCTTCATCTCCGCTCAGCTCACCCACCAGCGATGTCGCCATGGGACCATTCCAGCGTGCGTGTCAAGAGGCTGTGCAGCCAGCGGAGAGCAGCGATAAGCGGCGACGACATGAGTGCCATCGTGGCAGCGGTGGCGCCGACAGTCAGTCCCTTTACGCCTGTTCAGGCGACATGGACGGGCATTTAATGCTTTTGTCCCTTGCCGTCGAGTTAGGTAGAATACCTTTGTACAAAGTAGTTGTACCAACCGCAACTCATTTTCCTTTTTTACCCTTGCCTACGTTGCCACCTGTTGGTGACCCCTTGAGCCTATAAAAGGAAGCCCATGCGCAATGTAGAGAGGGTTCGGTTCGACTCATTCGAAACTAGAGACACTCACGCTAGGTCTTGTAGCTCCCTGTGCTCTCTAGAAAGAACACAATCAAGCAGCAGTAGGAGTATTATCTCTCCGGAGAGCTCCGAAGCTGGGTAAACTGCTCGTGTGCTTCGCCTCGATCTGCTCTTCGTGCAACCTCCGCCCCCCACCGAACCGAAAGGGAATCGGTCCGTCGGTCCCATAGGTGTTCGTGGGTTACGATCAGCTTCTCCGACATCTTTGGCGCGCCAGGTAGGGGGCGTCGAGGCTGTGTGAACCTGATCCGGAGTTCACACGAGCAACGTCTTCAACATCTTCATCGACATGCCACCGAAGAAGAAGGCTTCGGCGGCAGCAGAGCCGTCCGCGTCAAATCCACCACCAACGGAGCAAACGGATGGCGGGGTAGACGCTGGCGGAAGAGCGGGCGTCGACGAGGAAGCCCATGTTGCTGCTAAGTCCAAGGACAAGGCGGCACAAACCTCGGCGTCCGTACACGCACCGCGTCCATCTCAGGAGGCGCGAGACCGACAGCGTCATGGTGCTCGCAGCGCCATACGTTCGTTGGGCCAAGATCGAGCTGGTGGATCCAGGGACGCTCAAGAACAGCTCGCGCACCAACAGGCTGGTGCGAGCGGGGCACGGTCGCCTGGACGGGATACTGCTCCTTCTAATGTATTTAGAAGTCCGAGCATATCCCGCTCCTCGCACCGTTCGCCATTGCCACCCACCACTCCAGCGGAAGCCTTGGCGAGAGCTCAACTGCTCCTAGACTACCCTCCAACAGCCGACAAGGTCGACAAATGGAGGGCCACTATCCGAGTCTCGCCGGCTTTGCTAACGGCGGCGTTCGCGGCAACCAACTACATCGATGTCGCGGCAAGACGACAAAAGGCACGAGCCGGTGGCGGCAAAACCGTGAGGGTGCCCACCATGCACTCTCCACCGAAGGCCAAGATCACCAACTCGTCGGATCCACCTCGCGGCGACTCCACGCGTCATCGGATCCACGAGCTCGCCGTGATCAGCGCCAAGTTCTTCAAACGGCAACAAGAAGACGCTTCGAACTCGCATCGGCGCGCCAAGAGAAGCGCGACGTCAATCCGACCAGCGCGTTGGGCCCTCTGTCAATATGCATGCGCCCGAAGAACCAGCGACTTGCCGTCTGTGATAGGTTGCCCTGCGTTCACTCGTGAGCTGCGGCAAGTCCGATGGCCCAAGAAGAAGAATTTCAAGCCGGCGTGCGGAGAAATACGATGGCGGGGCGCATCCATCGGAGTTCTCAAGCATCTACACCATCACGGTGCAATCTGCGGGGGCGAGGCGACAAGATCCTCGCCAACTACTTCCCGCTGGTACTCAAGCCCAATGTCGATCTGGCTCATGCACTTGCCGGACAGATCCATATCCTCTTGGGCGATTTATGCCATCGGTTTGTCGGCGCCTTCACGGCGACCACAAGCCTCATGGCCAAGAGAGCGACCTTCATCTCGCCGCCGGAAGGAAGGAGAGTCCTGCGCAAGTTCATCCAGAGATTCAGCCGTGTGCACTACAACATCCCAGATGTCCACCATGCCGCGGTGATCAGCGCGTTTCATCAAAACGTGCGGAACCGCAGGATGAGGGAAGAGATGGCGATGTGCAAAGTCAAGGACGTCAGTGAGCTCTATGCCCTGGCGGACAAGTGTGCACGTGTTGAGGAAGGGAGGAGACTCCCAGGAGAGAATACAGAAGCAGGATCTGATAGTGAGGAGACCGCCTCGGCGAAGAAGAGCCGGCGACGGAACAACAGAAAGAAGAAGGGCAAAGAGGTGCTAGTTGTCGAGCAGTCCGACAACGGTGGTGCCACCAAGAAAGCCAAAGTTGGTGGCTCCGGCAAGGAAGTTGCCGCTGGCACCGACCGCCAAGCTGTGGCGGCCGCCGAGAAGCAGGACAGCTCCAACAAACAGTACTGCAAGATTCACCGCACCAAGGGCCATGACCTCGAGCTGCAAGAAGGTCGAGCAGCTTGTTGAACAGCGAAGGCCGAGTCTGGCGGCGCGACAAGGAGAAGGCCCAGAAGGTCTTTGGGGAGTTAAGAAGCGACCGGCGGGGGAGGGCGCCGCGGCAAGGCCAAGCAGCGGCAAGAGACAGACCTCCCAGCGGCCGCGACAAGGATGAAGACGGCGGCGACGATGAAGATATGGAAGGCAGCGAGACCGATGAGCAGGAGTTTCGTAAAGCCACGAGAGGTCCTCTGCGTTGACGGCGGTGCCTCTCTGCATACTTCACACCGCCAACTCAAGCAGTGGATGCGGGAAGTTAATGCAGCAGAACCATCCGTAGAGTCACGCAAGCCTCTGAAATGGTCCAGCACGCCTATCATCTTTGATATTGAGGACCACCCTGATCGCATAACTGCGGTCGGGTGCTTGCCGATGTTGGTCTCATCAACTATCCGCAACCTCAAAGTCACCAAGATGCTAGTTGACGGCGGGGCCGGCTTAAACCTGATCTCCTCCGCGGTGCTCCAGAAGCTTCAGATCCCTGACAGCGAGCTCGAAGAGACCGGCACTTTCCAAGGAATCAACTCGGGAAGGAGCAAGCCGAAGGGGAAGATCACGTTGCCGGTAACATTTGGCAGCGAGCTAAACTTCAGGACTGAGAGGGTCATGTTCGACGTTGCTGATTTTCCATTGCCTTACAATGGGATACTTGGCCGTCCAGCACTCGCCAAGTTCATGGCAGCCTCTCATTATGCATACAACTTGCTCAAGATGCCAGGCCCGATAAGTGTCATTTCTATCCATGGCGACAAGAAGGATGCTCTTATCTGCGCCGACAAGATCTACCGGGAGGCAGCAGCTGCAACAGATAGCAAATCACTTGCCGCTGAAGCTCCCGGGGGGAAGAAGAAGACCAAGTCCGGCAAGAGCTCGATGCCCACTCCGCAAGCGCACCTCTTGGTGCTGCGCTACCGTCGAGGACGCACCATCGAGCTCCACCGCAAGTGCAAGAAGGCGATGGCAGCTCCAGAGACCAAGAAGGTGTCCGCCAAGGAGGGCGGCACTGGTGGTACCTTCACCATCGATTGCCACGCTTGACCCTAAATAGGAAGCGCGCTCGTTGCTTTCTCTGCGGCGAACGCCGGCGTGTTTGCATGGCAACCGTCGACATCCCGGTGTTCCCATGAAAGTAATTGAGCATCACCTAGCTGTCTGTCCTCATGCGCGGCCCGTCAAGCGTAAAGTCGAAAAGCAGCGATGGGCGCCAAGAATTCATAGCGAAGAGATCAAGAAATTGGAAGCGGCAGGCCTTGTCGGAGGAGTGCTCCATCCACGTGGTTGGCCAATCTGTAGTTATGCGCAAGGCAAAATGGAGACTTTGTATCGACTTCACAGATGTTAATAAAGCTTGTCCCAAAGACCCATTCCCTTGTCGCATCGACCAGATTGTTGACTCCACGGCTGGATGTGATTTGCTTTCATTTCTTGATGCATACTCGAGATATCATCAGATCTTCATGGCGAGAAGAGGATGAGGAAAACCGCATTCATCACCCCATGTGGCACATCTGTTTTATACGGATGCCTTTCGGATTAAAGAATGCCGGTTCAACATTTGCAAGAGTAGTCCATCACGCTTTTGAGCCACAAATGCACAGAAATGTAGAAGCCTACATGGATGACATAGTGGTCAAAAGCAAGGACAGGGCAACTCTGGTTCAAGATTTAGATGAGACCTTTGCAAACCTGCACAAGATCAACCTCAAGCTCAACCCCGAGAAGTGCGTGTTTGGAGTTCCCTCCGGCAAGCTTCTCGGGTTCTTCGTGTCTCAGCGGGGAATTGAAGCCAATCCCGACAAGATTAAGGCCATTGAGCAGATTGAAGCACCAAAGCGCGTCAAGGATGTACGAAGACTTGCTGGTTGCGTTGCTGCTCTCAGTAGGTTTATCTCTAGGTCTGCTGAGCATACGCCATTTTCAAAATTTTGAAAAAGGCGGGTCCAATGAAATGGACTCCGGAAGCGGAGGCTGCGCTGCAGGACTTGAAGAGATACCTGTCCTCCACTCCAGTACTTGTCGCACCTAAACCAGAAGTTGCTGCTATATTTAGCGGCAACCAATCAAGTGGTTAGTGCTGCGATAGTAGCGGAGAGGGAGGCGGATGATGAGCTGGCGACCATGGCAGAAGCATCCAGCGACAAGCAGGGGGCTTCACCGACAAGCTCTGATCCCTACAAAGATGGATCTGCGCAGGAGCATGAGAAGATGCAGAAAAGGATGGTGCAGCACCCAGTTTACTTTGTCCGTTCCCTTCTGCAGGGGGCTAGGTCGAGGTATTCTGGTGTGCAAAAGTTGCTTTTCGGCCTTCTCATGGCCTCGAGAAAGCTTCGCCATTACTTCCAAGCACATGAGATCACGATCGTCACTCGCTTTCGCTGAAGAGGATCTGCAAAATCCGAAGCAAGTGCAGGATTGTCGAGTGGGCCTTTGGAACTATCAAGCTTTGGCCTCAAGTTTGAAAGCACTTCAACTATCCAAAGCGAGCATTGGCGAGTTCATAGCAGAATGGGCGCCAACACAAGATGAAGAAATCCTTAAACGAGCATCCCGTCAAGGAGACAAGCAAAGAATGGCTGATGTACTTTGATGGTGCCTTCTCGCGCAAAGGCGCCGGTGCGGCGTCTTGCTTGTCGCACCCACCGGAGAACACCTCAAGTACATAGTTCAAATGCACTTTCCCAAGGAGCAAGCAACAAACAATACAGCAGAGTATGAAGGTTTGCTTGCCGGTCTCAGGATTGCGGTAGACCTTGGGATCAAGAAGCTCATTGTCAGGGGTGACTCGCAGCTTGTCATCCGCCAAGTGAACAAAGATTATCAGAGTCCGTTGATGGAAGCCTATGTTGATGAAGTGAGGAAGCTAGAAGAGCACTTTGACGGCCTACAAATGGAATATATTCCAAGAGCTCAGAACGACATTGCTGATGGCCTGTCGAAGTGCGCCGCACTTAAGTTACCTGTGGAACCAGGGATCTTCGTGCTCAAGCTGACTCAACCGACTGTAGCACCATCAACTGGACAGAGCAAGAAGAGGAAGTTGATTTCTGGTGACTATTTTCCGGCAGAGCTTCCTGAAGCCGCCGCCAAGAAGGTCCCCAGGATCAACACCAAGAGTGCTAAGGAGCAGTCTGCTCCGACAAGCCCTAGGGTTTGTTTCGTTGAAGCAGACGCTCCCGACAAGTCTTGCTCCGGCAAGCTTGACGGGGAACATCAAGCTCCGGCCGGGCCGCAGGTCCTTGCCGTAGAAGCGGATGTTCCCGCAGCAGCATATGTGCCTTTAGTCCTTGTTGTCGAGCCGCAAGCTCCAGCATGGGCACAACAGATCGTCTGTTTCCTTCAGATAGGAGAACTTCCCGAAGAGCAAGAAGAAGCGGAAAGAGTAGCCCGGCAGTCAAGTATGTACTAGTTTGTCGACAAAGATTCTGCATGCGAAGAAGACTCAGCGGTGTGAAATTGAAGTGTATTCACGGGAAGATGGATAGAAGATGTTGGCGAGAGATACATGGAGGCATATGTGGTCACCACATTGGCGAAAAGCACTTGCCGGCAAAGCATTCCGGCAAGGTTTCTTCGCCGACAGCCCTCTAGGATGCTGCGCACAAGTAACCAAGTGTGAAGCGTGCGGTTCCATTCCAGCAGATACACCAGCCAGCTCAAGCTCTCGGACAAACCCTTTATCCTGGCCATTTTGATGCGGGGCTCGACATCCTCGGCCCCTTCCCCGAAGCTGTCGGGGCTTTGAGTACTTATGCGTTGCAATCGACAAGTTCACAAAGTGGCGGAAGTGGAAGCGATGAGGAAGGTGGCGGCCGATCGGCGATCAAGTTCTTGGTCGATTGTTTGCCGTTTGGGATTCCTAACAGGATCATCACCGACAACGGCACGCAATTCACGAGCCGCACCTTCATGCGATCGTCCAAGATCTTGGCGCCAAGGTCTGCCGCTTCGTTGCTCACCCGAGAAGCAACGGTCAAGCGGAGAGGGCAAGCGCTGAAGTGCTGCGAGGACTCAAGACCAGAACTTTCGACAGAGCTGCACAAGTGCGGAAGAAAGCTGGATTGAGGAGCTGCGGTGGTTCTTTGGTCGTCGGGCGACACCAAATCGAGCCAGCGGCTGGACACCTTCGCTCTAGTCTATGGAGCGAGGCAGTTCTCCCCACGGAACTCGTATACGGGTCACCTCGAGTACTCGCTTATGATGAGCTTGAGCAAGAGCAGCTGCGACAAGATGGCGCTGCTCCTTGAGGAGGACCGTCTTGAGTCATTTGTCACGAGCTGCTCGTTACCAGCAAGCTTTGCGTCGCTACCATAGCCCAAAGTTAGTGCCGAAGCTTCGAGGAAGGCGACCTTGTTCTTGGCGTGCTCATCCGCCAAGAATTCCAACAAGTTGACTTGAAGTGGGAAGGCCCTTCTCGGGTGAAACAAGTCACTAGGCCTGGCGCTGTCCGCTTTGAGACCGAAGATGGCATTCGGTGAGCAACTCTGGAACATTGAACATCTTCGTAAGTTTTACTCAGAAGCGCGGTTGCTGGAACCTGTTCCGGCAACCACCTTTTGTACAAGTCTTGCCGATGTTGCATGTAATCCTTTGTACAAAGCCGGGCGCAGACCCCGTGCATAAGTAAAGCTCATGTGTTGCGCACAACTTGTCAACTTCATGCTTTCATCATCATTTTGCATGTGTTATCTGACATTTTGTGCAGCATCCACACCCGGTAAGCAATAACGAGCCACAAGGCTCCATAACTTTATTTTCTCTTCTTTCTCTTTCTCAAAGAAAGGAAGGTTCCTTCGCCCACAAGTTAGCCGGGGGGGAGGAGAAGATAATGGTGTGGGCCGCCAAGCGTCGCTCGAGGAAGTTTTGCCTTACCGGGAAACAAACGACAGAAAAGCTAAGTTGCCAAAGTTTGAGCAGTCAGTTTTAAATTTTTAAGTTATCTTCCTCGAACGATAGTACTTTGTATGGAAAACCTGTGCACGGAGGAACCAACTCGTAGCTAGTCGCGCCCTTACTTTGTTTCGAGTCCGCTCAACAACTTAAGTGAGCTGCAACTAGTTGCGACAAGGTTGCTTGTCGGAGGCGGCACCGCCAGCAGGCTGCTGACGTTCCGCACTCGGCGCTCGCGGCAAAGGTGCCCGCGCCGACAAGTTCCCTAAAAGCGTAGGGCACAAACATACAAAGGAAGGAATCAAGTAAAGGAAATAACATTGCAATCATTGCCTAAGATAGAGTTATATTACAAAAATAACTTGTCGTAGATCTAATAGATTGTTCTCCTAAACATGATCAGCAGCGACAAGGGAAAGATAAAATTGGCGGCCTAGTCTACGCGGTCGCCATCAACCCGCTTGATCTTGCCCACCTTGTCCACAATGGGTGCGACAAGGGCTTTGAGCGCCTCCACATCGGCATCTGGCGGCAAGGATCTGAGGACGCCGTTGAAGTTGAGGCCTGGATTGTGGAAGGCCACCTTCATCAACACCTTCTGGAGAGCTCCCGCGCAGATCTAGCGCGATTCCTCGGCCAGCTGCTTCGGGATCTCTTCCCGGAGTCGCTGGAGAGCCGTCACCACGCCCTTGAAGAACAAGCTGAGCTTGGCGCTGGGTTGGAGGCGCTCGTCGGAGGAATACCCGAGATCCACCATCCCCAGCTCCGTCAACTCCTTATCAATGGCGGCGGCAGTATCTACAAGACCCTCCGTCCGAGTGCATCACGTTCTCTCTGAAGGTGTTACTGGCGGTTGTGGCACTCGTCGGCAGCTCCTCGTCGGTCTTGATCTTCTCCAACAAGGCCACCTCCGCTCCTTGGCCCGTCCGAGGTCTCGCATCAAAGTGGTCAGCTTCAGCTCAAGGTCTGCCCTAGAGTCCTTGGCAGCGTCGAGCTCTTTGATCCTCTCAAAGAAGACGGCCTGCAACTCGCCAAGAGTGTAGGCGTCCTTCTCAAGCTTCGTGCTTTCACAAGCAGCGAGCTCCTCGCCGCTCTTCTGGTGGTTGGCCTCCAGCTGCGTCACCTTTGTCTCCAATTCTTTCTTGGCGGCCTCGGCAGCTGCGGCAGCATCCTTTGCTTCCTTGAGAGCTCCGCCAATTGATTGCTCGCGCGCGGCAAGCTCTTCCTCGTAGCTGTCAAGATTGATCTTCCGCTGCGCCAACTCGCCTTATTGCGCAGATAGCTTCTCGGCAACAAGCCGTTGCTGTTCCTCAACCTCAGCCTTCTCAAGGATGAAGGCTGTGCGCTCTTCAGCGATTCGCTCCCGCTCTTATGCTACGTTCCGGAGAGCTTCTTGGTTGGCGCCGGAGCTCTTCTGCGCGCTTCTCCATGTCTGCTCCCGCCCTCGCGACAAGTGCTTCCCGGGACTCCAACTTAGCTTGTCGGGCGCGGTAGAGCGACAACAGCTTCTTCAGCAGTTGCTCCTCCTCAGACTCGCCGCTGCTGCTGCTTGGCGCGTCAACCAGCGTCAGCCCAGCGGAGGCGAGCAGCTCTCCGTCGAAGGTCTCTCCTTCGACCGGCGCCCTGGAGCTCGAGGCCCAGGGGAGCTTGATGAAGATGCCATCGCCGGCCTTCAGATAAGCGCCGGGCTGGGGCTCTTCGGAGCCTGACGCTGCACCGGTGGCGGAGGGATCGGCGGTCGGCGTAGCGCTGGCGCCTCGCGGCCCGAAGTCGTCAAGGCGATCGCCGGACCCTCGCCAGCCTTTGCGGCGGCAGCCTTGGCGGCCTCTTCACCGGCGGACCCATCGGCGCCAGCCTCTTCCTCCATGGTGGCGACGTCGTCAGTGTTGCCGCGCGCACTTTCCTCGCCGGCGACCTCAGTCTCCATCGGCTCTGCGGCGGATGGATCTGACGACCAGAAAAAGAAAGAACAGTCAAGCAAACGTTCGAAAAGAAGAACGGAAGAAAAAGAACCCAAGGGAAATTTTCGGTCAAAGGGATTACCTGCGATGGGATCTGCAGCCATGGTCTCGACAACCGGAGGATCGCTGGTGCTGTCCCTCGCCGGAGAAGTCTCCCTTGCCGGAGAACGCTCCCTTGCAGGGGAATTCTCCCTTGGCGGCGTAGTTGAAGCAGATGGAATTTCGGGAGCGGCTTCCGGGCACTCCTGATGAGGCTGCTCTGCTCCTACACAAACCAACAGTCAGATATCAACAAAGAAGGAGCACCCATGCACACCTAACCGTAAGAAGTAAACCATATACTTACGCTGGGGCTGTCTTTGGGGGCTGCTTTGAGGAAGGTTGCCGGTCCGGCAAGGGGTCTCAGAACCGCCTCCTGTTGCCACGAGGGGATCATCCTCGATGACAACCACCGGGGTCTTGGCTCTCTTCGACGCTCTCTGGGCCAGCGTCCTGAAAAAGGAAAGAGTTCAGAATGAAGCAAATCAGATACAAGAAGAAGCAACAAAATTGAAGAAATACGAACATAGCATAGAAGCTTACTCTTCTTCTTCTTCCTCGTCGGAGCTGAGCGCGGAGAGATCAAATTCCGGCTCGCCTCCGGTGCGAAGAGGCGGAGGAGTAGGTTCTCTTGACCGCTTGGCGGGGCTGGCAGCGTGGCCTGAGAGGATCCCGCCTCAGTCGTTGCAGCGGTGTGGGGTGCTCCTGCGGCAATAGTGCTTGCCGCGGTGGAAGCGCGCCTGTGGCCTTCGGGCTGGGCCCGTCTGCCGCCCGTCTCGCCCCGGTCTTGCGGAGACGCCTCCTTGGTGGAGCCGGGGGCTCCGCTCGCGGCAAGCTACTTGAAGGTGTGGAGGAGGCGCCCTCGACAGGCTCGCTCGGCTCAACTTCGGGCTCGGCCCGCTCCTCCTCGCCGGCAAGCTCTTCTCGGTCGGCAAGGCTTGCCACCTCTGCTGCCTCTACCTCCTCCACGGTGAACCCGACGCCGGTGGCGGCAAGCTGCCGCCTCCTCCAGCCCCAGTGGCGTCTGGCGCATCTCGTCGTCGGTGGTGTCGCGGGTGAGCCATTTTTGCTCGTCGGGGCGGATCGGCACTTCTTCCAAGCTGTCGAAGAACCGCCACACGACGTCGTCCGCAGGCTCTTGCCAGGTTGGAACGATCCCATGCGAATCGCACAACGGCATCATGGCGCGGATGCGGTCGGGCGAAGAATTGTTGCACAATGGGACGACTCCCCTCGGCAACCTAAACCACTCGGGGTGATCGGGGTCATGCTTGAACAATTCCAGGAGCATTGCGTCCAACTCCAAGACGGTGAAATTCCAGTTGAGGCCCGGGCGCAGCCTCATGATGTCCACCGCATTTTGGAACTCCCAAGCAGGTCTCCTCCTCTCCTGCAAGGGAGCGATGCGGCGGCGAAGGAAATCTGCGCCAACGGCGCCTACAGTGAGTCCGGCAAGCCTGAGGCGCAAGATCCGGGTCACGGCAATCTTCAACCTAGCATCTTCAGGCGCCAAGTTGCTCCAATCGTTGCCGCGCACTATTGGATTTTGGCGCTGGGCAGTGAAGGGTTGCGGGTTCTCCTCAACGATCCAACACCAATCGGCTCTCCACTCCTCCCACTTGCCGTGGAGCTCTCCTTCCAGATAGGCTTCTTTCTTGCCGATCCTGGAGATCCAAGCAATCCCTCCGGCAAGTGGCTCTCCTCTCTCGACGCGGGGCATGAAGAAGTGGCGGAAGAGTGCTACGTTTGGATGGACTCCGACAAAGTTTTCGCAAAGGTGTGCGAAAACTGCCATGGTCGAGACAGCATTGGGGTGAAATCAAGAGGCGGCCGTGAGGTGTTCATGATATCGCAGAAGAATTAGAGAAGGCGGGCAGAGCCCGCAATAGAAGAAGAGCGAAGAAGGGTACCGCTCGGAACCAACTCGATGCGGCGGCTGAGAGTACCTTCGATGCGTGGATGCGCGCCACCGTCGACCGAAGAGGTAGTAGCCCTCTCTCAGCTCCTTTGGCCGAGTGGGGGAAGACGGCCCGCTCTTTCGCGAGCGCCATGAGCCGCTGCACCTCGGCCGACTTCACACCCTTCCCTTGTCGGCTTTGAGCCATGTCTGAGGTGGTGGAGAAGACCGGCGGCGTTGATGGCGCTGGTGGCGATGAAGCGGGCGTTGCTCTCTTGAGACTAGAGAAGAAGGGGGAGGCGGCGGTGGTTTTAGAGATGGGACGGAAATGGCGAGGTGGGCGACCTGCCCCTGTTTCCCCTATTTATAAGGAGGAGAGAGGCGGACGTTCCGCTTTTCCAATAAAGAAAGCCCCCACGATCTCTCCCACGACGCCACGTTCGAGCGATGCTGTTCTGTGGGGGCGTGGTGGGTCGGAGCAGGTTACGACGTGATCTAGGGCAGCGTCCCGTGCCTTTTTTGGGCCTGGCCCAACAGCGCTCGGCACCGTGTGTGGCCCGAGCCGGGAGGCTCTGTCGGTGTACTAGAGTAGGGGTACCCTAGTATCCCGAACTCGACACAGGCGATTCTGCACAACCCACGGCAAGGCTTGCCTAGTGACCGCTAAGGTCCTCCATGGTTCCTTTGGAGCCATTCAAGAACAAAGTATTTAAGCCAAGAAGACAAGGTCCGGCAAGAGGGGCTTGCCGGAAGGCCACTCAAGGCACGCAGAAGACAAGACCCCGCAAGAGGAGCTTGCGGGAAGGCTCGATGGCGACAAGCTTCCGGACGCGACAAGGATTCAGCAGCGGCAAGGCGCTTGCCGCGGCACAACCACTCTTCATCTCCGCTCCAGCTCACCCACCAACGTGTCGCCATGGGACCATTCCAGGCGTGCGTGTCAAGAGGCTGTGCAGCCAGCGGAGAGCAGCGGTAAGCGGCGCTGACATGAGTGCCATCATGGCAAGCGGTGGCGCCCCTGACGGTCCCTTTCTGCAATGTTCAGGCGACATGGACGGGCATTTAATGCTTTTGTCCCTTGCCGTCGAGTTAGGTAGAATACCTTTGTACAAAGTAGTTGTACCAGCGGCAACTCATTTTCCGTTTTTACCCTTGCCACGTTGCCACCTGTTGGTGACCCCTTGAGCCTATAAAAGGAGGCCCATGCGCAACGTAGAGAGGGTTCGGTTCGACTCATTCGAAACTAGAGACACTCACGCTAGGTCTTGTAGCTTCCTGTGCTCTCTAGCAAGAACACAATCAAGCAGCAGTAGGAGTATTATCTCTCCGGAGAGCTCGAAGCTGGGTAAACTGCTCGTGTGCTTCGCCTCGATCTGCTCTTCGTGCAACCTCCGCCCCCCATCGAACCGAAAGGGACTCGGTCCGCCGGTCCCATAGGTGTTCGTGGGTTACGATCAGCTTCCCCGACACTCAGGCATTGAAGCAATTGCAATTTATCATAACATCGGAAAGAGTATATGTCAGAGCTTAAAGCAAGTCCACATACTCAACTATCATTTAGTCCTTCATAATTGCTAACACTCACGCAATACTTGTGGTTACGGAGTTTTAGTCGGACACAGAGAAAGATAGGGGCTTATAGCTTTGCCCCACAACTTTTTACCTCAAGGGTAATGTCAACAATAATAATTCATGCTCCCTACATCCAATTAGATATATATATATATATATATATATATATATATATATATATATATATATATATATATATATATATATATCATGTTCTTTCCAACATCTTTGGGCTTGCCAAAGGAAAAAATGAGAAAGGAAAGGTGAAGATCACCGTGACTCTTGCATAAGGTAGAAAATAATAATAAAAGATAGGCCCTTCGCAGAGGGAAGCAGAGGTTGCCATGCGCTTTTATGGTTGGATGCACAAAATCTTAATGCAAAAGAACGTCACTTTATATTGCCCCTTGTATGTGGAACTTTATTATGCAGTCCGTCGCTTTTATTACTTCCACAACAAGTTAGTACAAAGCTTATTTTCTCTGCACTAATAAGTCATGCATATTTAGAGAGCAATTTTTATTGCTTGCACCGATGACAACTTACTTGAAGGATCTTACTCAATCCATAGGTAGATATGGTGGACTCTCATGGCAAAACTGGTTTAAGGGTTTTTGGAAGCACAAGTAGTATCTCTACTTAGTGCTGAGAATTTGGCTAGCATGAGGGGAAAAGGCAAGCTCAACATGTTAGAGGATCCATGACAACATACTTTATCTTAGATACAAGAAAACATAACTCATCACGTTGTCTTCCTTGTCCAACATCAACTCTTTAGCATGTTGTATTTTAATGAGTGCTCCCAATCATAAAAGATGTCAATGATAATATATCTATATGTGAAACCTCTTGTTGGCGTTCTGGGAACGGGGGTCCCCAGACTTGCCTGCCTGCGGCCTGCGGCGTGGCTCAAAGGAGGCCCAGGATGGCCCATCTTCATCAACGCAAACTCAAGACCCTCGCGAGGGGCCAAGCCTCGCGGGGCGGACGACCAGGAGCTTCCTCAGGAGCGGCCTCGTCAGGCTGGGTCACGAGGAGGCGGAGAGTTCAAGGCAGGGTACCTCGCGAGGTGCCCATGACGCAAGCCATGACGACCAAGGGCGCCAGTCGGGCGCCAGCCCGCGCAGCGTCCTTCTTTCCTCTTTGGTGCAAAGGGAGCAAGCGCAGGCGAGAGCATCAAGCAAAGGCATCCGTTTCGGTGCAACAAGACCAAGACCAGCCCCAACGGGTGGAATGCAGTCATCGTGGAGCCCAAGCAGGCGTCATCACCAGAGCCTTTGGCAGGCGAGGACCAACTTTAGTCAGGATAAGTGTACCCGTTGTTCCCCTTCAAAATGGCCAATTGTTGGCGCCCTTCCCGCTCAATATTTGGGAAGAGGCCCAGGGCCTCCGTCTATATAAGTAGAGCTAGCCACCATAGTAGAGGATCGAATCCTCTCCCCAGGCATTTTGGGATCAGAGGGAGATAGAGACCCGATCCTCAAGCTAGAGCGACGGGACACCACTTAGCAGTTCATCACACACGCCAAGAACAAACCCTCGCGAGGCTGTTCTTCCCTGTACTGTTCTTCATCAGCCTCAGAGGCAATCCACCACACCACACACTGGAGTAGGGTATTACACCACGATGGTGGCCTGAACCAGTATAAATCTTGTGTCTCTTGTGCTGTTCTTATTAGTAGTTTAGGTCCTTGCGATTCGGCGAGGTACGAGGCGGTGGAGGGTTGGATCTCCGCGCGCACCCCAGAGTTCAAACCTTAAGGGTCTGCCGGAACCCGAAATCCGACATTTGGCGCGCCAGGTAGGGCTGCGCCGGAATCCATTTACGCCACCTCGTGTCCCGTTGCATCGTCATCGCCATGACCCGGCGGCAGCTGGCAACCCCGACCCTTGGGCGGCGTGGCCCGCCACGCAGAGCCGCTTCGCCTCGGGCGACCCGTGCCCGAGCAGCTCGCGGTCCGCAGGCGCTGCAGCAGCGCGGGCGACGCGGACAGGCCTCGGCGGCTCTCACACCACGGCAGCGCGGTCGGCAGCAAGAGCCTCCAACCACGCCGCGACCACATTACCGTACACCCGCCGGAGCGGCGAACTCGAGGGCGCGCCACGGTGGCTCGAGAGCTGCTGCGGTGCGAGCTGCTGGAGAAAGCGATCGCGACGTCTTCTTTGGAGCGGGTGGCGGAGCTCCGGCCGCCGCCTCGAGGCTCACCCTTCGCACCCAACTCCCACCTCGGGCCGAGGCGGCCCTTGACGGAGGCTCGCGCAGCGCCGCGGGCTCCGTGCTTCTCCAAAGCACCGGCGAAGCTGTCAGCGCCGGGCCGGCGGCTGGGTTGCCCCCGCCCCCGGCCCGCGGAGAAGAAGGACCTGACGCAACTCACGGCCCTGGTGGACCGCCGCGCCGCCACCCCATGGCAGGCGCATCAAGCAGAGCAGCGAGGCACGCTCAGCACTACGGCGTGGCCTTCGGGATGACGGCGCCGGAAGAATACGTGCCCCACATGATGGACCAAGGGCACCCGCATGAGGGAGAACAAGACTCACTCCTCAGCCCAATCTGGGGGGATGAGGCGCCAGAAGCCGCGCTCTTTCAGGAGTCTCGAGACCGAAAGTGGAAGTGTTAGCACAACGCGGTTGATGTAGTTGTACGTCTTCACGATCCGACCGATCAAGTACCAAACGCACGGCACCTCCGAGTTCAGCACACTTTCAGCCCGACGACGTCCCTCGAACTCCGATCTAGCCGAGTGTTGAGGGAGAGTTTCGTCAGCACGACAGCGTGGTGACGATGATGATGTACTACCGACGTAGGGCTTCGCCTAAGCACCGCTAAAGTATTATCGAGGTGGACTATGTTGGAGGGGGGCACCGCACACGGCTAAAAGATCAAACGATCAATTGTTGTGTTTCCAAGGGGTGCCCCCCTCCCCGTATATAAAGGAGTGGAGGAGGGGGAGGGCCGGCCCTCTCTATGGCGCGCCCTAGGAGGAGTACTACTCCCACCGGGAGTAGGATTCCCTCCCTTCCAAGTAGTAGGAGTAGGAGTCAAGGAAAGGGGAGAGAAAAGAGAAGGAAGGAGGGGGCGCAGCCCCTCCCACTAGTCCAATTCGGACTAGGCCTTGGGGGGCGCCCAACCTCTCCTTTCTCTTTCCCCTAAAGCCCAATAAGGCCCATATACTCCCCGGCGAATTCTCGTAACTCTCCGGTACTCCGAAAAATACCCGAATCACTCGGAACCTTTCCGATGTCTGAATATAGTCGTCCAATATATCGATCTTTATGTCTCAACCATTTTGAGACTCCTCGTCATGTCCCCGATCTCATCCGGGACTCCGAACTACCTTCGGTACAACAAAACACATAAACTCATAATATAACCGTCATCGAACTTTAAGCATGCGGACCCTACGGGTTCGAGAACAATGTAGACATGACCGAGACACGTCTCCGGTCAATAACCAATAGCGGAACCTGGATGCTCATATTGGCTCCCACATATTCTATGAAGATCTTTATCGGTCAAACCGCATAACAACATACGTTGTTCCCTTTGTCATCGGTATGTTACTTGCCCGAGATTCGATCGTCGGTATCTCAATACCTAGTTCAATCTCGTTACCGTCAAGTCTCTTTACTCGTTCCATAATACATCATCCCGCAACTAACTCATTAGTTACAATGCTTGCAAGGCTTATAGTGATGTGTCTTACTGAGTGGGCCCAGAGATACCTCTCCGACAATCGGAGTGACAAATCCTAATCTCGAAATACGCCAACCCAACAAGTACCTTCTGAGACACCTGTAGAGCACCTTTATAATCACCCAGTTACGTTGTGACATTTGGTAGCACACAAAGTGTTCCTCCAGTAAACGGGAGTTGCATAATCTCATAGTTATAGGAACATGTATAAGTCATGAAGAAAGCAATAGCAACATACTAAACGATCAAGTGCTAAGCTAACGGAATGGGTCAAGTCAATCACATCATTCTCCTAATGATGTGATCCCGTTAATCAAATGACAACTCATGTCTATGGTTAGGAAACATAATCATCTTTAATTAACGAGCTAAGTAGAGGCATACTAGTGACACTCTGTTTGTCTATGTATTCACACATGTATTATGTTTCCGGTTAATACAATTCTAGCATGAATAATAAACATTTATCATGATATAAGGAACTAAATAATAACTTTATTATTGCCTCTAGGGAATATTTTCTTCAGTCTCCCACTTGCACTAGAGTCAATAATCTAGATCACATCGCCATGTGATTTAACATCAATAGTTCACATCACCATGTGATTAACACCCATAGTTCACATCGTCATGTGACCAACACCCAAAGGGTTTACTAGAGTCAATAATCTAGTTCACATCGCTATGTGATTAACACTCAAAGAGTACTAAGGTGTGATCATGTTTTGCTTGTGAGAGAAGTTTAGTCAACGGGTCCGCCACATTCAGATCCATATGTATTTTGCAAATTTCTATGTCAACAATGCTCGCTTGCGGAGCTACTCTAGCTAATTGCTCCCACTTTCAATATGTATCTAGATTGAGACTTAGAGTCATCTGGATCAGTGTCAAAATTTTCATCGACGTAACCCTTTATGATGAACCTTTTTTTCACCTCCATAATCGAGAAACATATCCTTATTCCACTAAGGATAATTTTGACCGATGTCCAGTGATCTACTCCTAGATCACTATTGTACTCCCTTGCCAAAGTCAGTGTAGGGTATACAATAGATCTGGTACACAGCATGGCATACTTTATAGAACCTATGGCCAAGGCATAGGGAATGACTTTCATTCTCTTTCTATCTTCTGCCGTGGTCGGGTTTCGAGTCTTACTCAATTTCACACCTTGTAACACAGGCAAGAACCCTTTCTTTGATTGTTCCATTTTGAACTACTTCAAAATCTTGTCAAGGTATGTACTCATTGAAAAAACTTATCAAGTGTCTTGATCTATCTATAGATCTTGATGCTCAATATGTAAGCAGCTTCATCGAGGTCTTTCTTTGAAAAACTCCTTTCAAACACTCCTTTATGCTTTGCAGAATAATTCTACATTATTTCCGATCAACAATATGTCATTCACATATACTTATCAGAAATGTTGTAGTGCTCCCACTCACTTTCTTGTAAATACAGGCTTCACCGCAAGTTCAGATAAAACTATATGCTTTGATCAACTCATCAAAGCATATATTCCAACTCCGAGATGCTTGCACCAGTCCATAGATGGATCGCTGGAGCTTGCACATTTTGTTAACACCTTTAGGATTGACAAAACCTTCTGGTTGCATCATATACAACTCTTCTTTAATAAATCCGTTAAGGAATGCAATTTTGTTTATCCATTTGCCAGATTTCATAAAATGCGGCAATTGCTAACATGATTCGGACAGACTTAAGCATAGATACGAGTGAGGAACTCTCATCGTAGTCAATACCTTGAACTTGTCGAAAACCTTTTGCGACAATTCTAGCTTTGTAGATAGTAACACTACTATAGCGTCCGTCTTCCTCTTGAAGATCCATTTAATCTCAATGGCTCGCCGATCATTGGGCAAGTCAATCAAAGTCCATACTTTGTTATCATACATGGATCTCATCTCTGATTTCATGGCCTCAAGCCATTTCGCGGAATCTGGGCTCATCATCGCTTCCCCATAGTTCGTAGGTTCGTCATGGTCAAGTAACATGACCTCCAGAATAGGATTACCGTACCACTCTAGTGTGGATCTCACTCTGGTTGACCTACGAGGTTCGGTAGTAACTTGATCTGAAGTTACATGATCATCATCATTAGCTTCCTCACTAATTGGTGTAGGTGTCACAGGAACATATTTCTGTGATGAACTACTTTCCAATAAGGGAGCAGGTACAGTTACCTCATCAAGTTCTACTTTCTTCCCACTCACTTCTTTCGAGAGAAACTCCTTCTCTAGAAAGGATCCATTCTTAGCAACGAATATCTTGCCTTCGGATCTGTGATAGAAGGTGTACCCAACTGTCTCCTTTGGGTATCCTATGAAGACACATTTCTCCGATTTGGGTTTGAGCTTATAGGATGAAACTTTTTCTTATAAGCATCGCAACCCCAAATTTCAAGAAACGACAACTTTGGTTTCTTGCCAAACCACAGTTCATATGGTGTCGTCTCAAACGAATTTAGATGGTGCCCTTTTTTTACGTGAATGCAGTTGTCTCTAATGCATAACCCCAAAACTATAGTGGTAAATCGGTAGAAAACATCATAGATTGCACTATATCCAATAAAGTACGGTTATGACGTTCGGACACACCATTATGCTGTGGTGTTCCAGGTGGCACAAATTTGTGAAACTATTCCTCATTGTTTTAATTGAAGACCAAACTCGTAACTCAAATATTTGTCTCCGTGATCAGATCGTAGAAACCTTATTTTCTTGTCACGATGATTTTCCCCTTCACTTTGAAATTCTTTGAATTTTTCAAATGTTTCAGACTTATGTTTCATCAAGTAGATATACCCATATCTCCTCAAATCATCTGTGAAGGTCAGAAAATAACGATACCCGTCGCGAGCCTCGACACTTATCGGATCGCATACATCAGTATGTATTATTTCCAATAAGTTAGTTGCTCGCTCCATTGTTCTGGAGAACGGAGTCTTTAGTCATCTTGCCCATAAGGCATGGTTCGCAAGCATCAAGTGATTCATAATCAAGTGAGTCCAAAATCCCATCAGCATGGAGTTTCTTCATGCGCTTTACACCAATATGACCTAAACGGCAGTGCCACAAATGAGTTGCACTATCATTATTAACTTTGCATCTTTTGGCTTCAATATTATGAATATGTGTATCAATACGATCGAGATCCAACAAACCATTTTCATTGGGTGTATGACCATAGAAGGTTTTATTCATGTAAATAGAACAACAATTATTTTCTAACTTAAATGAATAATTGTATTGCAATAAACATGATCAAATCATATTCATGCTCAACGCAAACACCAAATAACACTTATTTAGGTTCAACACTAATCCCGAAAGTGTAGGGAGCGTGCGATGATGATCATATCAATCTTGGAACCACTTCCAACACACATCGTCACTTCACCCTTAACTAGTCTCTGTTCATTCTGCAACTCCTGTTTTGAGTTACTACTCTTAGCAACTGAACCAGTATCAAATACCGAGGGGTTGCTACGAACACTAGTAAAATACACATCAATAATCTGTATATCAAATATACCTTTGTTCACTTTGCCATCCTTCTTATCCGCCAAATACTTGGGGCAGTTCCACTTCCAGTGACCAGTCCATTTGAAGTAGAAGCACTTAGTCTCAGGCTTAGGTACAGACTTGGGCTTCTTCACTTGAGTAGCAACTTGCTTGCCGTTCTTCTTGAAGTTCCCCTTCTTCCCTTTGCCCTTTTCTTGACACTAGTGGTCTTGTCAATCATCAACACTTGATGCTTTTCTTGATTTCTACCTTCGTCGATTTCAGCATCACGAAGAGCTTGGGAACCGTTTCCGTTTATCCCTTGCATATTATAGTTCATCACGAAGTTATATTAACTTGGTGATAGTGACTAGAGAACTTTGTCAATTACTATCTTATCTGGAAGATTAACTCCCACTTGATTCAAGTAATTGTAGTACTCAGACAATCTGAGCACATGCTCACTGGTTGAGCTATTCTCCTCCATCTTATTGGCAAAGTACTGTCAGAGGTCTCATACCTCTGGACATGGGCACGAGTATGAAATACCAATTTCAACTCTTGGAACATCTTATATGCTCTGTGGTGTTCAAAACATTTTTGAAGTCCCGGTTCTAAGCCGTAAAGCATGGTGCACTAAACTATCAAGTAGTCATCATACCGAGCTTTTGTCAAAACGTTCATAACGTCTGCATCTGCTCCTGCAACAGTTCTGTCACCTAGCGGTGCATCAAGGACATAATACTTCTGTGCAGCAATGAGGTTAATCCTCAGATCATGGACCAAGTCCGCATCATTGCTACTAACATCTTTCAACTTAGTTTTCTCTAGGAACATATCAAAATAAAACAGGGGAGCTAAACGCGAGCTATTGATCTACAACATAGATATGCTAATACTACCAGGACTAAGTTCATGATAAATTTAAGTTCAATTAATCATATTACTTAAGAACTCCCACTTATATAGGCATCCCTCTAATCCTCTAAGTGATCACATGATCCAAATCAACTAAACCATGTCCGATCATCACGTGAGATGGAGTAGTTTCAATGGTGAACATCACTATGTTGATCATATCTACTATATGATTCACGCTCGACCTTTCGGTCTCTGTGTTCCGAGGCCATATCTATTATATGCTAGGCTCGTCAAGTTTAACCTGGGTATTCCGCGTGTGCAACTGTTTTGCACCCGTTTTATTTGAACGTAGAGCCTATCACACCAGATCATCAGGTGGTGTCTCAGCACGAAGAACTTTTGCAATGGTGCATACTCAGGGAGAACACATATACGTTGATAATTTAGTGAGAGATCATCTTATAATGCTACCGTCAATCAAAGCAAGATAAGATGCATAAAAGATAAACATCACATGCAATCAATATGAGTGATATGATATGGCCATCTTCATCTTGTGCTTGTGATCTCCATCTCTGAAGCACCGTCATGATCACCATCGTCACCGGCGCGACACCTTGATCTCCATCGTAGCATCGTCGTCGTCTCGCCAACTTATGCTTCTACGACTATCCCTACCGCTTAGTGATAAAGTAAAGCATTATAGGGCGTTTGCATTGCATACAATAAAGCGACAACCCTATGGTTCCTGCCAGTTGCCAATAACTCGGTTACAAAACATGATCATATCATACAATAAAATATAGCATCATGCCTTGACCATATCACATCACAACATGCCCTGCAAAAATAAGTTAGACGTCCTCTACTTTGTTGTTGCAAGTTTTACGTGGCTGCTACGGGCTGAGCAAGAACCGTTCTTACCTACGCATCAAAACCACAACGATAGTTTGTCAAGTTGGTGATGTTTTAACCTTCGCAAGGACTGGGCGTAGCCACACTTGGTTCAACTAAAGTTGGAGAAACTGACACCCGCCAGCCACCTGTGTGCAAAGCATGTCGGTAGAACCTGTCTCGCGTAAGCATACGCGTAATGTCAGTCCGGGCCGCTTCATCCAACAATACCGTCGAACCAAAGTATGACATGCTAGTAAGCAGTATGACTTATATCGCCCACAACTCACTTGTGTTCTACTCGTGCATATGACATCTACGCATAAAACCAGGCTCGGATGCCACTGTTGGGGAACGTAGTAATTTAAAAAATTCCTACGCACACGCAAGATCATGGTGATGCATAGCAACGAGAGGGGAGAGTGTTGTCCATGTACCCTTGTAGACCGAAAGCGGAAGTGTTAGCACAACGCGGTTGATGTAGTCGTACGTCTTCACGATCCGACCGATCAAGTACCGAACACACGGCACCTCCGAGTTCAGCACACGTTCAGCCCGATGACGTCCCTCGAACTCCGATCCAGCCGAGTGTTGAGGAGAGTTTCACAAGACGATGGCATGGTGGCGATGATGATGTTCTACCGACGCAGGGCTTCGCCTAAGCACCGCTTCTGATATTATCGAGGTGGACTATGGTGGAGGGGCACCGACACGGCTAAAAGATCAAATGATCAATTGTTGTGTTTCAAGGGTGCCCCCCCCGTATATAAAGGAGTGGAGGAGGGGAGGGCCGGCCTCTCTATGGCACACCCTAGGAGGAGTCCTACTCCCAGGGAGTAGGATTCCTCCCTCCAAGTAGTAGGAGTAGGAGTCAAGGAAAGGGAGAGAGAAGAGAAGGAAGGAGGGCAGCCCCTCCCCTAGTCCAATTCGGACTAGGCCTTGGGGCGTAACCTCTCCTTTCTCTTTCCCCTAAAGCCCAATAAGGCCCATATACTCCCCGGTGAATTCCCGTAACTCTCCGGTACTCCGAAAAATACCCGAATCACTCGGAACCTTTCCGATGTCTGGATATAGTCGTCCAATATATCGATCTTTACGTCTTGACCATTTCGAGACTCCTCGTCATGTCCCTGATCTCATCCGGGACTCCGAACTACCTCCGGTACATCAAAACACATAAACTCATAATATAACCATCATCGAACTTTAAGCATGCGGACCCTACGGGTTCGAGAACAATGTAGACATGACCGAGACACGTCTCCGGTCAATAACCAATAGCAGAACTTGGATGCTCATATTGGCTCCCACATATTCTACGAAGATCTTTATCGGTCAAACCGCATAACAACATACGTTGTTCCCTTTGTCATCCGTATGTTACTTGCCCGAGATTCGATCGTCGGTATCTCAATACCTAGTTCAATCTCGTTACCGGCAAGTCTCTTTACTCGTTCCGTAATACATCATCCCGCAACTAACTCATTAGTTACAATGCTTGCAAGGCTTATAGTGATGTATATTACTGAGTGGGCCTAGATATACCTCTCCGATAATCGGAGTGACAAATCCTAATCTCGAAATACGCCAACCCAACAAGTACCTTCGGAGACACCTGTAGAGCACCTTTATAATCACCCAGTTACGTTGTGACGTTTGGTAGCACACAAAGTGTTCCTCCGGTAAACGGGAGCTGCATAATCTCATAGTTATAGGAACATGTATAAGTCATGAAGAAAGCAATAGCAACATACTAAACGATCAAGTGCTAAGCTAACGGAATGGGTCAAGTCAATCAAATCATTCTCCTAATGATGTGATCTCGTTAATCAAATGACAACTCATGTCTATGGTTACGAAACATAACCATCTTTAAGTAACGAGCTAGTCAAGTAGAGGCATACTAGTGACACTCTATTTGTCTATGTATTCACACATGTATTATGTTTACGGTTAATACAATTCTAGCATGAATAATAAACAATTATCATGATATAAGGAAATAAATAATAACTTTATTATTGCCTCTAGGGCATATTTCCTTTAGATAGTCTCCAACGTATCTATAATTTTTTATTGTTCCATGCTATTATATTATCTGTTTTGGATGTTTAATGGGCTTTATTATACACTTTTATATTATTTTGGGGACTAACCTACTAACCGAAGGCCCAATGCAAATTGTTGTTTTTTGCCTATTTGAGTGTTTAGCGAGAAAAGGAATATCAAACGAGTCCAAACGGAATGAAACCTTCGGAGAGTTATTTTGGAACAAACGTGATCCGAGGGACTTGGGTGGGCGTCAACAAAGAAGCGAGGAGGCCACGAGGCAGGGAGGCGCGCCTGCCCCCTGGGCGCGCCCACCACCCTCGTGGGCCCCTCGTAGCTCCACCGACCTACTTCTTCCTCCTATATATACCCATATACCCCGAAAACATCCAGGAGCACCACGTAACCCTATTTCCACCGCTGCAACCTTCTATACCCATGAGATCCCATCTTGGGGCCTTTT
>JAHIAM010002125.1:0-26861 GCA_021605205.1 Aegilops longissima
TAAAAGGGTTCACTTTGACCTGAATATTAGTGCTATTTCGCATTTTAGATGCGAGCAGCCTCCATGGACAACCCTCATCGGACGGTGCACTCAGAACGCATGCTTGATCGCTCTTGTCAACTTTGAAAGTACGTTCTACCTTGATGCAGTATGTCACAAGTGCATTTCTACACTCATTCATGGATGCAAAAACTGTACCTTCTTCCATATGAGGGTTCAAAGGGTCCCATTCAACAGCTGCAAGGTCTTCGTCCACACCCACCGCGTCATCATCCACATGGACTGCATTGTGAGCCTCATCTTGGTTTTCAGTCCGAGGTGCCCGTCGTAAATTCCGAATAACATCAGAATATAGCTTCTCTTCATCAACCCTAGAATTGTAGTCATTAGGCTCCACTTCAAGGGGGGCCCTACTGCTGTTGCCCACACTTGTCGACCCACCACGTCGCCGTTCACCAACTGAACTGTTCTGGCTAGAGATGGCATTACGACGACTTGGTTCTCCCCGAGATGTTGCACCTGTCATCCTAGGTCCAAATGCCTGCTCAAGCACATCAACTTGCAGCCTCACATGAAAATTATCTTTCTCTTTATGCCTAACAAACATGGTAGCTAGCTCTTCATCACTACTAACTGTCACCCAATTCTTTTCCCCATCATAGTATTTGTATACCACTTCATCAAGCAAACCCCAAGGATATTGGCTACAAATTACCTCCCCAAATTGTTTGAAACTCCAATTACTAGCCATTGGCAACCGATAATCAAAACCTCCTTGGTATTTCTTCTTATCCTTTGCATCGAACATGTACCGGTCCCTTCTAATGTGCACCATGAAAGCAAACCGCAACTCCATCCTAACCGGAGAAAAACAGAGACGCAATCAGCACACTTATTGGGCAAACCTACTCGAATCGAGTGTTCAAATGCACAACTAAGCTCAATCTAAACAAGAGGCGAGACTTACCCCTTGGGAACCCAGTCGTGGATGTGGCGGATCTCCGGCCCGATGCCTGCCTCGCCAAATACTCCGGGGTCGCCGCTGCTCGCCATTTCGCCCTAGGGTTCTTCCTCCTAGTTCAAATAGCTCCAGAGCCCCCACCTTTGAGCGCCCGGCGGGCGACGGAAGGAGGCAGCGCTGCTGGTCGAAAGCAGTGGCGGGCGCCCACCCGTGGCGCCACAGAAGGTGGCGGGCATCGCGGTAGCCATGGAGCGAGGCGCAGGACAGTAGCGGCGAGCGAGCCGTGCAGTGGTGGCGGGCAGGTGCTTGGTCATCGCTGGCAGCAGTGGCGGCGGCAGCACAACAGATAGCCAAACCGACGGATGGGCAGAGTGAGCTAGAATGATTTGTGGATTTATTTGCACGGGCCTACACGTCAGCTTCGGACCCACATCCACTTGGTCCCACGTGTAAGCTCCGGACCCACAACCACTAACGCCGGCGGACGGAATGGACTCAAATATGGCCGTTTGGCCTCGTCATAGTTGTTGTGCATGGACTAGGGGCAAAACTGAGCACAATTCGCATATGAGGGCAAAACTGAGCACATGGACACCACTGAGGGTAAAAGGATAATTAACCCTATTTAATAACCTTTTTATTAATACAAAAGAAATATGAAATGATATTTACCCCAAACTAGTTTTTGGTGGTAGAATATATTATGCGGTGATTTGTGGGCCAGCTCCCATATTTTACAGAACTCATTTGGTGCCCAAACAATTAGTCGAAACAGAAAAGAATAAATAAAAAGTAAAAACAAAACAAAACAGAAGAAAAAGGAACCCCCCCCCCCAACCGGCCCAGGCCGCCCCCTCACTCCACCATAACCCCACCCCCGGTCAAACCCTAACCCCCACCCCCACACACACCCACTCCCTCCCCCTCTGCCTTCCTCCCTCGATCCAGATCGGATCAGGGCATCGAGGCCACCGCCTCGCCGCCGCTTCAAACCCGACACCGGTGCCACCTCGCCGGCCCCCGCCCTCGTCCTCGCGCCCGTCCCCTCTCCTCGACGGCGCCCCACGCCCGACGGCGAGCGACCACGCCCCGCCCCGAGCGACCCAGCGGCACGGATCGACCGCGTCGCCGCCTCAAGACCTCGCGGGCCTCCCGTCGGCATGCCTCCCCTGCGACGATGTCTCCGACATCCACCTCGTGCCCCATTGCCCGTCCCTACGCGTCGCGGTGAGGACCCGGTCCTCCTCACTCCCTCGCCTGCACACCGTGCACGTGCCGCCCCGCCTCTAGCCCATGGTCGCATCGCCGCCGTGCCGGCGGCCAACTCTGGCGCCCACCCCGGGCTCTCTCCTTCCTGCAGCCGGCCCGCTCCTCACCGTTCCACGCCACAGCGCGCCCAGGGCAGGCCAGCGTCGTCGGCAAGAACGCCCGGCCGCCCAAAGACTGGCCTCGCTTTACCCAACTCGGCGCCGCCTCGATGCCGCCAGCGCCGCCCCACGTCTCAGCCCCGCCGTGGCCCGGCTGGGCAGCGCCCGGCTTGCCCGCCGTCGGTGCCGGCTGGCCTCGTCCGCCCTGCGGGCGAGTGCCCTTCAGTGCGCCCGCACCGGGCTTCGCACCGCTAGCGACCAAACCCGCCAAGGCCCCTAGGGCCAATGACATGTGGGGCCCAGTCCCAGAACGTTTTTTTAAATAAAAGAAAATAAATAAAAATGAATTAATAAAATTAGTAATTAATTAGTGAATTAATTAAGTTAATTAATCCTATTTAATTAATGTAATTAATCAGTTAGTTTAATTAAACAGTAATTAGATTAGCTAAATCCTAATTAACCTAAGCAGAGTATGACAGGTGGGTCCCGCACGTCAGTTTGACCAGCCAACACCTCTGTTGACTGCTGACGTCATGCTGACGTCATGCTGATGCAATAATACTTGTTTCGAATTAATTTAATAATAATAATATAGAAAATGATTTAAAACTTTAAAAATTAATATAAAATAAACCATAGCTCAGATGGAAAAACTTTGTACATGAAAGTTGCTCAGAACGATGAGACGAATCCGAATATGCAGCCCGTTCGTCCGCCACGTGTCCCCAGCATAGCAAACACACAACTTTACCCCTCCGGTTCATCTGTCCGAAAACGCGAAATACCGGGAATACTTTCCCGGATGTTTCCCCCCTTCGCCGGTATCGCCTACTACCGCGATTGGGCACCCCTAGCACCGATCATTGTCATGTCTTGCACCATCATGCTTATGTTTGCACTGTATTCATTGTGTCTTCCCCCTCTTCTCTCCGGTAGACTATGAGACCGACGCTACTGCTACCCCGTTCGACTACGGAGTTGACGACCCCTCCTTCTTGCCAGAGCAACCAGGCAAGCCCCCCCTTTGATCACCAGATATCGCCTATTCCTCCTCTCTACTGCTTGCATTAGAGTAGTGTAGCATGTTACTGCTTTCGGTTAATCCTATTATGATGCATAGCCTGTCATTGTGCTACAATTGTTGATACCTTTACCTGCTATCCTAATGCTTAGTATAGGATGCTAGTGTTCCATCAGTGGCCCTACACTCTTGCCCGTCTGCCATGCTATACTACTGGGCCGTGATCACTTCGGGAGGTGATCACGCGCATATGCTATATACTTTATACTACTACAATACTTATGATATTGTTTGGAGATGGGGGATGAAGGGGCAGGTGGCTCCATCCCGGTAGAGGTGGGCCTGGATTCCCGATGGCCCCCGACTGTTACTTCGTGGCGAAGCGACAAGGCAGGTTGAGACCACCTAGGCCAGAGGTGGGCCTGGCCCTGATCGGCGTTCGTGGTTACTTCATAATAACACGCTTAACGAGATCTTGGTATTTGATCTGAGTCTGGCCACTGGCCTATACGCACTAACCAACTACGCGGGAACAGTTATGGGCACTCGGCGTCATGGTATCACCAAGCCTTCATGACGCGGCGATCGAGCGGCGCTCACCGGATTGGACCGAACGCCGCTAGGCTAGGTGCGCTTCGGTCGCGTCGCATAGCGTGCAGGTGAGCAGCAGGCGATGGGACCCGGACCCTGCGGCGCATAGGATTTAGACCGACGTCTGACCTCTCTGTTGTGCCTAGGTGGGGCTGCGACGTGTTGATCTTCCGAGGCCGGGCATGACCCAGGAAAGTGTGTCCGGCCAAATGGGATCGAGCGTGTTGGGTTATGTGGTGCACCCCTACAGGGAAGTTTATCTATTCGAATAGCCATGATCTTCGGTAACAGGACGACTTGGAGTTGTACCTTGACCTTATGACAACTAGAACTGTATACTTAATAAAACACACCCTTCCAAGTGCCAGATATAACCCGATGATCGCTCTCTAACAGGGCGACGAGGAGGGGATCGCCGGGTAGGATTATGCTATGCGATGATACTTGGTGAACTTACCATCTGCTCTCTTCTACATGCTGCAACATGGAGGCTGCCAGAAGCGTAGTCTTCGACAGGACTAGCTATCCCCCTCTTATTCTGGCAGTCTGCAGTTCAGTCCACCGATATTGCCCCTTGATGTCTACTACGCAACCTTCTTCTTATAGACGTTGTTGGGCCTCCAAGTGTAGAGGTTTGTAGGACAGTAGCAAATTTCCCTCAAGTGGATGACCTAAGGTTTATCAATCCGTAGGAGGCGTAGGTTGAAGATGGTCTCTCTCAAGCAACCCTGCAACCAAATAACAAAGAGTCTCTTGTGTCCCCAACACACCCAATACAATGGTAAATTGTATAGGTGCACTAGTTCGGCGAGGAGATGGTGATACAAGTGCAATATGGACGGTAGATAAGAGTATTTGTAATCTGAAATAATAAAAACAGCAAGGTAACAAGTGGTAAAAGTGAGCGTAAACGGTATTGCAATGCTAGGAAACAAGGCCTAGGGTTCATACTTTCACTAGTGCAAGTTCTCTCAACAATAATAACATAATTGGATCATATAACTATCCCTCAACATGCAACAAAGAGTCACTCCAACGTCACTAATAGCGGAGAACAAACGAAGAGATTATGGTAGGGTACGAAACCACCTCAAAGTTATTCTTTCCAATCAATCCGTTGGGCTATTCTTATAAGTGTCACAAACAACCCTAGAGTTCGTACTAGAATAACACCTTAAGACACAAATCAACCAAAACCCTAATGTCACCTAGATACTCCAATTTCACCTCAAGTATCCATGGGTATGATTATACGATATGCATCACACAATCTCAATTCACCTATTCAACCAACACATAGAACCTCAAAGAGTGCCCAAAGTTTCTACCGGAGAATCACGAAGAAAACATGTGCCAACCCCTATGCATAGGTTCATGGGCGGAACCCGCAAGTTGATCACCAAAACATACATCAAGTGAATCACGTGATATCCCATTGTCACCACAGATACGCACGGCAAGACATATATCAAGTGTTCTCAAATCTTTAAAGACTCAATCTGATAAGATTACTTCAAGGGGAAAACTCAATCCATTACAAGAGAGAAGAGGGGGAGAAGAAACATAAGATCCAACTATTATATCAAAGCTCGCGATACATCAAGATCGTATCACCTCAAGAACACAAGAGAGAGAAAGAGAGAGAGAGATCAAACACATAGCTACTGGTACATACCCTCAGCCCCGAGGGTGAACTACTCCCTCCTCATCATGGAGAGCGCCGGGATGATGAAGATGGCCACCGGTGAGGGTTCCCCCCTCCGGCAGGGTGCCGGAACAGGGTCCCGATTGGTTTTTCGTGGCTCTGGAGGTTTGTGGTGGCGGAACTCCCGATCTAATTTCTGTTCTGGAAGTTGTACGATACGTAGGTATATATGGGTGTAGGGGGTACGTCGGTGGAGCTACGGGGGCCCCACGAGGCAGGGGGCGCGCCCTAGGGGGGTGGGTGCGCCCCCCACCCTCGTGAGCACCTCCCGTATCTTCTGACGTGGAGTCCAAGTCCATCAGGTGGGTTTCCTTCCAAAATAACTTCTCTAGTTGATTTCGTTCGTTTTGACTCCTTCGATATTCCTTTTCCTCGAAACTTTGAAATAGGCATAAAACAGCAAATCTGGGCTGGGCCTCCGGTTAATAGGTTAGTCCCAAAAATAATATAAAATTGGATAATAAAGCCCAATATTGCCTAAAGCAGTAGATAATATAACATGGAGCAATAAAAAATTATAGATACGTTGGAGACGTATCAAGCATCCCCAAGCTTAATTCCTGCTCGTCCTCGAGTAGGTAAATGATAAAAAAGATAATTTTTGATGTGGAATGCTAGTTGGCATAATTTCAATGTAAATCTTCTTAATTGTGATATGAATATTCAAATCCGAAAGATTCAAGACAAAAATTATTATTGACATAAAAATAATAATACTTTAAGCATACTAACTAAGCAATTATGTCTTCTCAAAATAACATGGCCAAAGAAAGTTATCCCTACAAAATCATATAGTCTGGCTATGCTCCATCTTCCCCACACAAAATATTTAAATCATGCACAACCCCGATGACAAGCCAAGCAATTGTTTCATACTTTTGACATTCTCAAACTTTTTCAATCTTCACGCAATACATGAGCGTGAGCCATGGACATAGCACTATATGTGGAATAGAATGGTGGTTGAGGAGAATACAAAAAGGAGAAGATAGTCTCACATCAACTAGGCGTATCAACAGGCTATGGAGATGCCCATCAATAGATATCAATGTGAGTGAGTAGGGATTGCCATGCAACGGATGCACTAGAGCTATAAGTATATGAAAGCTCAACAAAAGAAACTAAGTGGGTGTGCATCCAACTCGCTTGCTCACAAAGACCTAGGGCATTTTGAGGAAGCCCATCATTGGAATATACAAGCCAAGTTCTATAATGAAAGATTCCCACTAGTATATGAAAGTGACAACATAGGAGACTCTCTATCATGAAGATCATGGTGCTACTTTGAAGCACAAGTGTGGTAAAAGGATAGTAACATTGTCCCTTCTCTCTTTTTCTCTCATTTTTTATTATTTTTTTGGGCCTTTTCTCTTTTTTATGGCCTCTTTTTTTTCTCCTTCTTTTTTTTTATTTTTCGTCCGGAGTCTCATCCCGACTTGTGGGGGAATCATAGTCTCCATCATCCTTTCCTCACTTGGGACAATGACAATGCTCTAATAATGATGATCATCACACTTTTATTTTTCTTACAACTCAACAATTACAACTCGATTCTTAGAAAAAAATATGACTCTATATGAATGCCTCTGGCGGTGTACCGGGATGTGCAATGACTCATGAGCGACATGTATGAAAGAATTATGAATGGTGGCTTTGCCACAAATACGATGTCAACTACATTATCATGCAAAGCAATATGACAATGATGAAGCGTGTCATAAGAACGGAACGGTGGAAAGAGTGCCATGATAGGTAGGTATGGTGGCTGTTTTGAGGAAGATATATGGTGGGTGTATGATACCGGCGAAAAGTGCACGGTATTAGAGAGGCTAGCAATGGTGGAAGGATGAGAAAGTGCGTATAATCCATGGACTCAACAGTAGTCATAAAGAACTCATATACTTATTGCAAAAATCTACAAGTTATCAAAGCAAAGTATTACGCGCATGCTCCTAGGGGGATAGATTGGTAGGAAAAGACCATCGCTCGTCCCCGGCCGCCACTCATAAGGAAGACAATCAATAAATAAATCATGCTCTAACTTCATTACATAAAGGTTCACCATACGTGCATGATACGGGAATCACAAACTTTAACACAAGTATTTCTCAAATTCACAACTACTCAACTAGCATGACTCTAATATCACCATCTTCATATCTCAAAAGAATTATCAAGCATCAATCTTTTCTTAGTATTCAACACACTCATAAGAATTCTTACAAATCTTGTATGCTTAGCATATTAGCATTATTTAAGCAAATTACCATGCTATTTAATACTCTCAAAATAATATAAGTGAAGCATGAGAGATCAATAGTTTCTATAAAACAAATCCACTACCGTGCTCTAAAAGGTATAAGTGAAGTACTAGAGCAAATGACAAACTACTCCGAAAGATATAAGTGAAGATCAATGAGTAGTCGAATAATTATGCAACTATGTGAAGAATCTCTAACATTTAAGAATTTCAGATCTTGATTTCTTATTCAAACAGCAAGCAAAGCTAAAGAAAATAAAATCACGCTCCAAGCAAAACACATATCATGTGGTGAATAGAAATATAGCTCCAAGTAAAGTTACCGATGGATCGAAGATTTAAAGAGGGATGCCTTCCGGGGCATCCCCAAGCTTAGATGCTTGGTTATCCTTGAATATTACCTTGGGGTGCCTTGGGCATCCCCAAGCTTAGTCTCTTGCCACTCCTTATTCCATAATCCATCGAATCTTTACCCAAAACTTGAAAACTTCACAACACAAAACTTAACAGAAAACTCGTGAGCTCCATTAGCGAAAGAAAACAAAACACCACTTCATGGTACTGTAATGAACTCATTATTTATTTGTATTGGTTTTAAACCTACTGTATTCCAACTTCTCTATGGTTTATAAACTATTTTACTAGCCATAGATTCATCAAAATAAGCAAACAACACACGAAAAACAGAATCTGTCAAAAACAGAACAGTCTGTAGTAATATGTAACTAAAGCAAACTTCTGGAACTCCAAAAATTCTTAAATAAATTGGTGGACCTGAGGAATTTGTCTAGTAATCATATTAAAAAAGAATCAACTAAATAGCACTCTCCAGTAAAAAGTTTTAGCTAATCTCGTGAGCGCTAAAGTTTCTGTTTTTTACGGCATGATCGTATAGACTTCACCCAAGTCTTCCCAAAGGTTCTACTTGGCACAAACACTAATTAAAACACAAAACTACATATAAACAGAGGCTATATGTATTATTTATTCCTTAACAGAACCAAAAAGAAAGAAACTAAAATAAAATTGGGTTGCCTCCCAACAAGCGCTATTGTTTAACGCCCCTAGCTAGGCATGATGATGACAATGATGCTCACATAAAAGAAAAGAATTGAAACATAACGGGAGCATCATGAAGCATATGACTAGCACATTTAAGTCTAACCCACTTCCTATGCATAGGGATTTTGTGAGCAAACAACTTGTGGGAATAATAATCAACTTGCATAGGAAGGTAAAACAAGCATAACTTCAAAACTTTGAGCACATAGAGAGGAAACATGATATTATTGCAATTCCTACAAGCATATATTCCTCCCTCATAATAATTTTCAGTAGCATCATGAATGAATTAAACAATATAACCAGCACCTAAAGCATTCTTTTCATGATCTACTATCATAGAAAATTTACTACTCTCCACATAAGCAAATTTCTTCTCATTAGGAATAGTGGGAGTATCATAAAAGACTTGAATACTATAAATTGTTTCCACATTAAAATAGTAATGTTCAGAAAAGGGTAATCATAATCATGACAAGTTTTATAAATATAATCATCACTACTTTTTATAGCATAAGTTTTATCACAATAATCATCATAAGTAGCAACTTTGTTCTCATCATAATCGATTGAAACCTCTTCCAAGATAGTGGAATCATTACTAAGTAAAGTCATGACCTCTCCAAATCCAATTTCATAAATATTATAAGATTCAACATCCTCCAAAATAGTGGGATCACTACTTCCTAAAGTTGACACTCTTCCAAACCCACATTCATCAATATAATCATCATAAGTAGGAGGCATGTTATCATCACTATACATTTGCATATCAAAACTTGGGAGGCTAAAAATATCATCTTCATTAAACATAGCATCCCCAAGCTTGGGACAAACATTAATTTCAGCAAATATATTCTCAAATATGTCATCCTCATCAAACATAGCTTCCCCAAGCTTGGGCCTTTTCATATCATAAGCATAATAACTCTCATCATCAATAGTATGGATAGCACCAATAGTATAGCAAACATTATTATCATATTCTTCCAAGAAAGTGCCAAAAAGATTTTCAAGATCATAAGGAGTATCATTATCTTCCCAATCATAATCATCACAACAAGCAATAGGCATAACGAGATCATCATCAAGTGTATCAGTTTCATAAGGCACAAAAATAATAGGAGCAACTTTACTTGGGAGAGATACCTTTTTACCTCTCTTCCTTTTTCTTTTCTTCTTCTTCACCACATAATGTGTGGGTTCAATCCTCTTTTTGGAGATCCTTATTAATTAGATTGGTTGAATGGAAGGCTCCTCCTCGTTACCTGATTCATCATAAGAAATAATAGGAGAATATTGGGAAGTCTCTTCCCTTTCATTAGTATTCTCTTCATCCTCTATTTGTTTTCTTTTCTTTATGTAATTGACGATATAAGGATTTTCAATGCAATTCACCGCACAATACATATAAATATTCTCTAGATTAAAATCAAGAATTCTATCAAGATTAAATTTTGGAATACCCTCAGTTATACGTTTCATTTCTTCATAACCCAAAAGAAGGCTAAGTTCTTTATGATGCTCAAGGGTAATCAAATTATCACAATATTTGGACACGGCTTGATCATGAAACAAATAGCATTGGAGCTTTAAAGACCATGTTCATTGCAAAGTTCACAAGGGGCACGAAAAATATTTAATCTTTCAGCACATTCATCTAGCTCTTCTTGTAACAATTTGGTTTCTAAGTACTTATGTCTCTTGCAATATCTATCTTCTTTATTTGGTGTGTTAATGCAAACATGCACTCCACAAAAGTTGACATGCTTATGAGAGATATTTTCATTATGACTAGCGCAATCATCATTAGTACTATGGATATTCAAGGAGTTTATACTAACAACATTGCAATCATGCTCATCATTCAAAGATTTAGTGCCAAACATTTTAATGCATTCTTCTTCTAACACTTTGGCACAAATTTCCTTTCCATCATACTCACGAAAGATATTAAAAAGGTGAAGCGTATGAGACAAACTCAATTCCATTTTTTTTGTAGTTTTCTTTTATAAACTAGACTAGTGCTAAAACAAGAAACAAAAAGATTCAATTGCAAGATCTAAAGATATACCTTCACTTACCTAGCCTCCCCGGCAACGGCGCCAGAAAAGAGCTTGATGTCTACTACGCAACCTTCTTCTTGTAGACGTTGTTGGGCCTCCAAGTGCAGAGGTTTGTAGGACAGTAGCAAATTTCCCTCAAGTGGATGACCTAAGGTTTATCAATCCGTAGGAGGCGTAGGTTGAAGATGGTCTATCTCAAGCAACCCTGCAACCAAATAACAAAGAGTCTCTTGTGTCCCCAACACACCCAATACAATGGTAAATTGTATAGGTGCATTAGTTCGGCGAAGAGATGGTGATACAAGTGCAATATGGACGGTAGATAAGAGTATTTGTAATCTGAAATAATAAAAACAGCAAGGTAACAAGTGGTAAAAGTGAGCGTAAATGGTATTGCAATGCTAGGAAACAAGGCCTAGGGTTCATACTTTCACTAGTGCAAGTTCTCTCAACAATAATAACATAATTGGATCATATAACTATCCCTCAACATGCAACAAAGAGTCACTCCAAAGTCACTAATGCGGAGAACAAACGAAGAGATTATGGTAGGGTACGAAACCACATCAAAGTTATTCTTTCCAATCAATCCGTTGGGCTATTCCTATAAGTGTCACAAACAGCCCTAGAGTTCGTACTAGAATAACACCTTAAGACACAAATCAACCAAAACCCTAATGTCACCTAGATACTCCAATGTCACCTCAAGTATCCATGGGTATGATTATACGATATGCATCACACAATCTCAATTCATCTATTCAACCAACACATAGAACCTCAAAGAGTGCCCAAAGTTTCTACCGGAGAATCACGACGAAAACATGTGCCAACCCCTATGCATAGGTTCATGGGCAGAACCCGCAAGTTGATCACCAAAACATACATCAAGTGACTCACGTGATATCCCATTGTCACCACAGATACGCACGGCAAGACATACATCAAGTGTTCTCAAATCTTTAAAGACTCAATCCGATAAGATTACTTCAAGGGGAAAACTCAATCCATTACAAGAGAGAAGAGGGGGAGAAGAAACATACGATCCAACTATTATATCAAAGCTCGCGATACATCAAGATCGTATCACCTCAGGAACACGAGAGAGAGATCAAACACATAGCTACTGGTACATACCCTCAGCCCCGAGGGTGAACTACTCCCTCCTCGTCATGGAGAGCGCCGGGATGATGAAGATGGCCACCGGTGAGGGTTCCTCCCTCCGGCAGGGTGCCGGAACAGGGTCCCGATTGTTTTTTCGTGGCTCTGGAGGTTTGTGGTGGCGGAACTCCCTATCTAATCTCTGTTCTGGAAGTTTTACGATACGTAGGTATATATGGGTGCAAGGGGTACGTCGGTGGAGCTACGGGGGACCCACGAGGCATGGGGGCGCGCCCTAGGGGGGTGGGCGTGCCCCCACCCTCGTGAGCACCTCCCGTATCTTCTGACGTGGAGTCCAAGTCCATCAGGTGGGTTTCCTTCCAAAAATAACTTCTCCAGTTGATTTCGTTCCGTTTTGACTCCGTCGATATTCCTTTTCCTTGAAACTTTGAAATAGGCATAAAGCAGCAAATCTGGCTGTGCCTCAAAGTTAATAGTTTAGTCCCAAAATAATATAAAAGTGGATAATAAAGCCCAATATTGCCTAAAACAGTAGATAATATAGCATGGAGCAATCAAAAATTATAGATACGTTGGAGACGTATCACCCCTTTACACAGATACCCATGCATATGTAGTGTAGATCCTTGCTTGCGAGTACTTTGGATGAGTACTCACGGTTGCTTTTATCCTTCTTTTCCCCCTTTCCATTCTACCTGGTTGTCACAACCAGATGCTGGAGCCCGGGGCTTGACGCCACCGTCAACGACGACTCCTACTACACCGGAGGTGCCTACTACTACGTGCAGGCCGCTGACGACGTCCAGGAGTAGTTTAGGAGGATCCCAGGCAGGAGGCATGCGCCTCTTTCGATCTGTATCCCAGTTTGTGCTAGCCTTCTTAAGGCAGACTTGTTTAACTTATGTCTGTGCTCAGATATTGTTGCTTCCGCTGACTTGTCTATGATCGAGCACTTGTATTCGAGCCCTCGAGGCCCATGGCTTGTATTATGATGCTTGTATGACTTATTTTATTTTTAGAGTTGTGTTGTGATATCTTCCCGTGAATCCCTGATCTTGATCGTACACGTTTGCGTGTATGATTAGTGTATGATTGAATCGGGGGCGTCACAAGTTGGTATCAGAGCCGACTGCCTGTAGGAATCCCCCTTCCACACTCCTTGGCCGAAGTCGAGTCTACACATTGCAAAACTTTTACTAACATGGTTGTGCGGCTTACGGGCCCACGTCGCCATTGGGTGGTATTAGGATCTTTTACTCCTCGATCTTTACTCTGGGACTCTGGTCTCTCTTCTATTCGGGTCAAATGAATTTTGCTAACTCTAACATTAGGATCTCGTGATCACTTCCACCTGGAGAGCCCCTTGTAATCGATGACCGCCTGCTGCACCAGAAGATTCCGAAGATACTCTATGATGTGCTCTCGAGACTATGTGACATCGCTTTTGCAATTCACTTCCATCGATAGACCCCTATGGATAACCACGTACACTTACCATTCATACAATCATTCCCCGTTGATCTTGTTACTACAAGATATCCCAAAATTCTCTCTATTGTTTCAAGAATACTTTGTGCCTACCGCCTTGCAGTTCCTTGCCACATAAATACCCCTACGGATAATTCCTCGCACTTGCCGGGTATCCTCTCATCCCTAGTTGTTCATGTGTTTCACAAAAGTCCTCGAAATACCATTTGATTTTCTGGAAATCCTCAGCAGGTCATTGCTCTTGAAATTCTTGCTTGCTTGCATTATGGTTAATCCCATAAGTATAGTAATCTTATTGGCATCCTTTGTCACTATCGTTTTGAGTCCATTGATTCAATAAGTTGCGAATGCTCGCAATCCTCAATCAGATCCTATAACTCATCCTTTCGGCTCAGACGTCAGTTTGAACATGAGCTGGTTCTCAACCAATTAAATTGTTGTCGATCGTACCCCTAAGTCTATTTAACTTATGCATCCTTAATCAGAGCGTTTGCTTCTGATCCCGTGAATTTGAAATCATAATTCCTTTACATTTGAGCTTTGAATTAGTCAGTTGTTTCTATAATCCAATGCCCTTGCATTGTTTCTTCCTCTGATTGTGCGTTGATGCTCACATCAGCTCCGTTATGGACTGTCGGGTCCTTTGTTGAATTATCATCTGACAGTGTCCTTTGTATCCAAAAATCTCGAGAAGTTCTTTCCCTGATACATAATGCCATTGATAAATCTTATTCTCTGTTTTGGCCAACAATGCTCTGTTCTCGAGCTGGTGATGTTTACTATGAAGTTTGTGGTATATGTTCCTAAGATTCCCCGGTGGGTTGAACCAACGCCTTCCCTAATTTGTGTGAACCCAAAAGATTTCGTGGGTCATACTTATCTGGTATTGCACTAGGTAAAACTTTCCACAACTAATGTCATTTTCGAAATACGAGAGGTCAATGTAAGGTTATGCATTGAGGAAGTGGGAGTCGACCTTGAACCTTTGTGTTCATGCCCATGGACACGATGTAGATCCTATTGTAGAAGCTTATTGTAATAATAACTATTTCCCTGATGTAATATCATCTGGTATCTGTGAATTGATCCTTGGCAATCGTGGTTCCGACCATATTTTCTCCTTGATTCCATTTCTCAGGCAAGTGAAAACACTTGTCTTCTCCAGATCAATACATCTCCGCAACCTCTACATCGATCTTCCTTCAAGTAATACCCTCCAGTATCTTGATAATATCAAAGAATTGTTTTGCTTCCTATGAGTCTTCATCTAGTATTGCTTCTCACCGTTCTTCTGAAACTTTTATTGGATCGAGTTGTAATCTTAAACCCGATGGTGCTCTGATACTTTTGATGCACTAAGCTCTGATACTCTTGATGCGTTATTGCATGCCTGTTCCTCATTAATGTTATTGCATGCATGTTGAATCTCATCAAGCACCGTATTTCATCATGCATTTCAAATTCTTCATATTATATGTCAAATGCGTGTATGAATTACAAGATATAGGGGGAGATCTCCATGATTCAACTCTTCAAATGTGCATTGCCTCAAAAGCAAATTCCTCACTATGCACATCTTCAGGGGGAGTTCTTCTATATCTTGCAATCAAATTCCTCAATATCAGTATTTACACTTCATATGTTTATCCCGTTGAAAACTTAACCTATATTGTCATCAATCACCAAAAAGGGGGAGATTGTAAGTGCATCTAGTGCCCCTTAGTGATTTTGGTGTATTGAAGACTTATAGGTTAAGGGACTAATGTGTTTGTGAGTGTACACAGGTCTATAAGTATATGAGGAGTTTGATATTTACAGAGAAAGTCGACCCTAAAATGAAGTTCTTCGATGAAGACTTTGATATTCTGAAGACTTTCTGAAGACTTTGGAAGTGAAGAAATTGGTGTGACCTTGAAGACTTGGTATTCATTTGAGGAACATGAAGCGTGAAGACTTTTGTTTTGGTAGTTTCGTTTTCTCTTTCTTGAGTCATAGGAAACACCGAACTGTTAAAGGGGGTCGAGGAAATACTAAGGAAAAATTTCCATGTGATGCTCAACTCAAAATCCTACACCTACCAATCCCTTCGAGTGAAGCCTTTGGAAATCTCATACAGTCCAGTCAATTTCTTGATGATGAGACGAAGTTCTTACGGTCACGAGGAATTTGTCTGACTAAGGAGTTAGGAATTCGCCAAGTCTTGGATTGCCTACACAATGAGGAACATGATAGCCCCGAGGAATTTGAGATTCAAATTTCCGACCGTTCTTTGTCTTCTTGCGCCACCTGTCCCAAAATATCTTATCCACCTAACGGTCATATCATTGAAGGGCATTTATGTCTTATCATGTCGGGCTGCTCCTAGGCTATAAATAGCCGCCCCTACAACCACTAGCTGGTTGGCTGCCCGAGAGAAACTTGACACTTGTCATTTGAGAGCAACCCATCCTCCGAGGACTTTGAGCGAAAATCATCGAGTGAGGAAAACCCAAAACCAAACCCTACAAACCCAAAGTGATTGAGCATCATCAAGAGATTGATCCTGCGTGGATCCCACGCTTGTTACCTTTGAAGACTGTGCTTCTTCCAGATGGTTAGGCGTCATGGTCTAGAGCATCCAAGAGGAATTGTGGATCGCCGAGTGACCAAGTCTGTGAAGGTTTGGAAGTCGCTCAAGACTTACCACGAGTGATTGGACGAGGTCATGTGACCTTAGTTCAAGGAGAATACGGTGAGGACTTGGTGTCTGAGCTGCGTGCTCGCCGATCGGGTGTCCGGACTGTGTGTCCTCGAGTTTAAATACTCGGCCGCTCCAACCAGACGCATAACCGAGAGACAGCAGTTGGAACTGGTCTACCAAATCATTGTCTTCACCAACCTTATCTGGTTCTATTTCCTCAACCCTCTCATTTCCTCATTCTTGTGTTGAGTGTTCATTCATATCTGTGTTTGAAGACTTTGATCAAGACTTTCTCAATTTCCTCGGCTCAAATTTCTTGATCTGTTTGTCTTCATCTTGTGCTATCCTGTGTTTACGCTTTCCTGTACTCTTTGATTGTATTCATTTCATCATGATGACCATGCCCGCATTCTCTTATGCTTACTTCGAGTACTTATTCCGCTGCAAGTAGTTCTTCGCTAAGGAATTTCCTCACCGCAAATTCCTCGATGAAGAATTCATAAAAATCGCCTATTCACCCCTCCTCTAGTCGATATAACGCACTTTCAATTGGTATCAGAGCAAGGTACTCCCTTGTTTTATGTGATTTTGTTTTAACCACCTGGAGTTGTTATGTCGACCGCAGGTATGATCAAGGTCTCAGCAGGGTGTCCTACCTTTGATGGGACGGACTACCCCTCTTGGAAGAACAAGATGCGAATGCATCTTGAGGCAATTGACAACGATCTACGGTATGTTGTAGAAAATGGTGTTCCTCACCACACCTTCTCCGAATCTGCTGATGTGAAGAGATTCAAGCAACTCGATTCTCAAGCGAAGAATATCATATGTGGCCATCCGAGCAAAGGACAATATGGAAGAGTGAGTGCTTTGAAACTGCCAAGCTCATCCGGGACAGCTGTCCAAAGTAAATGAAGGAGTCTCAACTCAGCGTGACTCTCGAGTTGATGTTCTTCGCAATCTCTTCAACCGCTTCAAAAGACTCGACAACTAAAATGTTCAACAAACCTTCGATCGCCTCATCGACATCTCAAATGAGCTTCAAGCGCTTGGTGCCATCGACATCACCGACCATGAGGTGGTGAAGAAATTGTTGAGATCGCTGATTCCTCATTTGATACTCTAGCACCGATGATACAAGAGTGTGCTGACTACAAGTCACTTGATCCGGTGATATCCTCGAGAGGCTAAATACTCATGAGTTCCGACTTGTCAAAAGAGAGATCTCTATGGTATTAGCTATGGAAAACACGTGCCACGAAGGCCAAGGCTGTGTCGAATCGAGTGTGAAGACTCGGTAGTAGCCTTGGAGATCTCAAGAATTAAGCCAGAGCTAGCTTTGCTCGTGAAGAAATTCCGAAGTTCTCAAGACGTGGTCGCTGGAAAATCCTCAAGAAGCGTGATTCCTCATCCGGTGACTATAAGAGAAGACTTTGCCACAAATGCAAGAAACCTGGTCACTACATTCAAGATTGTCCTCGGTGGGAAAAGGAATTAAAGAAGAAGAAATTCAAGGATTACAGTTACGATGGCGCTAAGAAGAAGAAGAAATCGTCGAAATCTTCATCATCAAAATCCTCAAAGCCCTCTTCTCACAAGAAAAGCAGCTCCAAGAAGGCTCGGGCATTCATTGGCAAGGAAATGGACTCAAGCTGAATCGAGGAAAATGAGGAAGAGGAGGCATCGAAGAAACTGAGTCCGGTGTGGCGAGTTTAGCTCTCGCCATCGCTTTCGTCGACAAGTCCATCTTCAACTCGAGGAAAATGACCTCACCAACAAAGTGATGAAGATAGTGATGACTACGCCCCACCTATTGCTTCATGGCAAAGGGTGCCAAGGTACTCAAATATACCTCCTCTGAATCTAGTGAAAATGAATCGATGATGATCTAAAGCCCGATTACTCAAAACTTGCTAAGATTGCTGTAAAACAACAAAGGGCTTTTGAAAAGGTTCAAAACATGCTAGATAAGAGTGATGATATGTTAGGTGAAGAAATGGATCGCACTAAAGCCCCGATCGAAAATCTTCAGAGACTTGATCTAGGTTTGACAACCTTCAAGGTCATCATAACACTCTCTTGTCTCGATCATGAGAAACTTTCTTATGAATTTCTTCAAAGAAAGCAAGATCTTGAGAAGCTAAGAGTGAGTTATGAAGATCTTCAAAAGTAGCGATTCATTACTTGCTCAACAAATCAGCGCTTCTCGTGAAGAATTTGTTCCTCCATGCTTAAAGTGCATTGAGCGTGAATCGCTAATTCTTCACTGAATGTTCAAATGCTTCAACTGTTACAAATTCTTCACCTGCCCTGCTATCACTAATTCCTCATCCGAGGACATTGCTAGTATCCTTGACGATGCAGGGTTGAAGGAATTGTACATGTGAGCATGTACAAAAGCCTCAAAGGGCATCGACTCTTTGTGATGTGCTTAAAAGCAGATCCTCAACAGAACCCTAGGAAAGAGGGTATTGTCTTTGAGAGGAAACTCAATGCTGATGGAACATATTGGAAGCCCGAGCGGTATCCCAAAACCTCATGGGTTGCTGCAAAGGGACCTCCAGATTGATCCATCTAACTTATCTGGCTTTACATGCGAATCTCCTCATTCTTCCGATGAGTCATTTGACTCAACTATAAACTGTTCAAAAATCAGAATGGTGAAGTATTTGCTAGATATGTTGGCACTAAGCTGCAGAACGGTTCCCCATGAAGAAAATCTGGGTTCCCAAGAAGTGCCTTGAAAGTCTTCAGGTGAATGTCCTCATGACACCACCTGTGAAGAATAGGAACCCCAGATCAAATTCTTCATATGGAACAAATTCTTCATATGGATCAAAGTCCTCATATGACTATCATCATGCTAACAACTCTGTTTCGCAGGGTGGAGCTAAGGGCTATGAATATGTGCATTATTCTTCAAACCAATATGTTCATAAGTCCTCGAAGAATTTCTCTGCTTATTCATATGCTTACCCTAACCCCTCTTATGTGAAACGAAATGGATTGGCCTCTATGCCACCATTCTCATATGGTGCTTTCAGAGTGATGAACTCTTTGCCACCCCTTCAGATGTGGGTGGTGAAGAAAAGAACTAACCTCTTTCGTAGGTCAGGTCTCGGGCGTGCTTTAAACGCTCAAGAATTTCTTTGGGGCCCGACAAAAATGCTCGAAAGGACGCAGCTAATCATGAGGAAATGAACTTTCATTTCACACGTCCTCATACTACTTATCTGTTATCTCGCTCGATGAAATTCATCGATGAACTTGATATCATATTCTTCATCGATGAAGTATATGAGATCGTAAGTTGCACTAATTCATCTGCAGGATGATCAACCCAAAGCCACTGAGTGGGTTCTTGATAGTGGATGTACAAATCACATGACTGGTGACAAGAATCTATTGATGGATGCTCCCTTATCACCGTCACATCTCAAGCATATCATCTTTCTTGACAAAGGCAAAAGTCGTATTGGGTCTTGGTAAGGTTGCGATCTCTAAGGACATACACATGGACAAAGTCATGCTTGTTGAGTCCTTAGGATACAACCTCATGTCGATCTCAATGCTTTGTGATCTTGATATGGTTGTTATCTTTGGCAAGTATCGTTGTGTTGTGATTATGGAAGTGACAATTCCAAAGTCTTGAAGGCTTTAGGAGAGGAGACTTGTATATTGTTGATTTCTCTGGGACCACAACCAGCCGTGTGTCTACTTGCAAAAGCTTGTAAGGCTGGCTATGGCATCGGCGACTTGGTCACGCTGGCATGAGGAATTTGCACATGCTTGCAAAGAAGAAGCATGTCATTGGCATTGAGAATGTCAAATTCCTCAAGGATCACTTGTGTGGAGCTTGTGAAGCTGGAAAAATGACCAAGGCCAAGCATCCAATAAGACTATCATGACCACTACTCGTCCCTCCGAATTGCTTCACATGGACCTCTTTGGTCCTAATCATTACTCAGCAATCACTAATGATGCATCTCTATATGGCTTTGTTATTGTTGATGATTACTCTCGTTACACATGGGTACACATTGTTACTTACAAAAATGAAGTGCAGGAAGTCTTCAAACGATTTTCCTCGAGGGCTTCAACTAACTTTGGTGTGAAGATCAGACACATCAGAGTGAAAATGGAACTGAGTTCAAGAATTCCGGTCTTGATGCCTATCTTGATGAACTTGGTATTACTCATGAGTTATCTGCTCCCTATACTCCTCAGCAAAATGGCGTCATGGAGCGCAAGAACAGAACTCTTGTTGAGATGGCTCGCACTATGCTTGATGAATACAAAACGCCTAGTTGTTTTTGGATTGATGCAATTGATACCGCGTGCCACATCATCAACAGAGTATATCTTCACAAATTCTTCAAGAAGACTGCCTATGAACTCCTCACTGACAAGAAACCCAATGTGAGTTATTTCAAAGTCTTCGGTGCTAAATGCTGGATTAGAGATCCTCATCACAGTTCTAAATTTGCACCGAAAGCACATGAAGGTTTTATGCTTGGTTACGGAAAGGACTCGCACACCTACAGAGTCTTCAACATCGCTCTTCACAAGATTGTTGATACTGTAGATGTGCGGTTTGATGAAACTAATGGCTCGCAAAGAGAGCACCTACCTTCTGTGTTAGATGAACTAGCACCTGAGGAATCTATCAAGTTCAAGGCAACCGAGGATGTCATTCCTCTTCAAGAATCTGCTGAAGAATTCATTCTGACGTGAAGAACGTCGAGTGATGCACCAAGATAATGTCAAGACAATGGTCTTTGAGGAAAATGATCAAATTCCTCGACGACAACCAGCTCATCCTCGTGTTGCAAAAGAAGTGCAAGTTGACAAGATCATCGATGACATTGAAGCGCCAGTCCTCTCACACGCTCAAAAGCTTCACATTTATCTAACTTTTGTGGGCACTATGCTTTTGTCTCTATCACAGAGCCCACTAAGGTAGATGAAGCATTTCGAGCCCGAGTGGATTCAGGCCATGCAAGAAGAATTACATCGATTCGAGCTCAACAATGTCAGGAACTGGTCAAACGTCCAGATCCTTGCAAGCATAATATCATTGGCACAAAGTGGATCTACCGCAACAAGCAAGATGAAAATGGCCTTGTGGTGAGGAATAAGGCACGACTTGTAGCTCAAGGCTACACAGGTTGAATGAATTGATTTCGATGAAACTTTTGCACTGTTGCTAGACTTGAGTCTATTCGATATTACTTGCCTATGCTAACCATCACAATATCACTTTATATCAAATGGATGTGAAAAGTGCATTCCTCAATGGTAATCTTGAGGAAGAAGTATATGTTGCTCAACCCCTGTGTTTTGAAGATCCAAAGAATCGACAAAGTCTTGAGACTCAACAAGGCCCTCTATGGTCTCAAACAAGCCCCAGGCGTGGTATGATACATTGAAGGAATTCTTCGTGAAGAATGGCTTCACACCAGTTCACTCGACCCTACTCTCTTTACTAAATCATATGATGGTGAACTATTTGTGTGCCAAATATATGTTGATGATATTATCTTTGGCTGTCTTGACCAACGTTATAGTGATGAATTTGCCTATATGATGAGTGAAGAATATCAAATGTCTATGATGGGAGAGTTGAAATTCTTCTTAGGTCTTCAAATTAAATCAACAACACAATGGCATATTCATATCTCGGAGAAATACCTCAAAGATGTCCTCAAGAAATTGGCATGCAAGATTGCAAAGGCGTCAAAATTCCTATGCCCACAAATGGCCATCTATGCATCGATGAAAATGGTATTGACTTGATCACAAGGTATACCGCCCATGATTGGTTCTCTATTGTACTTATGTGCATCTAGGCAGATATAATGCTTAGTGTTTGCATGTGTGCCCGATTTCAAGCTACACCAAGGAATCACACCATAAGGCTGTGAAGCATATTCTTGATATCTAGCTCACACACCAACACTAGGATTATGGTACCCCAAGGGCTCTACTTTTGATCTCATTGGATATTCGACTCGACTATCTGGTGATCGTGTGGACCGCAAGTCAACATCTGGTACTTGTCATTTCCTCGGGTGATCTTTAGTCCGTTGGTCCTCGAAGAAACAGAATCTGCGTATCCGCTTCATCTGCGGAAGCTGAATACATTGCTGCTGGCTCTTGTTGTGCTCAATTGCTGTGGATGAAGTAAACTCTCAAGGACTACGACATCAACGTGAAGAATGTGCCTCTCTACTGTGACAATGAGAGTGCCATAAAGATTGCTCACAACCTAGTTCAGCACTCAAGACAAAGCACATTCAAATTCGTCATCATTTTCTTCGTGATCATGTGTTGAAGGCGACATCTCCATCGAGCATGTGAAGACTGAAGAACAGCTAGCCGATATCTTCACTAAGCCCTTGGATGAGAAGAGATTTAGCAAGTTGCGGTGTGAGCTAAATATCTTAGAATCTTCGAATGTTCTTTGAAAAGGACACACATCCTGATACTTATGCAAAATTGATGACTTAGATGTGCAACACATGAAGAAACGTTTTTTCTTCAATCCATGAAGAATAACACTCTATGTGTGAAGAAATTAATGAAGAATTTGATTCTCAGAACCCTACAACAATTGTACGCGGTGTCTGAAATCATCATTCTTATACGGTGGGTCATGCCACCACCGAAGTTGAAAATCTTCAATTTGAGTTTTTCCTCAGTTTTTGAAATTCTTCAGTTTTTCAAATTCTTCAACTTTTCAAAATCTTCATTGTTTCCGTCGTTTTTCTTCATTAGCTATATATATATATATATATATGGGTTTATGTCCTCTACAACATTCACTTATGGCTATTTCTTCAAGCCGTTTTTTCTGCTAAGTGAATGTGATCGGACCCTTCCCCCTCTATGCTATACTCAACCCAATCTATTCACAAATTCTTCATGTGCGTTCTATTTGAAACTCGCTCAAAATCTTCTTTGTGTCCTTGTCATTTGAAGAAATTGCGAACGAAACTTTAAAACTGATCTTATCCAAACTTTCGGTTTTGCCGCTCAAACCGTTCCGCATCCCAAGATGGATTTATCTATTCACCCACGATCTAACACGATCTCCACTTTTCAGTACGTGGGTGACACATGTCAAGCGAATGAGAAGGGTCAGGGGCACGTTCGTCCCAAATCTTCGGGCGAACAGTTTTTCACCGTGGCTATATATACCCCCACTCCCCTTCCTCACTTCCTTACTCCGCTCGACCGCTCTCTCTCGCTCGAGCTTCTCAAACCCTAGCGCCGCCGCTACTCCATCGTCGCCGGTGAGGAAGAGCTTCCCTGCCTCGACCTCGTCGCCGACGTTCTCGCGCCGACCGCGGAAATCTTCACTCCGCCGCCGCCGTAGCTGTCTTCCTCCGCCGAGTTAGGGCGTGGAAGATCTGAACTGACAAACTTCCCATCTGTTCTTCATAGTTCGTCGTGTTCTTCACTTCGGGTAATTAAAAGTTCCTTTTATTACTCGCTTTGATTCTCAAACCTTCCTGAAAATCTTCAAAGGTGTTTATTCTTCAAATATTCACACATATGAACACCTCAAACAAAATATGCTCTTGATTCGTTTCTCTAAGCAATGATTTTCTTCAAGATTCCTCAATTGTGTGGATCCTCGATCTATACAACTCGAACCTAAGACAAAGATCGCTTAGTGAAATTCTTCAAGGCTCATCTGGTCAAATTCCTCAAACTAGTTCTTTTGAAAACCTTACGAGAACGATATGACCTCTCCAAATTCCTCGCAACTATACTCTGCTCACGGTACTCATGTCCGCCGCTGAATCACTAGGTTCTCATCAACTTAACTCATTTGCAGCGTTCCTCGAAGAAAAGTTGCATACTTCTTCAGAGAATTCGTTTGTTCAAATTCCTCACCAAGAATATGGCGAAGGAAAGAAGCCACGAAAGGAGGAAAGAGGCTGAGGTCATGACTGCGTTTGAAATCCTCGAGGAAATATATGCTGATTATTGCACACTGATGAAGCCGAGTTCGCAAAGAAAACAAAAATCAGCGCAAGGTGCGCATTCAAAGGATTGAAAGGAGATGGGCAAGGGAATGGAGGGAGTACAGATATGTAACTCCAAAGTACATGAAGAAATTCGCCTCAATCCTCCATGCCCAAGAGCTCCATTGGCACTGGTCAAGAAGTCGACCCCACCAAAGATCAAGCGTGGTGAGGACTTTCCAAGAATGGGCCAAGCGCCAAGCCAAATTGGCAAGACAAGCCAACGAGGCAATGAGGAAATTCAATGAGGAATCTGCCATCGCTGCTCGCCATCGAGGCCTCTGTCAAGCCAAGAAAATCTATGGCAAAGAAGCCCGCACACAAGTCAAGTGCTTCACCAACAAGTGCCCTCACGGCCAAGTTCTCATTTGTGCCCTCACGGCCAATTCCTCATGCTGCTCCTGCTCCTCCCAAGTCCTCGGCTGCTCCTACAAAGTCCTCAAGAGTTCGACAAAGTCCTCAAGACTGTGCATCCGCCACGTGCCAAGGACTGCAGCATCTCCATTGCCTCTAGTGTTTCAAACAAGTTCCTCACTGCACCAAAGTCTTCATCGACCCGACTCTGCTCAAGACTAAGGCCACACCGGACGAGGTCCTCGCCAAGTCCCAAGAAGAAACAGATCGCCTTCCAAGAGCCACGAAGATGATGAGGTTGATGATGATGAACTTGCGGAAATCATCGAGACCGCCAAGAAAGGGCCGCTAGAGCCAAAGGCACACCTGTGCATCGCTGTTGGATCCAAGAGCGATCCTAGACTACATTGATCTCGCACAAGGACCCAAACACTCCTATGCTCGACTTCAAGTTGACACCGCCAAAGTCACATGTCGACTCATTTCATCCAAGAGGAGAAATGGAAATTTGATACGCCAGAGAGATCAAGAAATCGCGAGATGTAAAGGAGAAATCTCTGAAGAAAAACGTTGTCAAGATGACAATCAAGAACTTATCAAGATGCAGGTGACATCAAAGCCCTCGGCGACAAATTTGACTCCTATTATGCTGATTGGCAAGGAGCCAAAGTCGATTAAATCAACCGACGAAGAAATTCACCAATGTTGCTGCCCCAACGCAACAAGAAATTCCTCAGTGGAGCCTCACTCAGCAGACTAAAGAACATGCCAAGACCGCCGATGAAGTTCAAAGGTGAAGACAATGCTAGTTCCAGGCTGATGATCCCATTCCACCACTGAAGAAATTGCTGGGCATCCACTAGTGGTGCGCTCAAGAAATCGAACAAGTCAGGTAATCTGCATCGCTTGCACCGAGGAAAATCAACCAGATTCCTCGGCTCCTCCCGCACCAACACCAACTCCAATTCTTCCATCGCCTCGATGTGAAGAAGACCAAGGCTGCGAAGCGAGCTGCGGTGAAGAAACGAAAGCATCACCAAGCGCCAAATTCTTGGATCTGAAGAGAATGAAGCCAATGACCAGCTCCTTTGAAAATCCTATTGATGTTGTTCCAATTTCTCAATTCCATCAAAGGACCTTGTTCCTTTTGATGAAGATTATGAGATCCCAAGCGGATCGATGAAGAAAATCATTCTGCTGCTTCGTCAGAGCAGATTGATGAAGAAATTGAAGTGGAAGCAATCCTTCAACCCCAATCATTTCCTCGCCTATGCCTCGGTTCACGGTGAAGAGGCGGTGTTGAGGAAATTGAAGAAGATGTGGATATTGGAAGCACAACGCCGGTGATGAACGATGACTTTGGGAAAGTCAAGATCCAAATTCTCCACTCTTCACCCCAATCCAACAGATTCCTCGGTCCCTGCTCCAACAGTTCAAATGGGCTCAAGAAACTCATCCCACTTCATCCGTCCATGAAGAAATTCCAGCCACTAGCATCGATGAACCTGCTTTGCTGCTGATCCTCGATCGCACTCAGAGGAACAAGAAATTCCTCACCAAGAACCTGAGATTGCGATTCCAGAGGTCGTGATGCAACTCATCGACACTCCACCGCCAAAGCCAAAGAATCCCTTCTCAACAAAGCAAAAGTTCAAGGCTGAAGATTTCTTCAATGAGCATGTATTCTTCACGACATAATCCATATGATTCGCTCGCATAAGGAAGAGGCGTTTCGACTGCCGGTCAAGCCAATTTCTATTCCTCGGTGCTCTTCAACAAAGACAAAGTCTTCGATCATGCACATATTCCTCATGTGGACATTGAGTCTCGCCAGCTTTGAGCCAGTCCTCGGTGTTCTTCACGACGCAAGACTTCTGAATTTTTGCATCGACATCTGTGATTGGAATGAAGAACTCATTCTTCAATTCTATGCAACGCTGCACATCACCGGAGACGATGAAGACGTGAACTCATGGGTGTTAGATCGATGTCGAAAATACTCACTACAAGGCACCAAAGACTGAATTGCTTCGTGCTCTACCACTCGATCCTCCCTTGATGGTGCTCGTTGTATCTACAACGAACTGAGCTTTCAAATCACTATATGCAAGTCCGATGAAGCCTTTGAAGCCGTGGCAAGCCCCAAGA
>JAHIAM010002126.1:0-24043 GCA_021605205.1 Aegilops longissima
TTTCTAACCATAGGTTAAGAAGATGCGGGAGGATGGGCAGGCAGTTGATGATGCCCTTTACTCACTAGCAATGGGTCACGATACTCGGGTAAGACATTATGAATCTTGCGTTGTTGGAGATGTGCGCTACAACACCCTTGCACGAGACGAAGGCGGGAAGACACAAAACAGTGCAATCATGAGCACGGATACGTATGACAAAGAGATAACTGAAATGTATGCTAACATAATGCAGACATTGTTCGATTGCGATATATCTCGATTTGAGGATCATCGGTGTGTGGTTACATTGTCTTTGTCGTTGGTATAACCTGTTTTCGAGGATCGCAAAACCAAGAGCTGATGATTATTTCAAATCCATCAATGTCAAGGCGGCGTACCAGACCAACGAGCCTTTTATTTTGGCAAATCAAGCAACACAGATATTTTTCTTGGAAGACACATTTGCACGTAGCGATGACTGGAGAGTATTGCAAAGTTTTGAGCAGAGGAGTTCGTTTAAAGAAGTTGCACAACAAGATGATGCTTACACTGCTCCTGATGTACGAGATAACACAGATGTTCCTAATATCTTTGAGAACCATCACGTCAATGACGACGGCGAAAAGATTGCCTGTCGTGCTGTGGACATACAGGAGTTGATCAAGAAGAAGCCAATGTTCGAGGACGTTGAGGACGAAGAAGAAGATGACACCATGGGGAATTACGATTCAGATTGATACACATGGCGAAGATGTTGACACTGCTGTTGCAAATGATGATTACATTGCTTTTGTCGTATTTGCCTGTCAGAAGACATTTTTTTATCTACTATGTGAAATTGTGTTTGCTATGATAACTGAAACCTGATGAACATGTTGTTTAGTATTTTGCTGTGAGAGCATCACTTGTTATGTATGATGATTTGTGTTTGGTGATTGTATGACAACTAAAACATGATGATATTGTTGTTTAGTTGTGCTCATATTTGGCTGTGAAACTTGAATTTGATGACATAGTTTGCTATTGGACTGCAATTTGCTCGACGTCTTCGAATGAGAACAAAGCTGACCCGACAGGGCCTCTGCTATTTATTTATTTATATGAGCAAAATGGGATACCCCCTGATTTCCGTTAATAGAAATCATTAGATGTTCACAACACTACGCCCAGCCTGCTACACAGGTTTCATTCATTACTAGTTTCAGCAAAGTGCTCATGTCATAGCCACTGAATTCATCACGAGTGCTACATACACTGCAAATAAAGAGACAATCATCCTACAGAGCACATCGATTTTGCCCATTATCTTCACAAGCTCTTTCATCTCCTCATTGCTGTCAAGGTCGTTCAGCAGTTGTTGCTTGGACATGATCAGAGGAATTGCATCTTTAACCTTCTGCTCTGCATCTTCCTCTTTTGTCGTTCCTTCAGTTACTTGTCCAACACCCCAACCTGCTGGTATTGGGATTCCTCGGCTAACCAAATAATCAGCGTAGTTGCATTCCCCCACATCAGCTACTTCCCAGAAATACAAATCACACTAATTTTCCCTTTTCTGCACGAATCAAATTGGAAGATCATCAACCAAACTATTAAAAAAATCAGCAACTTAAAGCAGCAGACCAACACTTAAACATATTATTACCCCATGATTCGGGCATTTGTAGAAGACTCTGCCAGGGTTGCGGATTGTGGTTGAGACGCGATGGATGACTCTGCGTGATTTGCAACAGTGGCACCACACCAACGGTAGCGGGTTGCGATGAGCAATCGTCTGTGGTGTGCGTGCCAGCGAGGGTGTAATGAGACCCACAGGTGATGGTACGGGTGGTGACTGGACGCATATCTGGTTGTTGCCTGCTGAAGAGCAGGTGGATGAGCAGCCATCTGACATGGTTGCTGCGTCCAGAGCTTCTGATGCTAGGCGAGTAAGTAGAGAAGAGGAGAAGCGAGCGTTGGATATGTCGGTTTCATTACTTGCGAGTAGCATAGCACCATATATAGTCGAGTCTAGGTTTGGATTGAGCGATCTACGAGAGCACGTCTTTCTTTTTCTAAAACTCGGCAACGTCTCTTTACTAGTACACTAGCTTGTTCTGTACGGCTTCACAAGTCTTTGATTTTCTTTCCCTTTTTTTGCGAGGAAGGAAGAAGGACAAAATTGAGAGTTCCTGGGACTCGAATCCAAGACCTTTCGGTTGAAAACCAACGGTGGTAGTCACTTATGTGGCGAACGTTCCCTATGAGGAGGACGGCAGACGAACACATTTTCCTCGCAGTTTTCTTCCTATATATAAAAAAGTATGCTACTTGGTGTCCGCTTAGTCAACAAATAATTGTGCCAACCTTGACCGTTGGATTGACATTCAACGTCTGTCGTGTTTCTTCAGTCTCTTCTTCCTCGAGCCGCCAAAGCCAAACTAGCACCGGCGGGACCGCCAGCTCCCGCCTCCCACGGCTGGCTGTGATCTTCCCCGGCTCCTATTCGTTCCCGTCCGAGGCCTCACCATCGCCCTCCGCCTTGGTTCGCTCGCTGCGGCACCGCCCTCTGGTGTTTTCAACATGGTCAACAACCGAGAGGAATAAGGAGATGTCTGTACATGGTGAGGATGACAGTAGGGACCCAGCAGCGCGCGCAGTAATTTTGTTTTTTCGGGACGGAGAAGGGTATCAACTGGGTTGTGCGGGACCCATGGCACGTGTAGCCCAGGCTTTTATTTCATAGGTTTAGCACATGATGAGCCCAGTTTGTTTTTTTTCCTTTCTGAAAATGGCTAGCCAACTATTTTGTTTTTTGCAGAATAACCAATGTAGGCCTACTTGCTTTTCTACGCCCTGCTGGGCCGGAAATCTTTCAAGACAAGGAGGGGTGCATTTTGCCTAGAAAATGGTCTATAAGTAATAAGAAATGGGCTATAAGTAATAATAAATGGGCTGTAAAATGAAAAAATACAGCAAACAGGCAATTAGTTCCAAAATACTGTTTTCTTTCGGATTTTGATATTTTAAATTTCATTGTTTTTGTGCGGGTAAAATTTCATTGAATTTAAATTAAGGTATATTTAGATTTAAAATTAATTTGAATCTGGCTAGAAATTTCTGGCTGTATGATGTTTGGGACAGATTTGGAGGCTGATTTGTGGGTCTACTAAGTTGACGTGTAATTTGGCTTTGTCAACTTCGTCCACAAACGATTCTAGCAGCAGAGACTGTTGGATGTCAATCCAACGGCCGTGCTGCTTCTTCAATATATGATCTTAGTGGGACTGCCTGCTCCCGCCTCCCGTGGCCGGCTGTGCCGCCGCACAGGCCGCACCGCCCCACCCTACTTCATTGCTAGCCAGGCCATTCCTCTACTCACCCACACCTCCTGTTATTTTCCGGCGACGGCAGCCGGACCAGTAAACCCTCGTACTCCCCACCGCATGGGCAACCATTGCCGAGTCTTCCTCGGCTCCGTGTCGTTCCCTTCCTAGGCCTCGCCGTCGTCCATCGCCATGGTGCTCTCGGCACGGCCTGGTCAACTTGGTCAACGAACGACATCCATCGGCCATGGACTGTACGCGCAAAATAATGATTCCTCCACCTGACATCTGGGACTCACCGGAAGGGCCTTTGTATTTCGTGAAAAAAACGTTCCCCCCGCTGACATGTCCGACCCACCAGCTATATCTTCGCACGCAAGGAAGTGCCTCCTTATTACGCACAAAAAAAGAATACCCCCCTGCTAGCTGGGACCCACCATAGTTGGAGGATGACTTCTGGGCCAACTAAGTAGACGGGGACGGAGGGCTTTGTCAACTTAGTCAATATGAACGATTCTAGCTCCAGTGACCGTACGATGTCCATCCAATGGTTGTAGTGCTTCTTCAACCTCTGGTCTTCTTGCTCCAGCCGCCCAAAGCAGTGCCGGTCGTGCCGCATGCTCCTGCCTCCCGTGGCCGGCTGTGCTGCCGCGGAGGCCTCACCGCCCCCTACTATTCCCACCGCTGGCCAGGCCCTGCGGCGACGGCAGCCTCACACCGCAGCTGAAACAGCGAACCCTTGTACTCCTCTCCGTGCGGGCTTCCACTGCCGCGTCTTCCCCGGCTCTGCGTCGTCCCCTTTCTATGCCTCGCCGTCGTCCACCGCCGTGGTGCTCTCTGCGCAGCGTGGTCAACATGGTCAAGGAACGACTTCCATCAGAAGAGTACTGTACATGGAGAGGCTGACAGCTCGGTCCACGGCCACAACCAAGTTTTTTTGTGATTTGCCAAGTAAGTCGCTTTGTCAGGCCTGTTGGGCTGCACATTATTCAAGACGAGGAGAGCTTTCATTCGGCTGGCCAAGAAAATGGCCCATCAGTCATGAGAAATGGGCTGTACATTTTTTAAACACATCAAACCGGCAATTAGTTTCAAATATCTTTTTTTCATTTCAAGATTTTAAATTACATTAATTTTTATGCATGGAGAATTTTTTGGATTTTATATTGATATACATTTATTTTAAAATCAGATTGAATGTGAGTCGAAATTTGGGATTAAAACAGTTCGGACCCTTTTGAAATATGCAAAAATTAAGTATAATTTTTTAACCGTGGCCACAATATGGGCTGTAATGCTAACAAAAGAATATGGGCTCCAAAAAACCTTAAGAATTAGCAAATGGGCTGTAAATTATTAGAAATAATGGCAGATGGGTTGTATGCTGTTTTCCACAGATTTGAGGCTTTCCTAAAAAGGTTGGACGACAAGCAATGATGTTGGATGTCCATCCAACGGCCGTCGTCTTCTTCAATCTCCACCCGCTCAAACAAGTGCGGCGGGACTGCTGCTCCCTCCTCCCATGGCCGGCTATCTTTGTCGCAAGAGCCTCACCGCCCCATCGTACTCCCATCGCTGGCCTAGACACCCCTCTACTCACCCACACCTGTTGTTATTCTCTGGCGACGGCAGACGAACCAGTAAACCCTCGTACAATTGTGACACCCCAAAAAATTTTAACCTTGTTTTATTAATTAAAATTTTTCCAGGAAACTCAAACTTTGGTTTTCTGGATTTTCTTTTGATTTCAGAACCTTTTTTCCCTTTATTTTTATCTCTCCAGCTCTCCAGCTTATTGCCCATTCGAAAGAAAAAAGAGGCGCCTCCAGTTTAATTATGGCTCCTCATCGGTAACATTTTTCAACTTGAAAAAAATTTATAGCTCCTTTTTGGGCTGGCTTGGCATCCACCAAATTAGAGGATGGTGTACTACATGCAGACACTCACACTGGTCGTAGCGCGGCAAAATGAGGGATCAAATAACATGCCCACAATATACATAGATTGTAAAGGTTGACACGCTAACATTCACACTAAACTAAGCTTCACAAGATACGTTATGCTTACTAGCTAACATTCACAAGCACTTAAGTTCACCATGTTTACGCATCTAAATGATTGACAAGACTATAACCAAGATACAGCTGTGAGAAGGTGTAGAAATAAAGAAAAAATGATTGATGCTTCTCTGAGAAAAGGGCCTCGCTATGCACGCATTAATTTCCTGGGCGTGCTTCTTTCAGCTCAATGTTGTGTGCACTTCGGCATGTTGGCAACTCCATAGCTAGCTTGATGGCTCATCTTGCAATTTATGCTGACACATTGCAGCAAACAGAGAAGGCAATAGAGATCACTCACCATCAGACCATTTTGTGCAGTTCCACTGAAATCATCTTCATTGTCCTGAATGTGAAAAGATAGGAAAGCATTGTACTTAAGTGGTGTTGCAAAACAGTAGCAGATATCAATAGCTCGACATGACAAAACACGATCATCTGGACAAAGGGGATACTGACCAGTGTGAGGGTGATTATGCATAATTCTATAGGTGGTTAGTTGATTTCCACCTTGGGATATCCTATGATGGCATGGATGAAAGTCTATGTAATCAATGAGCGCAATTCCTTCCGTGTGGCTGTAGAAAAATTTTCCGACTAATCCCAGTATCTTTTTTGTGCAGTTCCACTAAAATAATGCACCGCTGTTTGCACAACCCCTACTCGCCGGCCAGGCCATCAATGACTAGGTCTCTTTTATCTGGCGTTGACGGAGCGGTTGCAGTGCTTGTTTGCTTCTCCACACATGACAGGCTCGTTCCACACTGCAAACAGCAAGTCAATTTATGCATAAGCTTATTTCATCTTGTGTTAGTCATTCTACCTAGTTAAGAATTTAGTAATACCTGGAGCACCGTGAGGTCAGCTGACAGTAGGTTCCACTAAAACTGAGGTTTGTGCTTCCGTTTGCACAAATAGACACCATATGGAGATAGACAACCCTGTTTGCACAAATATGTAACAATGTTATTTAAGCAGTGCCATCTTTTTACAGCGGCATATGATTAACAGCTGCATCTCATATGTTACCAATGGCATTACAGTGACAGTATGAAAAAGTGTCATTATCTAAGAAGTGCCATCACATCAAATCAACACTAGCACTAGATTAATGGGGGCTTACATTAACATGCATAATAATTGCATTATGACTATGTGATGACAGATTGGGAGTAGCACTTGATCAGTACGTACGTGCACGGTTAACAAGAACTATCATTCTAACCAAGGGTGATATGAAAAGTAGAACACATCGTCGTGTCAACCATTGTGCAATTAATTTTTGTGAAGTTCAACGGAGATGCAGCTATGTTACCGGTGTCAGAGTTTAGTGTAATGGCCCAAAACACTCTTTATGAGAAATAAAGCAAGACAAAAATTTCAGAAAATTGTGGTGGCATTGATTCATTTTATTAATGGCAAGAGAGACAGCAGCATTACTTAACATCGACATCACATTAACAGTGGCATTGTTTCATTTTACGTGTGATGTTATATTAACAGCAGTAGTAAGGACATAGGGATAGGGGAGGCACAATCACATTTTACATCCACCGACGCATAAAATGGTGAGGCATAGGGGTTGCTGAGTGCGGCAAACATACAAAGCATGTCTGGATTTGTGCATTTTTTTCTCATTAGTGATCTTTCCTATGTGACCACAAGAAATCTAGACGTGCTCATTCTCGGTTGCATTGTCGACCCAACACCCCCCACTTTCTGTCCTTTTTCGACCAAGAGACCAGTCAGGCCAGCATCTTTATGTCCCTTTCCAACCAAGAGATCGGTTCGTTAGCTAGTATCTATAGTACCTTTTTCTCTAATAGTAAAAATTTAGGTGGTGCTCGAGTGTTCGACAAGCCGATGGAGCTAGCTACATGGAGAGCTTTGTAATACTAGAAGAATATCCACATGCAGGGTGCAGCGACGTGGTGAGCAATCCTAACTGCATGGAAAAAAGGGATGCGACGATGTGGGGAGCTGGGCCATTACAACAAGGGCGGTTCTGAAAAAAGTTATACCTCCGGTTGGTGGGATGTGGCGAGGCAGGCGGCAGGATCTGCCAACTCGATGGCGGGGAGCAACGGTGAGGAGGACCTCCAGCCCCGGTGCCAAGTCAGAGAAGACGACGCGTGTCTGCTTGCTCCCTCGCCACCGGCGACTACCAGCAGAAGGTATCCAGCCAGATCTGTGTCAACCAGAGAGAAGATAGAGAGAGAGACAAAGAGAGTGGACACCATGGTCTTGTCTACATCCGGAGAGGGTGAGAGAGTGAGAAGAAGAGAACAACCCAAGCAAGCAAGTCCCGAAGTGGACTAACGGAGTAGTTATTATTTTTTCCTCCGTAGCGATCATTTTAAATTGAATACGCGCGTAGCCATATTTTTTCATTTATCTTACCAGTAAAAAGAAACTCAATCAATAACCGGGCTTCCGCGTACAGGTCGCACTTGGTATGGCTGACATTTGGTCCCGGACCCCACATTAAGTGGACGACTAGATGTTTCAAATTGTCACGTTACCTGCCTTTTCATGTGCAAATGTGCTCCACCGTGAGTGTACCCGGGCATGTGCGTGAGGGGAGATTGAACTCCGATTTATAACCCTTGAGGTTGTAGAGCTAGTCGGAAACAAACCCTCACCATTAAATCCTTGATGTTTTTACCCTGTCCTCTATAATCCCAGTCATTTTTAACCTTAAGGGCATGTGCGGATCAAGGGGTTTTAACGGGGAATAACAGGGATCGTTGAGGAGGTTGAACCGAATAAGGCCTAAGACTAACAACAGTGGGAATAACTTAATTCCATACGGTATCATAATATGATACTCAAACCTCTCTTTCCTCATTTAATTCTACGCCACCTCATCAAATTTGCCTAGTTGGCATGCATGATACTAATTATGATACTCCCATTACAACCAGCCTGGTAGAATTAATATACCTAATCTAAATGGTCGCCACTCGATCTCTTCGTCCTCCTCCAGCATCCGGCTGAAGAAGAATCATGCAAGACACCGGCTGTTTTCGCCGGCATCACCTAGGCGGTGGCCTTCATGGGATACAATAGGTAGCGACTTCCCGTGTTCTACTTCTCCTTGATGACGGTGGCGTGCGGGGACGTGCTGGCCATCACATCATTGACATTCGCGTAGCCGCATAGCCGCGTCACCTCGTCGACATCCGCGGCGGCTTCATTCTCTGCCTGCATGGTGCGGCTACCCGCGCGTCGACGGCGGATGGCGCAGCCGTAGGCACAGGAGGGACTGTACAACCTGGCGGCATCGAGGGCAGCAACGATGCCCGTGCCACTGTGCTCCCCGACAAGCCGGCGTGGAGCAAGTAGGCACTCTTCCTCGAGCTGTATTGGAGCGGCCATCTATGAACCACGCGCTGGCATAGTGCGGCAACTACATCCAATGGGCTTGGCGAGGTAGGTGGAGCAGCGAGCTGCCTCGGTCACAACTGCCGGGCTAGGCAGGCCACCCAGACGGCTTTTATGCCGGAGAACTGCTCTTCCTGCTCGGAATGGTGGAAGGAGAAGCTTGGCCGGCGTCCTACTCCTAAACGGACCTGTGTAGTCGGAGTGGGTTTCTATCATTCCATGCAGGTTTCAATTTAGGTTTTTGAATGCGGAGAGGAGCTAGGTACAATTGGGAGTGCAGTGGGCGGCGCCCTCGACCAATGCGCCACTTCAAATGGCGGACGCAGTGAGAGGTTGCATCCGCCCTAACCCCCTTGACCGTGGTCCTTGCCCGTGTACGTTCGGCTTTGAGGACAATATTATCCTTGGACCTGGACGATGTACACCTTGTGTCCAGATCTGAGAGGCCACATGTACCAGATGAATAACTCCAAGTTCGACCACTGTGATGCTAGGTGCGAGCCGAGGAACACTGTTGGAGAGACCCCCCCCTCATAATTTTCCAACATTCACTACTGCAGGATACTAATAACGCGACACTACAATCAGAGACCCTTTGATGAAACTGTGTGTGATGCATTAATCACAAACGAGGATGTAAAAAAACCGTCAAAAAAAGGTGCAAAACGTATGCGATGGTGGAGCCATCAAACACGGTTCAGATTTTAGTTGCGTATGCAATGCAGGGCACATGGTTAATCCATTAGAACTGTTTGCGATGAGGCAAAACAACAGAAAAGGGCATCCATACCAATGTGTGTGTGATATAGGGCATGCAGTTCACTCCGATGAACTGTTTGCTATTAGGGAGTGCAACGGAAATTGATAGCTATATCAAGGTGCGTGTGTGATATACGGCATATGGTTCACTCGGACGAACTTTTTTCGATTAGGGAACACAACAAGAACAGTTCAACTTAACAAGATTGGTGTGATACGTGGCAAATAGCTAACTCGGATGAACTGTTTGTGATGAGAAATTACAATACAGATGGTTAATGCAGTTAGTTCGTGTGCGATTCTATGTGTACAAAAAACTTCAAAAAATGCAAACTAGTTGCTTGCGGTGGCTAGGAGTATCACACACGATGTGTCTGTGACTACTCGTGTGCGATGATTAGTTAGTTGCACGTTCGTTTCCTTATGTTAACACTTGTGTGATAAATAACACGTGGCACCAGATACGGTATTCGAGTTGTGTGCGTGCTCCACTTAGTCTTCCCGCGCTGCACATGGGTGAATTGTAAAATCCACGCTTCTTCCCTCATCTGTTTCCTGGCACCAGCTAATGGCTTGCTGCATATAACCCAGGCCGCAACGCACCGTCGTGACACTCTGCACAGATCTAGTCCTCACCCATCTACCATTAGTTATTCCAAGCATGCCAGGCAACGACCAAAGCTTCGACTTCGATGCCTACTTGCATTACATCTTCGGTGAGGAGAATGAGTCGAGCAGTTTGAGGTGCAAGAGCTTCATCGGCAGATGTAGGCACCATTGTCCATCGACAGCGATATCGGCGTGATAGTCCTTGGGCGCACAATCAACATATTGCAGAGGAGGTGTGATGAGCAGTTTGCCATCCACCGGGAAAAAGATCCAGAGCAGCTCAACGGCATGATCGACGACCCACGCGAAGAGCCGCCGTCACCAGTGCTCATCAAGAGCCTGATGCCCCGCAAGGAATGGGCAGAGGACCTCTGCGATTCAGTAAAGACACAGGCAGCCTGCGGCTTCTTCATTGCCCGCGGCGGCCATGTCAACCTCGATCCCGATGATGTGGTGGCCAGGCTCGAGCGCATCCTTGGCAGAGTTGATGTCCCCGACGAAGTAGAACATCGCCAACGTGATATCTTGAGGATGCAAGCGATGGACGGAATTTGCTACTGGGCCCGAGACATGGAAAATGGACCGGTTCCGCGGAGATATCATGCGCGTGATTCCACGTAGTCAAGCTCTTGTGGAAGAGGCCCAGCAGCCCCAAGAGCCTCCCAGCGCTAGCACCTCTGTAGGCGGAGGCGGATCGGGACACTTTGAGTGAACGGCCGCAAGGGTGTTATGCTGATCATGAAGTTCGAGAAGACCATCGTCGGAAGGCCGCTAGCTCAGCCTTTTAGCCTATATTTTATTATAATTGTATGTATATGTAGGTCGTGAGTGTTTTGTTCCTTGCCACATGTGGCTGATACGTCCATTTTGCATCATGCTTTTATATCGATATTTATTGCATTATGGGCTGTTACTACACGCTATGTCACAATACTTATGCCTATTCTCTCTTATTTTATAAGGTTTACATAAGGAGGGAGAATGCCGGCAGCAGGAATTCTGGGCTCGAAAAGGAGCAAATATTAGAGACCTATTCTGCACAACTCCAAAAGTCCTAAAACTCCACGAAAGTCATTCTTGGAAATAATAAAAAATATTGAGTGGAAGAAGTACACCAGAAGGGGACCCACCTGGCCACGAGGGTGGGGGCGCGCCCTACCCCCCTGGGCGCGCCCCCTGCCTCGTGGGCCCCCTGTTGGCTCTCCGATGGCCATCTTCTGCTGTATGAGGTCTTTCGTCGAGGAAAAAATCATAAGCAACCTTTCGGGACGAAACTCCGCCGCCACGAGGCGGAACCTTGGAGGAAACAATCTAGGGCTCCGGCAGAGCTGTTCCGCCCGGGACACTTCCCTCCGGGAGGGGGAAATCATCGCTATCGTCATCACCAACGCTCCTCTCATCGGGAGAGGGCAATCTCCATCAACATCTTCACCAGCACCATCTCCTCTCAAATCCATAGTTCATCTCTTGTATCCAATTCTTGTCTCCAAGTCCGGGATTAGTACTAGTAGGTTGCTAGTAGTGTTGATTACTCCTTGTAGTTGATGCTAGTTGGTTTATTTGGTGGAAGATCATATGTTCAGATCCTTTATGCATATTAATACCCCTCTGATTATGAACATGAATATGCTTTGTGAGTAGTTACATTTGTTCCTAAGGACATGGGAGAAGTCTTGCTATTAGTAGTCATTTGAATTTGGTATTCGTTCGATATTTTGATGAGATGCATGTTGTCTTGCCTCTAGTGGTGTTATGTGAACGTCGGCTACACAACACCTCACCATTATTTGGGCCTAGAGGAAGGCATTGGTAAGTAATAAGTAAATGATGGGTTGCTAGAGTGTCAGAAGCTTAAACCCTAGTTTATGCGTTGCTTCGTAAGGGGCTGATTTGGATCCATATGTTTCATGCTATGGTTAGATTTACCTTAATACTTTTGTTGTAGTTGCGGATGCTTGCAATAGATGTTAATCATAAGTGGGATGCTTGTTCGAGTAAGAACAGCACCCAAGCACCGGTCCACCCACATGTCAAATTATCAAAGTACCAAACACGAATCATATGAACGTGATGAAAACTAGCTTGACGATATTCCCATGTGTCCTCGGGAGCGCTTTTCTCTATATAAGAGTTTGTCCAGGCTTGTCCTTTGCTACAAAAAGGATTGGGCCACCTTGCTGCACTTTATTTACTTTTATTACTTGTTGCTCGTTACAAATTATCTTATCACAAAACTATCTGTTACCACTTATTTCAGTACTCGCAGAGAATACCTTGTTGAAAACCGCTTATCATTTCCTTCTGCTCCTCGTTGGGTTCGACACTCTTACTTATCGAAAGGACTACGATAGATCCTCTATACTTGTGGGTCATCACGACTCTTTTCTGGCACCATTGTCGGGGAGTGAAGCGCCTTTGGTAGGTGGAATTTGGTAAGGAAAAATTTATATAGTGTGCTGAAATTTCATCACTTGGTTACTATGGAAAGTAATCCTCTGAGGGGCTTGTTCGGGGTATCTTCACCCCGACCAAGAAACAAAGAGTTGCTCCTCAACCTACTGAACCTACTGAAAATGAAAATGTTCCTTTGAAGTTCCTTGGGTATGTTAGAAAAAATGCTAGATAATCCTTTTACAGGAGATGGAACAAAGCATCCTGATGAACATCTACTCTATGTGGATGAAGTTTGTTGATTATTTAAGCTTGCAGGTATACCCGATGATGTTGTTAATAAGAAGATCTTCCCTTTATCTTTGAAGGGAGATGCATCGACATGGTATAGGCTATGTGATGACACGGGATCATGGAACTATAAACGAATGAAATTGGAATTTCATCAGAAGTATTATCCTATGCATCTTGTTCATCGTGATCGCAATTATATATATATATAATTTTTGGCCTCGCGAAGGAGAAAGGATCACTAAAGCTTGGGGGAGGCTTAAATCAATGTTATATTCATGCCCCAATCATGAGCTCTCAAGAGAAATAATTCTTCAAAAAATTTATGCTCGGCTTTCTCATAATAATCAATCCATGCTCGATACTTCTTGTGCTGGCTCTTTTATGATGAAGACAATTGAATTCAAATGGAATATATTGGATAGAATTAAACACAACTCTGAAGATTGGGATCTCGATGAAGGTAAGGAGTCAGGTATGACACCTAAGTTTTATTGTGTTAAATCTTTTATGGATACCGATGTTTTCCGTAAATTTAGCACTAAATATGGACTTGACTCTGAGATAGTAGCTTCGTTCTGTGAATCTTTTGCTACTTATATTGATCTCCCCAAGGAGAAGTGGTTTAAATATCATCCTCCCATAGAAGTAAAAGTAGCAGCACCTATTAAAGTTGAAGAAAAGACTATCACTTATAATGATCCTGTTGTTCCTACTTCTTATGTTGAGAAACCACCTTTCCCTGTTAGAATAAAGGATCAAGCTAAAGCTTCAACTGTGGTTCGTAAAAGCAATATTAGAACTTATACACCTCCTAAGCAAGTCAAAGTTGATCCTAATATTGCTATTGGTAAAGATCTCTTGGCTGATAATATTGTTGGGCATGTTATTTATTTTTGCAGTGAAACTGCTAGAATTGCCAAACCTTGTGCTAAAGATAAATATAGACATGTGGTAGGCGTGCCTGTTATTTCTGTTAAAGTCGGTGATCGTTGATATCATGGCTTATGTGATATGGGTGATAGTGTTAGTGCAATACCTTATGCCTTATATAAAGAAATTATGCATGATTTTGCACCCGCTGATATAGAAGATATTGATGTCACAATTAAACCTGCCAATAGAGATACTACTTCACCAATGGGAGTTGTTAGAGATGTTGAAGTCTTGTGTGGGAAAACTAAATATCCTGCTGATTTTCTTGTTCTTGGTTCCCCACAAGATAGCTTTTGTCCCATTATATTTGGTAGACCCTTCTTGAACACTGTCAATGCTAGAATAGACTGCGAAAAGAATGTTGTTACAATTGGTTTGGGTGATATGTCTCATGTAACGCCCCGAGATCGACGCTCCATAAGAGTTCCAGCTATTTCGAGTTTCGCCGTGTGTTTCTTTTGTACTTGCTCTTTTATTTTTACATTGCATCATGTCATCATGCCATCATGTCATTAACCTTTGCATCTCAACCTCAACTAAATAATTTGCATAGATCTTTTGATCTATTTAAATCGAGGGAAGGGTGACTTCTCTTTATAACATATCTTCCCAATATTAGGGAGCTATATTAAATATTTCTTTAATTTGGAAATCACCATAACACACTTGCAAATTATCCCAATACCTTTGTTATCTTAATTCTTGGTTTCCAACCTTGCCATATATTCTTTCATCGCTTTCCCAAGCTCCACCAAAATTCACAACATTTTTGGACCTTCCTTTTAGCAAGTCCTAGTTCAAACCCATTGAATTATATTCAAATGAGTTTGAATTTAAGCTTACAATCATGCCCACTTCTATTTTCCTGGGATCAAACTCGGTGTTGTGAGTCCAGGAAATTAACCTCTTCTTAAATTCTATCTCTACCTTCCTTTCTTCTCATTTTTCCTCTTTGACATTTTCTGTTTTTGGGAGAAAGGAGAAGAAGGAGAGCAGCCAGAGCTCGGCCTGCTCGTAGCAACCCGCCCAGCCACCGTGGCCTCCCTAAGCCTAGCAGCCAGGCCGACCCACCAAGGCCAAGGCCCAGCCGACCCCCTGCCCTTAACCCTAGGCGGTCGACCCCTCTTTTCCCTCGATCCTTCCTCCGGCACCGCCATCTCCCTCGTTCGTCCTGATCCCCATCTCACTCTCTCCTCTCGTTCCTGCCTGCCGCCACACACGCAGCACGGAGGAGCGGGCGCCCTGCCCCATCCTCTCCTCCTCGCCTTGAAGCCTCGCGCTGGTCCCGTCCATCCCGCCCTGCCTCCATCGCGAGCGCCCTAGGGTCACGGCCTCGCTCCTCCTCGGCGACGTCCTGCCGCCAAGCTCCTTCATCCTCCGTCCCCTGCAACCTCGCGTTGTCCCGCTGCTGAGCCGTCCTCTCGGCCAACTCCGAGGCCCTGGCACGCCTGTCGCCCGCGCCAAGATGTTGTCAGTCTGCGTCGCTGTCCAAGACCTGCCGCCTCCGCGTCTCCTCGTCGGCGCCCAGACCCGGCGAGCTTGCTGCTGCCCGCTCGCCAAGCCGCCCTGCCGTCCAGAGCCCAGGCGTCCTTTGCTCTTGATCCCGATGCCTAGCGTTGCCCAAGTCTCGTATGTTGTCCCTCAAGCCAAGATCACCTCAAGCTCGCCAAGTACCTCTACCTGCGAAACTTACCCGACCCTGATGCGCCAAGTTCGGGTACCCACGTCGGGTGTTTTCTTCCGTCAAGTACCACGACTGCAGCCGGTGTGCATTTTTATCAAGTCCGACTACGACAAAATGATGAGACGCCAAGTACCGCTACGTCCGGAGACCTCTGATCCGTGAAGTCCAACAACGACTCTGTACAACTACCGACGACCCCGAACATCTACGAAACGTGTACGACTACTTCCCCTACATCCCGTGAACGACTACTTCCCTCGACGATTTTGAACCGCCCCGAAACGCACGCTTTGAAGGTATAACCCCGAGACGACCGCCCGTGAACGAATGCATGTGTTGTATGAGATGCTCGTGTTTGCACCGTGTCCGAGAGAGGTCTTTGCACGTTCCTCGTTTGCCATGTCGTCGACCCATGGGAACCCGGTAGTCGGGAGCACCCCACCATCTCTTGCGTGTTCTACACATCCGCACACTTCTCGTTTGCATCGGTATCTCAATCAAGTTATCGAGATCGATATGTTGCCGTGGCATCATTTTTGAATTCGTTGTCGTGGCACCCCTTTCGTTCCGCCACGGTGAAAAATGCTTCATAACATGGTCATGCCAACATTTTCATAAAATTGCATAAAACTTGTACATGTCATCCGCATCATGATAACAACATTTAAATGTTTAAAATTGTTGTTGCATTAAATTGCTAAATGCATATGGGGATTTATCGGATTTGTTGTTTTTATATCCGGCCCCATTTAAATTGTTTAGATGGTATAGTTTTGTTATGCTTCACCTCTTGCCATGTTTAACAACATTTAATATTGTTGTGTTCCTAAACGAGAGAGAACTAAATAATTGATGTGGTGTTTCGTCAATATGCAACCCGTTGCATATTGAGCTCCACTTAATTTGTAGGATTGCTTGTGCACTTTTGCTATGCCATGCTATTTAAACTGGGCATGCATCATACTTGTTTGCACATCATGCCATGTTTATGTGATGGTTGTTTACTATGTTGTTTGTTTCTTTCCAGGTTGCTTCTCTCGTTAGCTTCGGTTTCGTTCCGGAGTTGTGAGGATTCGTTCGACTACGTCCGTTTGTCTTCTTCATGGACTCGTTCTTCTTCCTTGCGGGATTTCAGGCAAGATGACCATACCCTCGAAATCACTTCTATCTTTGCTTGCTAGATGCTCGCTCTTTTGCTATGCCTATGCTATGATGCCTACCACTTGCTATATCATGCCTCCCATGTTGCCATGTCAAGCCTCTAACCATCCTTTCCTAGCAAACCGTTGTTTGGCTATGTTACCGCTTTGCTCAGCCCCTCTTATAGCATTGTTAGTTGCAGGTGAAGATGAAGTTTGTTCCTTGTTGGAACATGGAGATGTTGTTCCTTGTTGGAACATGTTTACATGTTGGGATATCACAATATCTCTTATTTAATTAATGCATCTATATATTTGGTAAAGGGTGGAAGGCTCGGCCTTATGCACAGTGTTTTGTTCCACTCTTGCCGCCTAGTTTCCATCATACGGTGTTATGTTCCTTGATTTTGCGTTCCTTACACGGTTGGGTGATTTATGGGACCCCTTGACAGTTCGCTTTGAATAAGACTCCTCCAGCAAGGCCCAACCTTGGTTTTACCATTTGCCACCTAAGCCTTTTTCCCTTGGGTTCTGCAGACTCAAGGGTCATCTTTATTTTAACCCCGGGCGGTGCTCCTCCAGTGCTGGTCCAAATTAAACCACTTGCGGTGCTGCCCGAGGCAACTTGGGGTATCTTCGGTTGCCGTAGGTAGTGTTCATCCGGTGTGCCCTGAGAACGAGATATGTGCAGCTCCTATCCGGATTTGTCGGCACATTCGGGCGGCTTTGCTGGTCTTGTTTTACCATTGTCGAAATGTCTTGTAAACCGGGATTCCGAGACTGATCGGGTCATCCCGGGAGAAGTAATATCCTTCGTTGACCGTGAGAGCTTATGATGGGCTAAGTTGGGACACCCCTGCAGGGTATTATCTTTCAAAAGTCGTGCCCGCGGTTATGAGGCAGATGGGAATTTGTTAATGTCGGTTGTAGAAAACCCGAAGTTGATCTTAATTAAAATACACCAACGCGTGTGTAACCGTGATGGTCTCTTCTCGTGAGTCCGGAAGTGAACACGGTGTTGGAGTTATGCTTGGCGTAGGTTGTTCTAGGATCACTTCTTGATCATAGTTGTTCGACCGTGCTTTTGCCTTCTCTTCTCGCTCTCATTTGCGTATGTTAGACACCAGATATGCTAGTCTTGCTGCAGCTCCACCTCACTACCTTCTCCTACCCATAAGCTTAAATAGTCTTGATCTCGCGGGTGTGAGATTGCTGAGTCCCGTGACTCACAGATACTTCAAAACCAGTTTGCGGTGCCGATGAAACCGTGCGGTGGCGCATCCGAGCTCAAGGAGGAGCTCAATGAAGATCTTGTTCATTGTGTTGTTACGTTTTAGTTGATCAGTAGTGGAGCCCAGTTGGGACGATCGGGGATCTGTGTAGCATTTGGGGTAGTCTTCCTTTATTTTGGTTCCGTAGTCGGACCTTGAGTGTAATCTGGATGCTGGATGTTTATTTATGTATTGTGTGAAGTGGTGACTGTAAGCCAACTATGTATCTCTTTCCCTTATGTATTACATGGGTTGTGTAAAGATTACCTCACTTGCGACATTGCTTTCAATTCGGTTATGCCTCTAAGTCGTGCTTCGACACGTGGGAGATATAGCCGCATCGAGGCGTTACAAGTTGGTAATCGAGCCATCCCGACTTAGGAGCCCCACGCTTGATTGTTTCTTTGGCGTTGTTGAGTCTAGAACAAAAATGTTTTGAGTCTTAGGATTTTATATATCGGAGAGTAGGATTCTTTTACTCCTCGGTCCTTAAATCGCTCTGGTGAGGCCTCTGACGTAGAAGTTTTGACTCTCCTTTCCTCAAATTTCACTAAATTTTTCTTAGGATCACGCGGGTATCTTGGAATTGTTCCGATGGTTTTGTGACGAGAACATTGTTCTTGGTGCCTCGACATTTAGGGGTTGTGGCGGTGTCCCGGGAGTTGAGCTACGAGGTGTTGTCGTCACAATTTTATCGTTGCGATTCTGGAATACCGAGTTTTGCCGACATCGAAAATCTCTTTTATGCAGTTGTTGGAGAGATCACCTCGACGCCACCCAGTACTGGGGCGGGAGTTCGGGAGTATTGCCATAACTCGTATAACAGATGCTTTTCAAAGGTTGAGGTAAACGATTTTCGAAGGTTTCTTGGTTATGTGTTGAAGGATGGATACAGCTGGATCTAGGTATTGTTAGTTTGGGTGATATATTTAGTGTCCCCTGTATCCCCAACACCTGATTGCATAACCAGAAAGTTTCGGGAGTTCATAAGTGGGAATTCAAGTATCTCGTAGGATATCTTTCCAACAGACACATGATACGATATGGGATCTATCATATGTTTGTTTCCGGCTTATTCTGCAAGCCACTCCTTTGTTTTGTTTTAAGTTGTGGTATTCGAGTTGCTTCAATGTCAAGTGTTGATTCCATACCTTTCCTAAATGGTGTTCTCATATTTCTATGTGAATACTAATCCTTCTTGATCATCGAGTTTGTCATCTCAATTTCTTCTCACCGGTGCGCTTCTCTTCAAGATGATCCCATCATTCTCCCCATTCGCGAGATCAATTCTCAGTTCTTTGCAACGGTGCTTGCTTCATCCGTCCCAGGTTGTCTTTGTTTTCCCGCCCTCCACCCTTTTCGTCAAGGACTCATATATCCCTAACCAAGTACCCAATTTATTGCTGTGAAGTCTCTTCATTCTTTTCCTCAATGCTCTTATCCGGTGATTCTCATGAAGATGCTAAAGGAAGCTTCGAGTTTATTATTCTTTGTTCTTTTCTTCTCCGGTGGACTCAAGTCAAGTTTTCGGTGTTGATCATATTCCCTTCCTCATTTCAAATGTTTTCTCATGCCGGTGCACCTCTTAATTTTTCACTTCTTGTTATTCATTTGTTTCCGGAGTGCTAAAGATTATCTCAGAAGATTCGTGTTTTCATTCCTAATCCATGCAAGATTTCTCGTAGTTGTTATCCCTTTTGAGCCATTTAATTCAACCGGTGCAGTCTCTCTTTTCAAACAATTGTTTAACGGTGGTTCTTTTGAGTGGGCCCTAACCCACAGGTCTTTTTCCAGGATCTTACCTGACTCTTCTAATTTTTCCGGAGCTTCCAAAATTCTTTTCTAAGTTTGATGTAAGAATAAATTATCATCAGTCATATTCCTTCTCCAAGATCGCTTTCAAATTCTTTTCATCGTTGGTTCAACCTTTCAATTTTCATTCCGGAGTGTCTCAACAATTCATGGTGGTGTTTCTCATCGTCATTCTCAACATTTGAAGACCGAAGAAGAGTTTCGCTTAAATCTTGGTCCATTCTCTTCAAGTTTCATGGTTCTAGCTTGATGCCATCCTCTCATAATTGTTTTTGATTGTGAGAATTCTTTTCACCCATCCGGAGCATTTCAGGAGTCTTTTCAGTTTGATTTTCCGGAGCCCATCATCTCAGAATTATTCATTCAAGCTTTCAGCTCTCGTTCTCCAAATCATACCGGTGCATCATTCAAATATTATCTAATCAGCTCGGGATCTCTGCGTTCACTTGTATCTAAATTCTCTCAAGTATCTTCGTTCATTTTCTAATTCTTCCCGATGTTTTGTTATCTTTTCTTCGTTCATTTTCAATTCTTACGGTGGTTCGTTCAAGAGTTCTCTTCCTTCGTTATCATATAGATTCGTTTGTTCTTTCCAACCCTACCGGTCGTTCGTTGAAGACCTTCCCAAGTTTGCGCCATATCTATCTTAATCCTTTCTACAGGAATAAGTAGTATGCCAAATCCATTGCTTGTCATCAATTTAATTGGTGAAGGATGATCATAATGCAATTCTTATTCTTGTTTCATTGAGTAAATTCAATTCCTTATTCCGGAGGTTCGGCAAAAATTCTTTATTTCATTTGTTCATCTTTCTTTCCGGAGTTCCAAGTTTTCTCGGTTATATCATTCCGAAGCTTCATCTTATCACTGCAAGGCTTCACCTTGTGTTGTCAACTTCTCTTTCTTTCTATCATCCTTTCATTACCGGAGTTCTTCATGGAGGCTCTACATGGTGGTTCGTCAAGGATTCCTTTCATTCTTCAATTGTTCTTCAAGATTTCTCTCGAAGTTAAGATCCATGAGCTATACTCTAAAATAAACATGGTGTTCAACACATGTTTTGTCTTGAGGAGTTCAAGCATTCTTCATCTTGCATTCCAAAGTGCAATTCTTTCTATCATTATCTTTTGAGGTGGTGTTATGTCATTCTTGACAATTTCCCTTCGTGTTTCTTGATTCACAAGTTGTCAGGAATGAGATATTTAAATCCATCATTTCTCTTCGTTCACGAGATCTTTTCAACCCAACAATTTATTCGTTGGAGTTATCTTGGTATAGATTTCACCTAAAGCCTTCCCTAAGGAATTTTGCTATTTGTGGTGCTTATCAATGATCCAAGTTTTCTCCTATCCTCTCGGCAAAAGCAGTTTTCATCTCTTCGTTGATTTCAGGCAAGCATTTGTTTTCGGTAGTGGCAAAATTTCATCTCAAGTTTTGAGATGTCTCCATAAGCCCACGAGGATCATATCCTTCCGTTGTTGGTTTTACAACAACTCCGCTCTAACCTTCTTGCAAGGATGCTTTCCAAATTCAATTGTGGTAGAAGTTATCATTTTCTTCACCATTCTGTTATTCCAATGATCTATCTTCTATTCTTTCGTTCCGGAGGCATTGCGATGTTGTGCTCTTCAACCATCACCTCGTTTTGTCAAGATCATGTTATTTTTTGTGCTTATCCATTTAACCGGAGTGTTGTGTTCTCATTCAAGTTCTTTCATCTTATCAAGTTTTGCCTCTCTTTTCAACCTAAGTGCTGTCTGAAATCCTTCTGACCCCTTGTGCCATTCTTTCAATAGTTCCGGAGGCAGTGTGTTGTTGATTTCATCAAGTATCATCCCATCTTCTCAAGTTCATGTTCATTTCCTTTCATTTACAGTCGGAGTGCTGTCCAAATTATATCATTCTTGTTCCTTCTCTATCTTGTTTTAACTGGAGGGTTCTGTATATCATTCCTCTTCTAACCGGAGTCTCATCCAAGTGCTTTCATTTTGCCAAGCTCATATTCTTTATCTTCCATTTCCAACCGGAGTGTTGTCGTAATTGATCCTTATCGTTCCTTGTACACCTCGTTTCTACCGGAGTGGAGTGCTTGCACGTACTTCTTGTCCATTGCAACCCTTTTTTTCTTATGTCTTTTAACCTACAAGGTTCTAGTAATGTTCCTTGTTTCTCTTTTCTACCGGAGTGCTCTAAATCTCGTTCATCTTCATTGTATCCTTTCTTTCACTTTGTTCAACCTCTCAAGGTTCGTGGTTTCACTCGTTTGTCAAAGAAGCGACTTTGTTTTACCTCTTCCTCTCCCGTCTCTCTCCGGTGCCATCCTAGATCTCGGGACGAGATCCTCTTGTAGTGGTGGAGTGTTGTAACGCCCCGAGACCGACGCTCCAGAAGACTTCCAGCTATTCCGAGTTTCGCCATGTGTTTCTTTTGTGCTTGCTCTTTTATTTTTACATTGCATCATGTTATCATGCCATCATGTCATTAACCTTTGCATCTCAACCTCAACTAAATAATTTGCATAGATCTTTTGATCTATTTAAATCAAGGGAAGGGTGACTTCTCTTTATAACATATCTTCTCAATATTAGGGAGCTATATTAAATATTTCTTTAATTTGGAAATCACCATAACACACTTGCAAATTATCCCAATACCTTTGTTATCTTAATTCTTGGTTTCCAACCTTGCCATATATTCTTTCATCGCTTTCCCAAGCTCCACCAAAATTCACAACATTTTTGGCTTCCTTTTAGCAAGTCCTAGTTCAAACCCATTCGAATTATATTCAAATGAGTTTGAATTTAAGCTTGCAATCATGCCCACTTCTATTTTCCTGGGATCAAACTCAGTGTTGTGAGTCCAGGAAATTAACCTCTTCTTAAATTCTATCTCTACCTTCCTTTCTTCTCCTTTTCCTCTTTGACATTTTCTGTTTTTGGGAGAAAGGAGAAGAAGGAGAGCAACCGTGCTCGGCCTGCTCGTAGCAACCCGCCCAGGCCACCGTGGCCTCCCTAAGCCTAGCAGCCAGGCCGACCCACCAAGGCCAAGGCCCAGCCGACCCCCTACCCTTAACCCTAGGCCGGTCGATCCCCTCTTTTTCCCTCGATCCTTCCTCCAGCGCCGCCTTCTCCCTCGTTCGTCCTCATCCCCATCTCACTCTCTCCTCTCGTTCCTGCCTGCCGCCACACACACGCCTGCAGGAGGCGGCGCCTTGCCCCATCCTCTCCTCCTCGCCTTGAAGCCTCGCGCCCGGTCCCATCCATCCCGGCCCTGCCTCCATCGCGGCGCCCTAGGGTCACGGCCTCGCTCCTCCTCGGCAGCGTCCTCGCCGCCAAGCTCCTCCGTCCTCCGTCCCCTGCAACCTCGCGTCGTCCCGCTACCCGAGCCGTCCTCTCCGGCCAACTCCGAGGCCCTGGCCTGTCGCCCGCGCCAAGATGTTGTCAGGTCCTGCGTCGCTGTCCAAGACCCTGCCGCCTCCCGCGTCTTCTCGTCGGCGCCCAGACCCTGGCGAGCTTGCGCTGCCGCTTCGCCAAGCCGCCCTGCCGTCCAGGGCGCTGGCCTCCTTTGCTCCTGATCCCGATGCCTAGCGTCGCCCAAGTCTTGTATGTTGTCCCTCAAGCCAAGATCACCTCAAGTTCGCCAAGTACCTCTACCTGGAAACTTACCCGACCCTGATGCGCCAAGTTCGGGTACCCACGTCGGGTGTTTTCTTCCGTCAAGTACCACGACTGCAGCCGGGGTGCATTTTTATCAAGTCCGACTACGACAAAATGATGAGACGCCAAGTACCGCTACGTCCGGAGACCTCTGATCCGTGAAGTCCAACAACGACTCTGTACAACTACCAACGACCCCGAACATCTACGAAACGTGTACGACTACTTCCCCTACGTCCCGTGAACGACTACTTCCCTCGATGATTTTGAACCGCCCCGAAACGCACGCTTTGAAGGTATAACCCTGAGGCGACCGCCCGTGAACGAATGCATGTGTTGTATGAAATGCTCGTGTTTGCACCGTATCCGAGAGAGGTCTTTGCACGTTCCTCGTTTGCCATGCCGTCGACCCGTGGGAACCCGGTAGTCGGGAGCACCCCACCATCTCTTGCGTGTTCTACACATCCGCACACTTCTCGTTTGCATCGGTATCTCAATCAAGTTATCGAGATCGATATGTTGCCGTGGCATCATTTTTGAATTCGTTGCCGTGGCACCCCTTTCGTTCCGCCATGGTGAAAAATGCTTCATAACATGCTCATGTCAACATTTTCATAAAATTGCATAAAACTTGTATATGTCATACGCATCATGATAACAACATTTAAATGTTTAAAATTGTTGTTGCATTAAATTGCTAAATGCATATGGGGATTTACGGATTTGTTGTTTTTATATCCGGCCCCATTTAAATTGTTTAGATGGTA
>JAHIAM010002127.1:0-34111 GCA_021605205.1 Aegilops longissima
CTCCGAGGATGTATAGCCCCAACTCATTATTCGTGAGAGTGTCACAGTGGCCGAGCTTCACGGCGTTGGCCTTCTTCACGAGGCACGGGCCTTTTCCAAAGCGACCTCTTCCACGGGCATTACGCCTTCTTCCACGAGGCACGGGCCTTTCTCGAAGATAAGCTTCACAGTGTTTGCCTTCTTCCACGAGCACGGGCCTTTTAGGGTAAAACCTCGGAGGTGCTTTGGATGTTCCACAGCGTTACGGGCGGGCACCCCTCCACGAGTCTCCAAGCCGCAGCGGATCCGGGCACGGAAACATGAACAACCTTGAATGGGCCCTCCACATGGGAGAAAGATTATGCACTCCCTCCTGGAGAGAACCCGTCGAGCCGAGGTCCCCTACCTCAAGAGTTCTGGGGGCGAATGTTGCGGCGGTGGTACCGCCCGCGGTGCTTATTAGTACCCTCGCCCGCTCGTGGCGCGACTTCTCGACAATGCTCCTCCCCGAGCGAGGTTAGTCCCCGCGCCGGCGCCTGCTGCGCCTCGTGAAACGCCGAGGACCCGTGCGGGCGGCCTTTGACCTCGTGAGGAGGGCTGCTTCAGCTCCATAAACCGGGAAGAGCGGGGTCTCGCCCGGTCGGCTTGAGTCGCGATCGTGCGGATGGACAACAACAGAATGAAGCTCGTCGTACCAGCCTCTGCGCGGGCCTCGACTTCTTCTTGAATGTCACGGTTTGAGGCCCCTCGGGACCTCTGCGTTGGCCGCTTCGGCCTAACCGTTGCTCACGTAGTGCGCTACCGAGCGTAGCATACTTGCGTCCCAAGTTAGCACAATATGTATTGAAGGATTCTTGGTGAACTGCGAACCGTTATCGATGATGATGCGGTTCGGCACCCCGAACTCAACTCACGATGTCCTTAATGAACTTGACCGCGAGAACCTGCGGGGATGGTGTGAGCGGCTTCCACTTGATCCACTTGGTGAACTTGTCCGCGGCGACATAGAGTAGCGATAGCCTCCTAGCGCCCAAGGAAGCGGGCCGGGATATCCGGCCGCCCGGTTGTGAATGGCCACGAGAGGGTATAGTTTGCAGACCTTCCGCCGGTGATGGTTACGCTGGCATTGAATTGGTAGGCCTCACAAGCCTTCACAAGTTCCATGGCATCATTGGTATGATGGACCAATAAAACCCACTGCGGAACACCTTGCCAATGAGGTCCGTGATGACGAATGATGCCCAGTCTCCACCGTGTATATACGCGGCAGCTCCTTCCGTTGCTCCCTAGAGATGCAGCGAGGACACATCATTTGGTCGCTTCGGTGAGGCTCTCCATCCCCTGATGCACGATGCGCCGTGGCTTGCCGCCACGCTCCGCTTCATCCTCCTTTTCGGCAAGGTCCCTTGCGTCGGGTAACCAGGACTCTGTGATCCAGCATCCCTCCTGAGGCTCAGCGTTAGGAGCGAGGCGCTCTCCGAGGCGGGCCCGAGACCGGGGCTCCCGAGGCAGGTGGCTGGGGAGCTCTTCGAGGCTGCATCGTCGCGTGTGAGTGATGGCGTTGCGAGGGCTTGAAACCCGCTCCTTGAAAACCTTAGGGCTCTGAGGTAGCCACACGGATGCCCGTTTGGCGATGTCGTCGGCCTCTTGATTGGTGCCACAAGGCACATGCTGCAACTCCGGTCCCAGGCTGCTTCTCCATCCTGCGGACCTCTGCGAGGTAGGCTTCCATGTGCTCATCCCTCAGCTCGTATACTTTGTTGGAGAAGTTGATGAGGAGTTGTGAATCGCCCTTGATAGTAAGGCGCTTCACTCCCGAGAGGAAAGCTTACCTTCAGGCCTGCTATCGAGCCCTCATATTCCGCTATATTGTTGGAGACCTTTTCTCGTCTTTGGAAGCGAGCTGCGGCATAATAGAAACTTGTCTTGAGTAGGAGATATAAGCCTTTGCGCTGACTCCTTGCCGATGTCTGGAGAGCGCCCGTCGAAATACATGATCCAACCGTTCGATTGCCTCGCTTCCCGGGGAGAGGATCGATCCTCATCAACCTTGAGGACTGGCACCTCTGTCCATTCCATACGAAGTCAGCTAGCACGGCTCCCTTGATGACTCTAGTGGTGCTGAATTCTAGCTGAAATGCTTGCAACTCGATGTTCCACTCAGCGACACTTCCGGTAGAGTTGGGGCTCTGAGCACCCTTTCAAGGGTATGCGAGACAACCTTGATGGGATGGCCACGAAAATAGTGCTTGCAACTTGCGAAAGCCACCAAGCGCGAGGTGGAGTTTCGGGGCATGGGGTACCGGCGCCCTCGCGTCTGCAACCTTGTCTTGGCAAGTACAGGGGTGTTCGATGAGGTCAGGAGTGTTGGTGTTGATGGCGTCCTCGGAGGCCGTGCCGCCTCTGAGGCAGTGGAGCCCCAAGTGGCTGAGTGGCGAGAGGAGGGTCTCTTACGTTGCAGTGCTCTTCCTGCGGCTGATCCTTCCCGGCTGTGGTAGTGGTCTGTGAGGCCCCCTTGATCCTGCTTCTCCTTGCCGGGCAGCTTCCGTGGCCGGTCCGATGCTCCTCCTAACCACCACTAGGGCTGCCTTTGGCGAGTAGTAGGGGTGGCTGCAGGTAGAGCACCGGGGGCTCTTAGGGTGCGGAGCCACCATTACGGAGGGCTGGTTAAGTACCTTTTGAGATCTTGGAGCCTTGTCGGCCTCTTGATCCATTCAAAGGGCCCTTTTTCTTCATTAAGCTTGAAGAAGGGTAGCGCTTCGTTCCCCCAACTTGGAGATGAAGCGTCCTAGTGCGGTCCGCAGCGTGATGAGCTTCTGCATTTCTCTGAGGGTCTTGGCGGGATCATGTCCTCGACTGCCTTGACCTTTTCGGGTTAGCCTCGATGCCCGATGGGACACGAGAAGCCCAAAACTTGCCGAGGGACCCCAAACACACATTTCTCGGGTTGAGCAGCGAGTTCGCTGCGTTGAGGCTCATGAAGGTTTCCTCCAGTCTTGTATCAGGGTTTTGGCTCTCGAGACTTCACCACAATGTCATCGACGTAAGCCTCAACATTCTTCCGAGCTGCGGACCCAAGGTGATGTGCATCGGCCCGCTGAAAGGTAAGCTCCGCATTCGCAGCCAGGCAGCATGCATGTGTAGCGATTACACTCCACTGGAGTCGGGAAAGCCGTTTTCCCGTCTTCTACGCCATCTTGATCTGGTGATAGCGAAGGCATCGAGGAAACATAACAGGTCGCTTTTCGGCGGTGGAATCGATGATCACGAGCGATCTGAGGGCGGGAATGGATCCTACGGGCAAGCTTTGTTGAGGTTGGTGAAATCGACACACATCGTTCCTTGCCCCTTTCTTTGGCCGCGACAACGGGTTAGCCAACCAATGCAGGTATCGGACCTCGCGAATGACCCTGCCGCTTCTAGCTGCGGGTCTCTTGGGCGATAAGCCTGCTTTTCGGTGGACTGCCGTCTACGCTTTACGCTTCCGCAGGCGTACACGTTGGGGCTGCGTTGAGGTGGTGCTCGATTCGCCTCTTGGGATCCCTGCCAATTGATCTTGTTCCCATGCGAATACCTTCTTATTCGCGCGCAGGAACTTGACCAGGGCCTCCTCCTGCTCGGGCTCGAGGTTGGCGCCTGTGGTGAAGGTGGCGTTAGTGGACCCGTTGTCATCGATCGGTATCTGCTTGGTTTCTGCCTTGTCTTGGGTGAACAACTGCTTCTTCTTGGCGGCGCCTTCCTTGAGGCTCGAGGCGTCGAGTCGGCGGGCTGTGCCGCCGCCGCGATCTTGAAACGAGCGAGCACTTGCGCATCCCGGAGTCTCGGACACGGTGAGACGCCGTTGCTCCCGGGCATCTTCATGAGGTTGTCGCTGGATGAGTCGCGACCATGAATCGGGCTAGTGCTGGGTAGCCAAGGATGGCGTTGTATGGGAGGCGATGGGGCGATGTCGAAGTCGATTAGCTCCGTCGCGGAAGTTGTCGTAGGTGCGAAGGTCACGGAGGCGGATCTGCCCGAGGGCGGCTGAACCACCTCCGGCGTAGAAGGGCCTGCTAAGGCTGAAGCCGCTCGGCCGGTATGTGGAGGTGGCTGAAGGCTGGCGAGAGCATGTTGAGGCCAGCGCCGCCATTGATGAGAGTCTGGTGATGGCTACGGCAGATGGTAGGGTGCACAGCATTGGGGCGGCGCCAGAGCAGGCTGTGTTGGAGGGTGGTCCTCGAGCTGAAAGCCGTCGGCCTTGGGTGCCCGATCGACCGGAAGAGCCACTGCGGCGGAGGCAGCGCCGTCTGGCGGACGAAGAAAGCAGCGTGGCGGCCTGAAGGTGGCGCTGTGAGCCGCCGGAGAGTTGTGATGATCGGCGGTGCGGCGCGTCTTGCTGGGCGAGAAGAGGTTGTGCAACTCCTCCCAGAGGCCGCGAAGCCGCTGGTAGGTGGAGCAGCCACATGCGGGCGCCCGGTGAGGGGCCATGGGAAGCCCGATTAGCCATGACCTGAGTCGTCGCCTCTGCATCAGGGCGGCCTCCTGTCGTGCGCAGCAGGAAGGCCAGTGGATTAGTCGTGCCGTTGTAGCGCGATGGCGTCTCCGGCTTGAACTTGTTCGGCCACTACACACTGTCGCAAGGCGGGGCGAGGCAGAGTCCCCAGGCCCTGCGCTGTTGGCGACGAGTGGGTGGCGCGCTGCTCATCGTAGGCGAATCACAATGTTCTTGGGAGGCGGGTCGGCGGAAGGAAAGCTCGGCGCACCCCTACAGTGCGCCAAATGTCGGTTCGGTTCGGCAGACCCTCTGAGTTCGAACTACTGGGAGTGCGCGGAGATCTCACCCCTACCAACCTGCACCTCGTCGCCTGCAAGGATCTAAACTACACAAAGAAACACACAAGGGACACAATGTTTATCTTGGTTCGGGCCACCATTGTGGTGTAATACCCTACTCGGTGTGTGGTGTGGTGGATTGCCTCGAGGGGTGATGATGAACAATACAAGGAAGAACAGCCTCGCAAAGTGCATTCTTGGCTGATGCGATGAACTGCTAGGGGAGTTCGGTCGCTCTCTCTCTCTCTCTCTCTCTCTCTCTCTCTCTGTATTCAAGATCCACCTCTAGCTCACATTGCGGATTCGGATCCCCCTACCTGTGGGAGGCTAGTCCTATTTATAGGAAAAGGCCACAGGCCTCTTCCCAAATATTGGCGGGAAGGCGCCAACAATTGGCCATTTGAAGGGAACATCTAGTACACTTATCTGACTAAAGTTGGTCCTCGCTTGCCAAAGGCTCAGCGATGGCGGCGGCTTGGGCTCCACGATGACCTCCTTTACTGCCGTTGTGTTGGTATTGGTCTTGTTGCACGAAATGGCTGCCTTTGCTTGATGCTCTGCTGCGCTTGCCTCCTTTGCCCCAAACAGGAAGCGAGGACGCTGCGGCGGCTGGCGCCCGCTGGCGCCATGGTAAATCGTGGCTTGCGTCATGGGCACCTCGTGAGTACCCGCCTTGATCTCTCCGCCTCCTCGCGAGCCATCTGGCGAGCCGTGCACGAAGCTTCTGTCGTCCGCCCAGTAATCTCAGGCCCCTCGCGAGGTCTTGAGCTTGTCTTGATGAAGATGGGCGCTGGGCCACCCCTTGAACCCGCGCAAGCATAGCGAGCAAGTCTGGTACCCCGTTCCCGAAGCGCCGACGACGCCGCCGAAAAAAGGAAGAAGACGCGGGCGTGTGGCCCGTCAGGCCACGGCATACTGTATCCAAGACGGCGAGTTATACAGGAAACAACCAAACAATGTCACGTTCCGCTGCATCTCCAGCGATCAAGGAAGGGAGTTGCTAGTTGACATACACGGTGGGGACTGTGGGCACCATTCGTCGTCACGGACCCTCGTCGGCAAGGTATTCCGCAGTGGATTCTACTGGCCTACAACACTCAACGTCGCAGCCGAGCTGGTGAAGTCCTGTGAAGCTTGCCAATTCCACGCCAAGAAAATTCATCAGCCAGCTCAGGGCCTCTAGACCATCCCGCTCACGTGGCCGTTCGCGGTCTGGGGGCTGGACATCTTAGGCCCGTTCCCTCGGGCACCAGGGGGCTACCGCTATCTCTACGTCGACGTTGACAAGTTCACCAAGTGGGCGGAAGTGGAAGCCGTTCGCACCATCCCTGCCGGCTTTGCTGTCAAGTTCATCAAGGGCCTCGTGAGCAGCCGGGGTCCCCAACGCATCATCACGGATAACGGCTCACGTTTACTAGTAACCTCTTCAAAACCTACTATGCTAACCTTGGAGCATAGAGTGCTGCTACAACCGGTGGCGCACCCGGGGCAGTGTTCAGGGCCGAGCAGCGCCATTGCGGAGGTCTTGAGGGGCCTCAAGACCAGGACCTTCAAGAAGAAGCTGGAGGCCTATGGCAGGGGCTGGCACGACGAGCTCCAGTCCGTGCTATGGTCCATCCGCACCACCGCCACCAAGCCAACAGCGAGACTCCATTCTTCCTCGTCTATGGAGCTGAAGCAGTTCTTCCTCACGAGGTCAAGAATCGCTCCGCAAGCGTCTTGGCGTTCAAGAAACGCAGCGGGACGCCACACGGGGGATGGATCTCGTACTGGGGGAGGAACACCGTCGTGAAGCTGCATTGAGGGCGGCAAGGTACCAACAAGCGCTCTTGGCCAATACCTTTGCCGCAACATCCGCTCCGGGGCCTTCGAGGTGGCGACCTCGTCTGGCGGGTCCTCTCGAGGAAGGGCTGCACAAGCTTTCACCCATGTGGGAGGCCCGTTCGGGGTCGTCCATGTCTCGAGGCCTGGTGCAGCGCGCTGAGAGGCAGGGGGCAGGATGCCATCGAGCAGCTGGAACATCCAGAACCTCCAGAAGTTCTACCCATGAAGCAAGGCCCAGAGCCCGTAAAGAAGGCCTAGTGCCTGTGAAGAATCGCCGCCCGTGACACTCTGACGTAATAATGAGTGGGGCTGTACACGCCCCGGAGTCTCAGGAGCGCCGGCCTCAGGCCCTGGGGCTCCATACCGCAGCAAGTGGCAGCATAGCTCCCGCCTTGGTGAGAAGACTTGAAGACTAGACTAGGTGCCGGACGCGGCTTTTCATTTGCTTTCCGTGCTTGGCTCGCTTTTTCTTAAATCGAAATTTGCCTTTGGTGTTCCTTGCTAATTCGGTTCCCTCGCCTCTTACTGCATTTTCCGGCTCTGGTTCGTTCATGTTCTTTCTCTCGCATACCTCGCGAGGGGGCTAGGCAGGTGCCCTCGCGAGCATTTCTCTCCTCTCTGCCTTCTCGCGAGCCACCCTCGTGCGAACCCAAAAGCTGGCGCACCCCTCTAGTCATGCCCCATGGGTACCCGCGATGCAAAGCGCCGAGTCAAGGCATGGGTGAGCAGCGAATCTCTTAGTGCACCGACTAGCGAATTTTCGCGAGTTCTGAGCAAGCAGCTCAAGATGAGCGCGAGAAATAGCGCCTACGCATGAGAGAGGACACCCAGTCAACTCCGAAGGCAACAAGCGACCAGATGGACCCAGCGATGGTGCAGGATGAGCAGTCACGCGAGCGCGATCCGGGGCGGATGCCCGATCACAATGATCCCGAGGGCGAGTTCATCAAACCGCCCGGAAAAGAACACGATCACGGATGGCGATGCATTCATCATCCGGAAACTGCAGCGAGCGAGATAACCTCCACGAAGGCTCATGGCCACCGAGAAGTCTAAAGAAGCGAAGCAAGCGGGTAAAGGCCGCACGAAACACTCAATCATAGATGGAATAAAGTGCTGAACCGAAGAAAAGGTACAACGACGATCACCATACAAAGAGCTACCCAAAAGCATAGCTGCTGCGAGAATTCGGCAGCGAGGCCGTTCCACAAAAGAACAACACGGCGGGAAGCGGACAAACCACTTCATAACCGCAACAAAGCAGCCACCGACGCCGCACACCTTTTACGCGAGCTCCTGGATAAGAAAGCCAGCGCGGCTAGGTCCATCTACGGATCAAAAGGTGTAACGCCCAGGTAATTAAGCTACAGTGAACCTCTTCTAATGATGCCACGTCACATCAATTACTATTGCTAATCGCGCGTTAGTTCAAAACTGATATAAATTCAAATTCAACAAAAAATGGCAACCAACAAGAGTTTTCAAATATTAAAACTAAAATGTCGAGTTGTGCCAAATAATGCATAGGTAATTATGGTGGAAGAACCACACTTTTATAAAAATGTTTAAATGCACTATAGTAAATAAACAGACAAAACTATTATTTAAATGATATTTAAATATAGAACAATTACCAAACTATTTTTTAATTTGGGTAGAAAATTAAGGTGACAGTGGCATAGCTGGTAACATCAACTTAGGCCCCACTTTGGTATGTTAAAAAACTATTATAAATAGGAACTAAGAGAAAACAGAAAAGAAAATAAACAAAAGAAAATAAAAAGAAATCAAAAATAAAATAAAGAAAAAACCCCACCCCCGTGGCCCAACTGAACCAACCAGCCCACCGGCCCAGGCGCAACCCTCCTCTCCTCCCCTGTTCATGAACCATCCCGTGACCATGGCCGATGCCTGCCACGGCACCGGTCGTCACCATGGCGACCATCCGTCGGCAGCCCCACTCCTATAAGGCCTTGCCCCGGGACAAACCCTAGCTCTCTCCCCTCACTCCCACCCATTGGATCTGGGCGCCCCTCGACCCTCTGCGTTCCGCTCATCGCCCCCGAGGCCACCTCGTCGCCATTGCCCGGTCAACCACCTCTTCTCGCCGTCCCTGCATGCCCGGGGGCTCGCGGACTCCTCCACGTCATCCCTGCCCTCAACTTCAAGCCAGGCGCCGCCAAACTCGACATGCCGGTCTTCTCCGCGCGTACATCACCACCCACCGTCGCCACCAGGCCTCTCCAGAGCCACGCTAGCACAACTACTGAGCTCGCGGTGAGCCTCCGCTTCCTACCCCTCGTTTCCATCACGTAGCACCCCTGCATCTCCCGTTGCTGTGCGGAGCTTCGCTCGCGTCGTGCGACAACCTTCTTCGCCGCGACCCCTTGGATGCCCGGCCGCACCCGTGTCGCGTACCCGTAGCCCGTGCCTGCTGCTGCCAGCGTGCTCTGCGGTGCTTTCGTCCGCCGGCGCCCGTCCGCTCACGCCATGGCACGCCCTCGACCATGCTCCCTGCATCCGCTTTACAGCCGGCCGCACACCTACAACCACCGTGCGGCAGCCTACTGCTGTGACTCGTCTCTCTTGCTGCCTGCGCCCGGTAACCGTCGCTGCCGTGGCCCCTATTGCTCCTGCTGCTGTTGTTTGACACTGAATCCTGCTGCTTCCTTTTTCAGTTAAGCTGGGTGTCGACTTATTCAGTTTAAATCGGTATAAGCATGCACCACCGAGTGTGTTCTCGTACATGCTCATAGTGTTTTGTGCATGTAGTAGCTAGAATGCCCATGATGTTACGCTCCCATGGGATAGTGTAGCCATTAGCTCAAACATGACTAGTAGACTAGGAAGAATCTCTTGCTGTAACGACACGGCGCTGCTGCGATTAGTAATACATAACACAAAATACTTGTTGGAAATATGAGCAATTTACCAAATTAGTTTATTAGCAAAATACTAGATAAAGCATGACTAAAATAGCAAATATAGAGCAAGTCATGCAATCTAGCGGAGAAGGTAAACATAAATGCATATATGAACTTGAGGTAAACACATCTAGACAGACACTAGATGAAGTTGCTTATCTGAAACAGAACCTAACATCGTAGAGGCAGAAACTACAGCCAAATTGTAGGAGGACTTCTAACAAAAGGAGAAGAACACGTCACGGCACAATGACAGCGAAGCGCTGGACTTGGGATCGGTGTCCTTGCCGCCATGTAAATCGAGGAGGTCGTGGGCGTCGGGGAAGAAGTCGTCATCGGGGAAATAGTCGTCGGCGACGGATCGTTCGTGATGAAGCAGCCAATAGTCGCGCTGAGAGCTCCCCAAAAACCTTATCACCCTTCTCCCATACATGACTCAAAAGGTGCGGTCTCGGAGGCCTCTTGTCCCGGCGTGCGGTGCCGCCATAAGCCGGGATGAAGACGAGCGATGGCGTAGAGATTGGGCTGTGTGGCGAGAGGAAGAGGGCCTTGATGTGTATCTCGGAGAGGCGACCTCTCTTATATAGGCATAGCGAAGGGGCAGCGAACAGGCTGTGCAGGGAGATGAAACAGCGGAGGAGATGAAGTGAGCAGGCAGCCGCGAAGAGGTCGTCGTTTATTCATTATCCACTACACTTAAAAACTTTTTAGCTCGGTGACCTTTCGTATACCCGTAGTGCATGGCAAAAATTGAACATCGGCTCGGCTCAGTCCGCAACCCGGCGCGTCGTGACAAGGCGTGGCGTGGCGGCGAGGCGGAGGAGGATCGCGTGGATGTCCCTCTTGTTCTCATGCTCATACAAGTGGGAAAGAACCTCCCTTATAAGGAGGTCAATTCCCCTCAACTAGCAATGTGGGACTAAACTTTAGTAGTATCCTTTGCCTTGCACAAATGGGCTAAGTGGGCCTCTAGGATTTATTAGGAATTTCTTAAATAGTTATTGGGCTGCCCCAATATAGACTAAATTCAACAATCCCCACCAGATCGAGGCACACAAAAATTTGCCTTTGGTTCCAAAACACTGTTTTATATACGGTACTACGTGGAGGCTATTAAGTTGAACTTCCACCTAGAACTCTATGCTACACTAGTAAGCAACTTAAGCGATTGGTTGTGCCTTGAGCTGCAAGTTTTACTGAATCTAGCTTCACATAAAGCCTTGACCGATCACATGGCTACCGTGGGTATTCCCAGGTGGAGCTTATCGTCATACTCCGTGACCTTTCATGAGTTTACTAGAGAACCCTACTCTCATAGATTGCGGCGTTTGACAATCGAGACTCATATAGGTGTGTTCTTCAAAAGATGTTACGCAGGATAACATCTACCTTAAATAAGCCACTTAGAACACATTAAGATATACATCAACCTGCCATGCAGATTAGGAGAGTATTGCATCTTCATGGAGTGGTATTGTGAATAGTAGGATACTCTCCTCTCGGTTGACCAACATCTTGTCTTCCACATCTAATTCACGGGATCTCCGATCACAAAGAATAGGTTACCACTTGTGAACAACTCATATTGTGGGTCTCATACCCATCTCCTCGATGCATTATATATCACATTCGCGATAGACCCTTAGTAAAAGGATCTGCCAGATTTTTAGGCGTTTGGATATAATCCAGCATAATAACTCGGAGTTTTCATTTTCACGACAGACTTTAACCTTCTCGAGCGTGTCTCGATGACTTCATGTTATCCTTTGTGCTGCTCACTTTCGTGATCACAGTTTGATTATGCATGATTCATAAGGACACCCGTACAGGTTTCTCAACAACCGGCAAGTCATTCAAAGCCGGTGAAGCCAATCTGCTTCAACCGTGGACTGTATCTAGTCTGTGAGTTCTGCTTCCATTGTTGACCTTGTTAAGATGAGTGCGCTTGCAAATTGCAAGAAACAGCGCCACCTTCATGAGTGAATACATATCCGCTCGTGGCCTTTATCTCATCGACATCGAGATCGGTTTGAGTCACTATACCCTTCAAGCACCTTTGGGTGCTGGTGTAGTAATTCCATAATTTAGTGCCTTTAAAATAATGCAAAACTCTCTCTAGAGCTTTCAATGCACATCTCCTGGTTTTGAGACAAATGGCTCGGTTTGCTAACAGACAAAAGAGATGTCAGGTCTTGTAGCAGCTAAGTACATAAGCGAGCCAATAATCGAGAATACTTCAATTGATCTCTAGCAATTCTTTGATTCTTTCGAAGCAACACGCTAGCATCATATGGTGTTGAGGTCACTATAGCCATAAGCGACTCAAGATCTTTTCCACATAGTGAGATTGAAGCAATGTAATCCCACCATCATCATCTCTCAACAACTTGATGTTCAGAATGACATCAGCCACTCCTAAATCCTTCATCTCAAAACAGCGAGATAGGAAATCCTTGACCTCCTTAATAACATTCAGATTTGTTCCGAAAATCAGTATGTCATCAACATACAAGCAAAGCATAACTCCCTCGCCCCCACCATGGCGATGGTACACACATTTATCCGCTTCGTTCACAACAAAGCCTGCAGGTGTTAAAGTTCCTTGAACTTCTCATGCCATTGTTTGGGTGCTTGCTTGAGTCCATACAAAGACTTGACAACTTGCACACTTTCCTTCGACCATCTATTACAAACCAATCTGGTTGTTCCATATAAATTTCCTCATCCAACTCTCCATTTAGGAGCAGGTCTTAACATCCATCGATGAGCAGAAGACCATGTGGGGCAGCTAGTGAAAGTAGAACTCGAATAGTGGTCGGTCGAGCCACAAGTGAGTAAGTATGAAGAAGTCTTCACCTTCCTTTTGGGTATAACCCTTAGCCACGAGCGAGCCTTGTACTTTTCGATAGTACCATCGGGCCTAAGCTTCTTCTTGAATACCCATTTGCATCCTATAGGTTTGCACCCATAAGAACGATCGATTATGTCCCAAGTTTCATTAGCAAGATGGAATCCATCTCGCTTCTGAACTGCTTCCTTCGATGGTCGGCATCTTGAGATGCATAGGCGTCTAAATAGAAGCTAGGAGTGTCACCTATGAGATTCACAAGAAAATCATCACCAAAGGACTTTGCGGTCATCATCTCTTGCTCTTAGTAGGAACTTCATTGTTCTCCTCCACAGGACTTTCAAAGTGTTCCATCGAAATGCGAGTTGGATAATTATATGCGGTTCTGATTCGATGAACTAGGCATCTCTGATTAGATGAGGTAGCCATATCCTTCATGGGAAGATATCTTCAAAGAAAATGCATCATTCGACTCCATGATAAATGCCGACATGCATGTCGGTACCTCGATTTACAACCAGAATCTATAGCCAATGCTATGAAAAGCATATCCGGAAAACACAATCCACGAGTCTTTGGTCCAAGCTTCCGCTTCTTTGGAATTGGAAGATTGACTTTCGTAAACAACCCCATGTTACATGATAAGAGAGTTTTAACCTTTTCTTCTCCCATTCCTCGAATGGAGTTATCTCTTTGTTCTTTGTGGGGACTCGATTTAGGACATGACATCTTGTCAATATCGCCTCCCCACCATGCCTTGGAGACCCGATGTGTCTAACATGGCGTTAACCAAATCAGTTAGAATACGGTTCTTTCTTTGGCCACCCCATTTGGTGAGGTGAGTAGGGGCGTCCTCTCATGGATTATACCATGTTCGCACAAAAGCATCAAATTCATTGGAAAAATACTCTCCACTGCAGTGGGACCTAAGCCTCTTGATTTTTCGATCAAGTTGGTTTTCCACTTCAGCTTTATAGATCTTGAAAGAGTTCAAAGCCTCATCCTTAGATTTCAGAAGATACACGGCGGTATCTAGTGGATTAGTCAATTAACGTCATGAAATATTTCTTTCCACCTTTTGTCAAAACACCATTCATTTCACATAGATCTGAATGTATAAGTTCTAGTGGTGCAAGATTTCTCGTCTCCATGATCCGTGAGACTTACGAGGTTGCTTAGCTTGCACACACTTGACATAGATCCCTTGCGATGGTGAAACTAGGGATTAAGTTCAACTTAGCTGAAGTCGCGACATGCGACCAAAGTTAACATGACAAAGGCGTGAATGACACACATTTGATTCACTATTGTTGCAAATATGATTAACAACTTTATTGCAAGCGTTTGATAAGGATAAGCGAAACAGGCCTCGACTCATAGCCTTTACCAACAAAGGTTCCATACTTGCATATTACAAATTTATTCGACTCAAAGACAAGCTTGTAGCCATCTCTACAGAAGAGATCCGCTAACAAGATTTTTATTGACGGAGGGACATAATGTCGTTCTTGACGCATACGATCTTCCCGAAGTAAACTTCAGATCGACCGTGCCAACACCACGAGCAGAAGCACTTGAACCGTTGCCCATCGGCACGGTTGAAGTCCCTACGATGCGATAAGGCGAAAACATGGAAATATCACGCATACATGCACATTAGCTTTGTGTCAATCAACCAGTCGGGAGAATGACATACTAAAGAATAGTGGAAATATACCATACCCAGCATCCTTCATGTCGGTGTCTCATAACAACATTAAGCGGTCTTGCCGCCTTTCGAGATAGCGCTTGTCATAGCGATTAGGGCAACTAGGGCCCAATGATCGGGATCTCCACACACATGACAATCACCTTTCTTCTTGCCATTCTTCTTCTTGAAGTTAGGTGTGTTGCCTGACCTTGTTCTTCCCATCAAACTTTGCTTTACCATCAAACTTACCCTTGTTCTTGAACTTGTGGGGTGGAAGTTACATACATACCACATTGGCACTAGATCCTCCTCAATACCTCGAACACGTGTGTCCTTTGCTCTAGCCTTTTCTTCCACATCAAAAGTACCAATGAGATCCAGAACGGAAAACTCCTGTCTCTTATGCTTCAGTAAGGTAGCAAAGTTCCTCCATGAAGGAGGAAGCTTAGTGATGCAATTGAAGTGCTAAAGTTCTCTAGCAAATGACTGTATCTCATGAGCCTGCTCAACCACGGAGCGCTCTTCAGTCATCCTGTAATCATAGAATCGCTCCATGATGTACAACTCAGTGCCGGCATCCGAGACCCCAAACTTGGCCTCGAGTGCGTCCCACATATCTTTTCCATTGTCAATTGACGCATAAGCATCAACTATGTTCTCACCAAGAACACTCAAAAGAGCAGCCTTAAACAAGGTATCCATTTTCTGAAAAGCTTGTGCATGTTGGGCATCTTGCTCTCCTTCAGGTTTGCCAGGAGTGGCGTCATAGCAGCTCATGGTCTGAAACCATAAGACTGCTCTCAGCGCCACCTCTTATAGTGGATACCCTCAAACATAGGAGGTCTCATGGAGCAACAAAACCACTGGGGTAAATTGCCTATAATAAGGTTTTTGGATTGTTGGAAATATGAGCAATTTACCAAATGACATTATTAACAAAATACTAGATAAAGCATCACTAAAATATCAAATATAGAGCAAGTCATGCAATCAGCGGAGAGAGGTAAACATAAATGCGCATATATGAACTTGAGGTAAACACATCTAGAAACGAGACACTAGATGAAGTTGCTTAAAAAGCAGAACCTAACATCGTGGGGCGAAACTAGAGCCAAGAACTGTGGAGGACTTCTAATAGAAAGGAGAAGAACACGTCTGACCTGACAGCAAGCGGCAGCTGGACTTGGGATCGGTGTCCTCGCTGCCATGTCGTCGAGGTCGTGGGCGTCGGGGAAGAAGTAAATCGTAGGGGAAGTAGTCGTCGGTGACGGATCGTCCGTGATGAAGCAGTTGATAATCGCTGGCGCTCCCCAAAAACCTTATCACCTTCTCGTCTGAGATTCAAAGTGCGGTCTCGGAGGCCTCTTGTCGGCGTGCGGTGCCGCCGCAAGCGGGATGAGAAGACAACGATGGCGCAGAGATTGGAAGCTGTGTGGCGAGAGGAAGAGGACCTTCGATGTATCTCGGGAAGGCGACCTCTCTTATATAAACGCAGCAGAGAGGGGCCTTGAACGAGCTCGCGCCGGGAGATGAAACAGCGGAGGGGCGAAGTGAGCAGGCAGCCTGCGAAGAGGTGTGCGTTCGTATTCATTATCTACTACCGCCAAAAACTTTTCAGCTCCGGTGACCTTTACGTATACCCGTGGTCGTGGCAAAAATTAGACATCGGCTCGGCTCATTCCCGCAACCCTTGTGCCAGCGGCAGCGTCGTGACGAGGCGTGGCGTGGCGCCAGGCGGATGAGGAGGGCGGCGTGGATGTCCCTCTTGTTGTCATGCTCATACAAGTGGGGAAAGAACCTCCCTTATAAGGAGGTCAATTTCCACTCAACTAGCAATGTGGGACTAAACTTTAGTAGTATCCCTTGCCTTGCACAAATGGGCTAAGTGGGCCTCTAGGATTTATTAGGAATTTCTGAAATAGTTATTGGACTGCCCCAATATAGACTAAATTCCAGCAATACTCTCTCACAGTTCTTGATTCTGAGGCGGCGAGAGTGCGAGGCACCGGCAGCAACTTCTGACTGCCTCTGCCGCCCTTGTCGTGCCCTACATTCGTCCGTGCCGCTTGCTGCAATGCTTTCGTGCCCACTGACCGCTCCCGTCGTTTGGGCGCCGTGCCCCTGTCACTGTGCCGCCCGCTTCACGTTGCCGTCGCTATCGCACAACCTTGCCTTCCTACTACAGCGCCCCGCCGCTTGCTCCTCCTCTATCTTGTACTACTGCTAGCTCACGTAGATGTAGCTGGCTTTTCTAGTATACACTAATTGACCCTCTGGACAGCCCTTAAACAGTGACTAAACGACTTTTAACTGAAGTAAAAATAATATGAGTGGGTAGTACACTTGACGAGGCTCAAATGTCTCCATTGGACTAAATCCGTTAGATGCGTGGATTAAATCCTATGAAAATCACAAATTGCTATGTTTTGTTAATAGAAAAACAGAAACTGAAATGCTGTAGTAGCACTTTTCCAACAAAGTTTTGATCAAGCAAATGGATGCTAACATAGCCGCAATTGTTACTATCATCTAGATCACCAAAAATTGATCAAGATTGATATAAGTCACTACTCCATGGGATGAGTAGAACAATAGCTACAGCCTCCGGTAAACAGCTAAGTGATGTTTGAAACTGTCGAATTCTCAGACTTAGCAAAATTGCAGGGATTTTCAATATATTGTTTAATTTTTTTTAAATCATGGAAATATATCCGTAGCTTGGATGAAAAAGTTTTATACATGAAAGTTGCTCAGAACGACCAGACGAATCCGGATACGCAGTCAGTTCGTCCGCCACACATCCCTAGCATAGCAAACATGCAACTTTCCCCCTCCGGTACCTCTGCCCGAAAACGCGAAACACCAGGGATACTTTCCCCGATGTTTTCCCCCTTCGCCGGTATCACCTACTACCGCGTGAGGGCACACCTAACACCGCCGTTTGCTTTGTCATGCATCATTATGCATATGTTTGCATTGTATTCATTGTTTCTTCCCCCTCTTCTCTCCAGATGAACAGCAGAGACCGACACCACTCTCTGGTGCCCGTCCGACTCACGTTGTTGTGACCCCTCCTTCTTGCGAGCAACTAGGAAGCCCCCTTGATCACGGATATAGCCCATTCTTCTCTATCTGCTTGCATTAGAGTAGTGTAGCATATTCTGCTTTCCGTTAATCCTATCACGATGTATAGCCTTTGTCCTTGCTAATCTTTGTTGTTACATGCACCGCAACCCTACACTTAGTATAGGATGCTAGTATTCCATCTGGCCCTACATTCTTGTCCGTGCGCCTTGCTATACTATCGGGCCGTGATCACTCGGGGAGGTGATCACGGGTATATCTATACTATTACATGATACTGTAGTGACTAAAGGCGAATTGGCTCGTAGGAGCACCAGCGAGTGGATCTTTATGGCGGGCGGCAGGGCAGAGTTGAGACCACCTAGGCGATAGGTGGGCCTGGCCTGATGCGTTGTCATGATTACATCGTGTGGCGCGAGATCTTGGTATTTGATCTGAGTCGGCCATTGGGTCTATCGCACTAACCAACTCGTGGGAAGATATGGGCACTTTCGGCGTCAGTGGTATCGGCGAAGACTTACGTGGCGTTAGCGATTGGCGGTAGCATAAATTGGAGCGTAAGCCTGCTCTTGTATTAAGGGGCTGGTTACGCTTACGGCGCGTTACATAGCGTGCAGGTGTGCTAAGAGGCGATGGGCCCGGACCCTGTCGCTTAGGTTTAGACGGCGTCTTGACCTCTCTGTTGGCCTAGGTGGGGCTGCGGCGTGTTGATCTTCGTGGCGGGCATGACCGAAAAGTGTGTCCGGCCAAATGGGATCGGCGTGTTGGGTTATGTGGTGCACCCTGCGGAAGTTAATCTAATCGAATAGCCGTGATATTCGGTAGCAGAACGACTTGGGTGTACCTTGACCTTATGACAACTAGAACCGGATACTTAATAAAACACACCCTTTCAAGTGCGGATACAACCGGTGATCGCTCTCTAACGGCTGACGAGGAGGGATTGCGGGTAGGATTATGCTATCACGATGCTACTTGGAGAACTTCAATCTACTCTCTTCTACATCTTTGCAAGATGGAGGTGGCACGAAGCATAGTCTTGACGGATTAGCTATCCCTTATTATACGGCATTGCGGTTTAGTCCCCGATATGGCCCTTTACACATATATCCATGCATATGTAGTGTAGCTCCTTGCTTGCGAGTACTTTGGGTGAGTACTCATGGTTGCTTTCCTCCCCCTTTTTCCCCTTCCCTTCTACGGTTGTAGCAACAGGATGCCGAACCAGGGCAGGCGCCACCATCGGCGGCGACTCCTACTACCGGAGAGCCTACTACTACATGCAGCCCGCGACGGCGACCGGAGTAGTTTGGAGTATCGAGGCGGGAGGCTGCACCTCTTCGATCTGTATCCTAGTTTGTACTAGCCTTCTTAAGGCAAACTTGTTTAACTTATATACGTACTCAGATATTGTTGCTTCCGCTGACTTCGTCTATGATCGAGCACTTGTATTCGAGACCTCGAGGCCCTTGGCTTGTATTATGATGCTTGTATGACTTATTTATGTTTTAGAGTTGTGTTGTGATATCTTCCGTGAGTCCACGATCTTGATCGTACACATTTGCGTGCATGATTAGTGTCTGATTGAATCGAGAACACAAGTTAGTATCGAGTCGACTACACAGGAATCCCCTTCCACACTCCTTGGCCAAAGTTGAGTCTAGACATTACAAAACTTTTACTAACATGGTTGTGTGTCTTACGGGCCCACGTCGCCATTTGAGTGGTATTAGGATCTTTTACTCCTCGACCTTTACTTCGGGACTCTGATCTCTATTCTATTCGGGTGAACTGATTTTACTAACTCTGACTCTAGGTTCTCGTAACTACTTCCTCCCGGAGAGCCCCTCACTCCAGATGATTGCTTGGTGCACCGAAGGATTTCGAAGATACTCTCCGATGTTCTCGAGACTTTGTGCTTGTTGCTCTTGCAATTACCTACCACTGATTTATCCCTATGGATAAATACTTACACCCGTTGTTCTTAATTTTATTCCAAGTTGATCTCGATATTACAAGATACACCAAAATTCTCTCTGTTGTTCCGAGAATCCTTTGAGCTTACTGCCTTGAAGTTCCTTGTCACCTGAATACCCCTATGGATAACATTGTGCACCTATCGAGTATCTGCTCATCCTCAGTTGATTCATGTATTTCACAAAAGTCTTCGTAATACCATTCGTTCTTCTGAAAATCCTCAACAACCTATTGTTATTGAATTTCTGCTTGCTTGAATTATGGTTAATACCATAAGTCTAGTAATCTTATTGTCATCCTTTGTCATTATCATTTTGAGTCCATTGATACAATATGATGCGAATGCTTGCAATCCTATACCAAATCCTATAATTCATCCTTCCGGCTCAAATGACATTTTAAACATGAGTTGGATCTCGACCAATCAAATTGCCATCGATTGTACCCCTAAGGCTATTCTACTTATCCATCCCTAATCAGAGCATTGCTTCCGATCCCTTGTCTTGGAATTCATAGTTCCTTTGCATTTGAGCTTTGAGTTAGTCAGTTGTTTCTATAATCTGATCTCCTTGCATTCTTTCTTCCTCTGGTTGAGTACCGATGCTCACATCAGATCCCTTGTGGACCACCCGACCCTTTGTCGGATTTTATCCGACAACGTCCTTCATATTCAATAAGCTTGTGATCCTTTCCTTGGATACATAATGCCTTTGGTAAATTGTATCCTCTGCTTTCTCGAGCATGCTCTACTATCGAGCTTGTGTTATCTATTCTTAAAATTTATGGTATATGTTCCTAAGATGCCCTGATGGGTTGAACCTACGCCTTCCCTAATCCGTGTGAACCCGAAAGATTTCACGGGTCATACTTATCTGGTATTGCACCAAGTAAAAAAATTCAACAACTAATGTCATTTTCGAAATACGAGAGGTGAATGAAAGGTTATGCATTGAACAAAGTGGGAGTCGACCTTGAACCCTGTGTTCATTCCCATGGACACGATGTATACCTTATCATGGAAGCTTCTCTTAAAATAACTATCCCCTTGTTATAAGTTCACCTTGTATCTGTGGACGTGGTTCCAACCATGATTGTTATCCTTTGATTTCATTTCTCAGACAAGATGAAGTACTTGTCTTCTACAGATCATTTCACGTGTCCACCGTCTACTCTACTCTACCGTCGAGTATTACACTCTGGCATCCTAAGTCGGAGGTATCCTAACACCAATCGGATCTGAACCTCGGTCAGATATGATGGTTGGAACCTTTTCCAAGAGTCATAACATTGGTCTTTATATCGCCCGGTAAGGTGATGTCATGCCTAGCATACCTGGCCGGTGGACCTATTGTTACTGTTTCCCTTTTAGCAAGGTTATCCATTCTTCCATGAGGAAACTGTAAAACTTATTCTATAAGTTGTTCCTGATAAATCCTTTGAGTATCCAAAGTTTGACCTTTGCATGAAGACCATGTCAATGCTATCTCGAAGCATGTCTGTGGTACTCTGATTATCAACAAGGACATTTGAAGCCCAATGTTAAATGTTTCTTGCTCAATTATTCAAACACCGTTGTATGGTTAATGTCATGAAATTTCTCTCCCCTTACCTAAAGGGTTTTCTACATTATATCTTGTCACAGATACCGTGCTCTGCTTGTCCTTGAGAACGATATACCCCGGAATTATGTGTTTAAACACATTTTTTATTTCTTTCCATGGTTCTGATTAAATCTGATAGACACTTTTCCCTTTCCATTGGTTTGTTTAAACACTTTCTATGATCTATATGATATAAGCAGTAATAATTCCCTGCTTGTGCAAACACCTCGGTGTACAAGTCTGTCAGTAAGACCCTATTACTATTGTTGATGACATTCCGGTAACCACCGATGGACGAGAACTTTGCCTATTGGTCCGCCTCGTTTCAACTAGTAGGAAAGTGGTTCTCTTCGTCCCTCGCAATTGGTACCGACATTGTTGTCGACATAACTGACAGGCTATCCGCTGTCTTGACTTGCTTACACGATCGTGCAAGATGTCATCGCCCTTTCTACCTTCAATCCACATGGTGGGCCCATAACCCACAACTGCACATGATCGAAACCTGACCCTCCTGTACACCCCCGGTTTCCAAAGTTATCCCTCGTGCGTGGCCTCATATGTCATTCAAGGGCCACCATCCTAGTGATCTATTCTGGTAACAGATGCAATATTCAAACTTGTTGCTCTGGACCCCCTTTCACCTTCTGGTTAGGCATCGAACGATCGCCTATCCGTTTGAAACTTCTCATGGTACCTTCTTACTTTGTTCTTGATATTTTCTTAAGTTTCAACTCGAGAGTTACTTTCTACCACATTCCCTGAGTTATAAACCGGATAGCGACCTTGTAGAGTTCCGTTCTTCCGAAGCTACCCCTTATCGTTTTCATAAGTACGATGGAGTTCCCGAAGAAAGGATGCCGACTTCATCATGATGACCTCAAGCTGAAGTATGAAGACATCAGCGTTATGGATCGATCTCTTCGAGGAGAGCAACCAAGACTGAGAAGACTCGTTAGAATTTCGTAACCAAATACCTTCCCCCTTACTCTACCTATTAAATCTCGGGACGAGATTTCTTGTAGTGGAGGAGAATTGTAACGCCCGGGTAATTAAGCTACAGTGAACCTCTGCTAATGATGCCACGTCACATCAATTACTGTTGCTAACCGCGCGTTAGTTCAAAACTGATACAAATTCAAATTAAAAAAAAGGCAACCAACAAGAGTTTTCAAATATTAAAACTAAAATGTCCAGGTTGGGCCAAATAATGCATAGGTAATTGTGGTGGAAGAACCACACTTTTATAAAAATGTTTAAATGCACTATAGTAAATAAACAGCAGCAAAACTATTATTTAAATGATATTTAAATATAGAACAATTACATAACTATTTTTTTAATTTGGGTAGAAAATTAATGTAGCAGTGGCATAGTTGGTAACATCAACAAAGTGCCACTTTGGTATGTTAAAAACTATTATAAATAAGAACTAAGAAAAAAAAAAAAGAAAATAAAACAAAATAAAGAAAAAACCCCACCCATTGGCCCAAGCTGGACAAACCAGCCCACCGGCCGAGTGAACCCTCCTCTCCTCCTTTGTTCACGAACCATCCCGTGGCCATGGCGATGCCGCCCGCAGCGGTCAAATCCTTTGTGGCGGCCATCCGTCGGCAGCCCCACTCCTATAAGGCCTGCGCCCGGGACAAACCTAGCTCTCTCCTCACTCCCACCCATTGGATTGGGCGCCCTTGCCTGCGTTCGCTCATCGCCCCGAGGCCACCTCGTCACCATTGCCGGTCAACCACCTCTTCTCGCCGTCCACTGCTGCCCGAGGCTCCGCGGACTCCTCCGCCGTCCCTGCCCTCAACTTCAAGCCAGGCGCCTACAAACTCGACATCGCCGGTCTTCTCCGCCGTGGACATCACCACCCACCGTCGCCACGGGCCTCCCGAGCCACGCTAGCACAACTCTGAGCTCGCGGTGAGCCTCCACTTCCTTACCCCTCGTTTCCATCACCGTAGCACAGCTGCGTCCTCCGTTGCGCGCCGGGAGCTCCGCTCGCGTCTGCGACAACCTGCTTTCGCTGCGACCCCTTAGCTGCCCGCGCGCCCGTCTGCGCATGCGCGTAGCCCGTGCCTCTGCTGCCAGCGTGCCCTACGGTGCTGCTCGTCCCGGCGCCCGTCCTCTCACGCCATGGCCGCCCTCGACCATGTGCTCCCCTGCATCCGCACACAGCTGGCGCGCACCTATAGCCACCCGTGCGGCAGCCCTGCTTCGGCTCGTTCTTGCTGCATCTTGTTGTGTAACCGTCGCTGCCGTGGCCCCTATTGCTCCTGCTCTTGTTGTTTGACCTGAATCCTGCTGCTTCCTTTTTCGGTTAAGCTGAGGTGTCGACTTATTCAGTTTCGTCGGTATAAGCATGCACCACCGAGTGTGTTCTCGTACATGCTCATAGTCTTTGTTTTGTGCATGTAGTAGCTAGTGCCTTGGTGTTCGCTCCCATGGGATAGTGTGGCCATTAGCTCAAGCGTGTTGGTAGACTAGGAAGAATCTCTTCTTTGTAACGACATGGCGCTGCGATTAGTAACACGTAACACAAAATACTCTCTCAAAGTTCTTGATTCTGAGCGGCGAGAGTGCGAGACACCGGCAGCAACTACGGCTGCCTCTGCCGCCAGCGTCGTGCCCTCGTCCATCCGTGCCTTTGCCTGCAATGTTCGTACCCAGCCGCTCCCGTCGCTGGGCGCCCGTTCCCCATGACCTGCGCCGCCCTTCACCTTGCCGTCGCTTCTACATGTCTGCCTTGCCTTCCCTCTTGCCGCGCCCGCCGCTTGCTCCTCCTCTATCTTGTACTCTCTGCTAGCTACTATAGATGTAGCTAGCTTTTCTAATATACACTAAGCGACCCTCTGGACAGCCCTTAAACAGTGGCCAAACGACTTTTAACAGAAGTAAAAATAATATGAGTGGGTAGTACACTTGACGAGGCTCAAATGTCTCCATTGGACCAAATCCGTTAGATGCATGGATTAAATCCTATGAAAATCACAAACTGCTATGTTTTGTTAATAGAAAAACAGAAACTGAAATGCTGCAGTAGAACTTTTCCAACAAAGTTTTGATCAAGCAAATGGACGCTAACATAGCCGCACTTGTTACTGTCATCTAGATCACCGAAAATTGATCAAGATTGTTATAAGTCACTACTCCATAGGATGAGTAGAACAATAGCTATAGCCTCCGGTAAACAGCTAAGTGATGTTTGAAACTGTCGAATTCTCAGACTTAGCAAAATTTCAGGGAATTTCAATATATTCTTTAATTTTTTTTTAAAATCATGGAAAAATATCCGTAGCTCGGATGAAAAAGTTTTATACATGAAAGTTGCTCAAAACGACCAGACGAATCCGGATACACAGTTAGTTCGTCCGCCACACATCCCTAGCATAGCAAACATGCAACTTTCCCCCTCCGGTACCTCTGCCCAAAAACGCGAAACACCGGGGATACTTTCCCGGATGTTTCCCCCTTCGCCGGTATCACCTACTACCGCGTGAGGGCACACCTAACACCGCCATTTGCTTTGTCATGCATCGTTATGCATATGTTTGAATTGTATTCATTGTTTCTTCCCCCTCTTCTCTCGTTGAACAGGGAGACCGACACGCTGCTTTGGTGCCCGTCCAGGCTCGTTGTTGACAACCCCTCCTTCTTGCGAACAACGGGCAAGCCCCCTTGATCACGGATATCGCCTATTCTTCTCTATCTTTGCTTGCATTAGAGTAGTGTAGCATATTCTTGCTTTAGATTAATCTATCACGATGCATAGCCTGTCCTTTAATCTTGTTGTTACTGCACGCAATCCTACACTTAGTATAGGATGCTAATATTCCATCTGTGTCCCTACATTCTTGTCCGTCGCCTTGCTATACTATCGGGCGTGATCCTTTGGGAGGTGATCACGGGTATATCTATATACTATTACATGATACTGTGGTGACTAAAAGGCAGATCGGCTCATAGGAGCACCAGCGTGTGGATCTTTGTGGCGGAGCGGCAGGGCAGGTTGAGACCACCTAGGCGAGAGGTGGGCCTGGCCTGGTCGGTGTCATGATTACATCGTGCTGCAGCTGCGAGATCTTGGTATTTGATCTGAGTGCGGCCATTTGGTCTATCGCACTAACCAACTACGTGGGAAGATATGGGCACTTTCGGCCTCGTGGTATCAACGAAGCCCATTGACTTGTTGGCGGCGGTGCGGCGCGGATTGGGCGTAAGCCTGCTCTTGTATTAAGGGGGCTAGTTCTACTTCCTGCCGCGTTCGCAACGTGTAGGTGTGCTAAGGGCAATGGGCCCAGACCCCTATGCGCTTAGGTTTAGACCGGTGTGCTGACCTATCTGTTGGCCTAGGTGGGGCTGCGACGTGTTGATCTTCCGCGGCCGGGCATGACCCAGAAAAGTGTGTCCGGCCAAATGGGATCGAGCGTGTTTGGTTATGTGGTGCACCCCTGCAGGGAAGTTAATCAATTCAAATAGCCGTGATCTTGATAACAGGGGCGACTTGGAGTTGTACCTTGACCTTATGACAACTAGAACCGGATACTTGATAAAACACACCCTTTCAAGTGCCAGATACAACCCGATGATCTCTCTCTAATAGGGCGACGAGGAGGGGATTGCCGGGTAGGATTATGCTATGCGATGCTACTTGGAGAACTTCAATCTACTCTCTTCTACATGCTTCAAGATGGAGGTGGCACAGGCGTAGTCTTGACGAGGATTAGATATCCCCCTCTTATTACGGCATTGCTGATTCGGTCCACCGATGGCCCTTTACACATATATCCATGCATATATAGTGTAGCTCCATGCTTCGCAGTACTTTGGATGAGTACTCACGGTTGCTTTCCTCCCCTTTTCCCTCTTCCCTTCTAGCTGGTTGTAGCAACAGATGCCGAACCAAGAGCAGGCGCCACCGTTGTGACGACTCCTACTACACGGAGGAGCCTACTACTACGTGCAGCCCAGGCAGACGAGGAGTAGTTAGGAGGATCGAGGCAGGAGGCCAGCGCCTCTTCGATATGTATCCTAGTTTGTGCTAGCCTTCTTAAGGCAAACTTGTTTAACTTATATGCGTACTCAGATATTGTTGCTTCGCTGACTTCGTCTATGATCGAGCACTTGTATTCGAGCCCTCGAGGTCCACAGCTTGTATTATGATGGTTGTATGACTTATTTATGTTTTAGAGTTGTGTTGTGATATCTTCCCGTGAGTTCCTGATCTTGATCGTACACATTTGCGTGCATGATTAGTGTATGATTGAATCGAGGATGGTCACAAAGGATATACTGGTAGCGGGACTATGGTCACCAAAACGATCATACCGATCGGTTACCAGTTCGGAATCAACACCGGACACAACAACAGCCGACGGCATGCCACAGCACATCCAGACACAGAGGGGCTGCTCACCCCCTGTGCTTCACCGAAGAAGTACTGGATCATGAATTTCCATAGGGTTTCAAACCTGTGAACATAGAGGCATACGACGGGACGATAGACCCAGGGGTCTGGATCGAGGATTTTATCCTGCATATACGCATGGCTCGTGGGGACGACCTCCACGCCATTAAATACCTTCCCCTCAAGCTGAAGGGACCAGCTCGACACTGGTTGAAAAGGCTCCCCAAAAATTCAATTGGAAGTTGGGAGGAACTCGAGGACGCTTTCAGGGCCAATTTTCAAGGAACTTATGTCCGGCCTCCGGATGCGGACGATTTAAGTCACATAATCCAACAACCCGAAGAGTCTACCCGCAAGCTTTGGAACAGATTCCTCACTAAGAAGAATCAAATTGTGGATTGTCCGGGATCTGAAGCCTTGCGGCATTCAAACACAGACATCATGACGAGTGGCTCGCCGGACACCTCGGTCAAGAAAAGCCAAGGACAATGGCAGCCTTAACAAGCATTATGACCAACCTGGCGGGTGAAGATAACTGGTTGGCCCATAAAGGCACCAATGACCCAAGCACATCGAAATAAGGGATGGCGGAAAGCCATGGCGTAATAAAAACAAGCGTCAAAACAAGGAAGAGCCGGACAACACAGCAGTCGATGCGGATTCAAGGGCTCTCGACCGGTCGACAAAGAAGCCATTTAAAGGCGGTAAGATGGACCGCCCGGTCTGAGCGAGTCTGGATAGGTGTGCCAAATTCATGGCACCCCGACAAACCTGTGAACCACACTCCACGAGAGAATGCTGGGTCTTCAAGCAGGCGGCAAATTAAATGCGAACACAAAGGAAGGAAACACCAAGTGAAGATGAGGATGAACCTACGCTTGACCGAACAACTTTGGGGACAGAAAAAAAATTCCACGAGGTTAAAAGCGGTAAACATGATCCGCGACTCACACATCCACGAAGAGCACGAACATGCGCTCATAGGCGCGTCGCTCTGAGCCCATCGTACCCATATCCAACTCTTGGTTGGCTCGTCCGATCACCTTGATCCCACGGACTGCGGACTAGTATTCGTAGCGGAGGATCGGAGGCCTTGGTGCTTGACCCAATAATCGGCGGATACCATGTTACCACGTCCTCATGGGCCGGCGGTAATCTCAATTTAATATACGGGACACTTCCCGCAGGATGGGGATAGACCCATCTAGAATTAGCCAAAGCAACACCACCTTTGAAGGGGTGATACCAGGCGTTGAAGCCTACGGTAGGGGCTCCGTCGTACTAGAGGTAACATTCGGCTCCCCAGGCAATTCCAGAAGCGAAGAACTACTCTTCACCATCGCACCCTTCCAAAGCGGATACCACGCATTGCTTGGAAGAATGGCCTTCACCCGCTTCAATGCAGTACCGCACTATGCCTACCTTACACTCAAGATGCCGGTCCGTGGCGTCATCACGGTTTCGAAACACAGGCGCTCTTCACGCGGAGGAATACCGCAACGCCTCTAGCGGCGGACTCTAAAGGCCTCCGATGCGAAAGCATGGTAGTCGTTAAGACCCTGAACGGTTAGGCGAGTCCGGCAGCGAGATAAAAAAATGAGCGAGCGCCGTATATAATCCCATAGAGGACACGGGGCTATAAATATTTAATAAAACCCCACCGCTGGCGACCTTATTTTGAGCCAATGCCTTGCACTTTTACCATCCGCCATGCGCCTCGTTGTACTCCTCTACGAGTTTTTCTTTTTCTGAGACACAATGTATGCGATACCCTTCGAAGCGGCTGCTTGAGACAAAAGGCGCGGGAGCGTGCGGCGAGGCCCGCTCAAAGGTTTCTCTTTAGATTAAGCCTGTGTAAACCTTTTTTGCCTCTTGTTGTTTACATCCACAGGGTACTATAGCCATAGAGATACTGCCGTTATTGGCATTCGCCCACGACAGGACTAATGCGTGCACGGAAATACGAGGGTTTATAGTGAAAGAGCTCTTCATTAATTTACATTACAAAGTCCGAATACCGGGAGTGTTGGCGTCGAGTTTGGCCTATATGCATGGCTCCGAGTCATGTCTTTGGTCAAATGTTGGGTTTGCCGGCTCTGGGTTTGCCGCCTTACATTTCGTTCTTATCGGCTAAAGCGCCAAGGAGAACTTGTGATTGTGCCTGGTTATTTCGGATGAGCACCTCGATGAAAGCCCGAAAACGGTGTCATGATCTGCGAGAGATTGTTCAACCACTCGAACTTACAGGAATCTTTAGGATTCCTCCGCATTAACGAAGGACCGTTTCGGTCATGTACACATCTTGCCCGTGTTCGAGATGCGCATAAAAGTACTAGGGGCTACATAGTAGCCCCAATCAAACTCTTATGGCTAAGTGAAAGTGTTACAGCTATATAGTCCGGTTGCCTAGTTAGGCGTCGATCACCTCCTTAATGGACCAAGATGTTGGATCAAGTGTGATTATGCATATTTTGCAAACACCCCGCATTGTATGCGTGGGGCTGAAAACACTTATTTGCTAACTTCGAAATTACATATATACATAAAACAGCCGCACAGGAGGTACAAATAATACTTTCGGGCACAAAGTATAAATATAGCCTCATAATCAAAACAACATTATTTTTTACAATGACCCGATTTCTCACTCGAACATGACATTCTTGAGCATGAGCCTCTATTAGCGAGCACCATACATTACACTGCTCCAAGTAGTGCTCGGCGGATCTGAGCCTCCGCGGGATTACAGGCGCAATGAGGTGGCCTCCATATCATCCAATATGCTTTAGCGGGCAAGTGCCATCCGTGCACCCTCTATACCGCCGACCTCCTCATGGCATCGATCGAGATACAACACCAAGGAATTGTTGCACCAAACCAAAATAACTGTCAAGCAGGCCCTTGACCAAAGATGGTCTATAACGAACCGCATGAAGCCGGACAACCTGAAGCTCCACCAAAGCAGCCATCTTCTCACTCCGCGGCAATGGGCCGGAGCATTGAATTGGGATCAGAATAGTCTCTCCACTTCTTTATCACCTTGATCCTCGAAAAACTTGGCGGCATCAGCGGTACTCTTCGCCAAGTCCGCATAAGCGTCTGCAGGACTCCAACGTCGATCCAGGAGAGCATACTTCGGATCCAAGAACTTCATCCGCAACAAGTAGGGACTCCCAGCCGCAATTTTTCCGGCCTGTCGAAGCTCCTCCCGTGCATCCGTATCCTCGGTCCGCATCTTCTTGGCCGCATTAAGTGACTTTTTCAGGTCAGCCTAATTAACCTGATTCTCCTTTTCATGGAGCTCATACTGGTCGGCGGCATTTTTCAACTCCACAGCCATTTCGGCTATCTTGTCTTTAACTTGGCGATGAGCAGCCTGTTCGACTCTCAACTCTTGGCCGCCTTTAGGCGGAGCGCGCGCTTGCAGAGCTTGTTCCTTGGCACAGGCAAGTTCAGCACTCGAGGGCTTCCGGCAGCGGCACCATCGCGGTCCAAGCATGTCGCATTAATATTATGCCCCTCTCATATTTTCCTATACAACATAATAAGGAAAGCAGAAGCACATACCTGGTGACTCGTTCAGCCGCTCGTTCACCAGCGTGATATCGGCAACAATAGATCCAATTTGCCTCCTTAGTTCGGCAACTTCAACGGATTGTTCGGCGACCGGATCCTTCGATACCTGCGCATATGTACAGCGCAATCAGTACTTACACCATATGATCCTCCGTTTGCCACCTAGGGCGGGCAACCAGAGTCTCAGGGGCTACTATCCATATGGAGCACACCTAGCGCGTGCCTCACAACCAAAAAATTGTGTATTTTTCACTACATACCTCAAAGCCTCTGAGCAGGCTCGTAAATGCATCATTCAAACCGCTTGTGGCGGATGAAATCTTCTTGAGCAACGTGCTTATTAATGAGCGGTGCTCCTCCGAGAGCGCAGCTCGCTCCAAAAGGCCCGTCAGTATGTCATTTGGACGGGAACTGTCTTGGACCCTTCTCATCGCCCCGTGGGAGCAGGCGCTCACGGGCTCGAGGCGGGACGGATTAACCTCTGGATTTGGCAAATCCAGACTCCTCCGTGATGACACCTCGGTGTCGCCCGCCTCGAGGAGGAGAGAGGCTGGTGGGGTCTCCTCTCCATCATCTCGAGAGAGGAAGATCCCGGGAGGCGAACTACATTGAGAAGAAGCTGCTAGCGGATGCAAAGAATGGATCTGGTTAGTGTACTCGGAGAAAAGGTAGTACCTTGAATTCACGGTTAACTTACAGCTCGTTGGAGGCTGGCCCGTTAAGCGGGCATGGCCAGTGAGGTGCCGTCAGGCGAGAACCCCTGGTGATACCTTTTTCCTTGCTTGGGCATCTCCGTCTCCAAGTCTTGAGGCCCTCTTCTTCCAGCGGGGAGGAGGCTTTAGACTCTCCTTCGACTATCCTCCTCGGGGAGGTAGCAATTCCCAGTTTGGATGCCTGATGTGTGAAGTTCGGCTTCTCTGTTCTTCCCTTCGTCTTTCCCTCGGGGCATTTCTTTGAGCACGACCAAGCATCTTGGCGATGGTTGGACTAGGTGAGCCTTGGAAGTGGCGGCGGACACTGATTCTCTCCGCTTTCTTGAGCCATTCCTGGCCACGGAGGATTTTCGGAAGCGATTATGATAAATATAAGCGAAGTGTCGGTTTATGATTTACTCACTTGGGTATCTAAGCGATTGCAGCTTAGGCCCGCATCCTTGGTGGTGTCGGGACACTTCACTTGTGGTCGAAGAATAATTTACACATCCTTGAGCTTCGGGCGAAGAAGTGCTTAATAGTCCGCGGACCCTCTGGATTGAACTCCCCTCATCCGGAGAGGCGGCGTTTGCAGCAACATCCGTCGATTAGCATTACTTGAATTATCTTTGACAAGGTTAATGTCCCTCTCAAGCTCTGGATGCCGCTCGGCGGTATTGGTACATCGCCATTAGCGGGCCCCAATTCCGTCTTACGTCGGTCCATGCGCGCTTGATTGTGGCAGACGGCCAGCGAAAGTCGAAGCTGGCCACCACTTTGTGCCTCACGGGAGTCGTGGCGTAAATCCATCTCGCTGCCATACGCCGAATACTTACGGAAAGAACCCTCGGCGGGGGCATCAGCGTTCCTGCTTATTATGGCACCTCCGCACTCCGCATGTCGCCCCTCGATCATCTTTGGCTTCACATTGAAGGTCTTGAGCCATAAGCCGAAGTGTGGAGTGACGTGGAGAAAGGCCTCACACACAATGATGAATGACGAGATATGGATGATAACATCCGGAGCTAGATCATGAAAGTCTAACCCGTAATAGAACATGAGCCCCCTCACAAAGGGATCAAGGGTGAGGCCCAGGCCGCGGAGAAAATGAGGAACAAATAGGGCGCTCTCATTGGGCTCGGGTGTAGGGATGACCTGCCACAGGCGAGGGACATCTTCTGTGTCGGCGATCAAATATCCGACCTCCTAAGCCTCGCAATGTCCTCCTCTTTGATCGAGAGGCCACCACTGACCTTGAGGGTTGGATCCGGACATATTGGAGGATGCAGGGTGTTTGAGTCCGAGCCTCGGGTGTTAGAACTTCGAGATCTGAAAGGGCGCAAGGGTGGTGGAAAAGAGGTGTAGGCCTCGGCTCCTTTATAAAGGGGTGAATATCAAGAGTCCTCAGCGTGACCGCTCGAGACTTATCTAGAAACTCAGAGTCATACCAACAGTCGTCGTGGGGTGGCGCACGCCCGTATTGATGGAAGAATCCGTAATAAGGGAAACACGATCTCTACTTTGGGAGGGCGTGCCAACAAAACCACCTCTAGCAGCGAGTCGAGGTGGGCCAAAAACACCGGTTCGTGTTGGGCGGGCCCACGATGCGAGGAGCACGACGTGAAAATTGCCGGCGAATCAGATTGATGTTATGCCCCCTACGGTGGCGTGTGAAGATCATTTTGCGGATCCGGACACGATTCCGGTGTTCGATAATTACTTTAGGTATTGAAGATGGAACCCGCCTTGCAATGCGAAGACAAGACTACGCGCCCGGACTCGCCGTCATTGAAGCCTTGGTTCGAGAGACTCTGAGGAGTCTGGATTAGGGAGTATCCGGACAGCGGACTATATACTTTGTCCGGACTATTGGGCGTGAAGATACAAGACTCAAGACTCCGTCCCGTGTCGGATGGGACTCTCCTTTGCGTGGAAGGCAAGCTTGGCGATCCGGATAATATATTTCCTTCCTTGTAACCGACTCCATGTAAACCATAGCCTCTCCGGTGTCTATATAAACCGGAGAGGTTGGTCACTAGAAGGCGATCCACGATCACAATCATAATCATCATAGGCTGGCTTCTAGGGTTTAGCCTCTATGATCTCGTGGTAGATCTACTCTTGTACTACTCATATCATCAATATTAATCAAGCGGGAAGTAGGGTTTTACCTCCATCGAGAGGGCGAACCTGGGTAAACATTGTGTCCTTGCTTTACATTACCATCAACCTAAGGCGCAGGTCGGGACCCCCTACCGAGATCTGCGGTTTTGACACCGACAACAATCCACCACCACCACCTTTGGAGTAGGATATTACACCACAGCAGTGGCCCGAACGATATAAACCTCGTGTCACTTTACGTATTTGTGAGGTTCGTCGAGTTAGATCGCAAGATCTTAGCGAGCTAGAGCGCCGATCGGTAGGAGGGAAAGACTTCAGCGCGCACCCAGTGTTGAACCTTAAGGTTTGCGAACCCCATCCGACATTGGCGCTCCGGGTAGGAGTGCGCGTGGTTTCCTTTCCATCGGGTCGTTGCTCCATCGCTCCGTCGTTTCCATAGCGGGACCTTCGCCCGTCTTTCGGTGAGGTCGGGCTGCCCGCTCTGCCCTGCGTCGCTCGGGCGGCCACGTGGCCAGGCCACCTCGTCGTTCTCTGTCTCCCGTCGTCAAGCGCGCGCCACGGCCCGGCGAGAAGCAGTAGCGTCCTCTCTTCATCCTTCGGTGTGGCAGGACGACCGCATCGCTACTCCGTCGCTCACCCCCACTGATTCTTCGTCGCCGAGCTCGTCCGCGCCACACGGGGGCTCTCCGGCGTCGTCCCACTCTCTGCCTCCCCCTCAACTAGCCGCGGGCGACGGGTCTCGTGGCATGCCTCCACCGCCTCAAGGGGCCTTAGCACCAAGGCGCGCCTCCTGGCGTGACCCACGGCTCGGCGCCGGCGTGAAGAAAGCGCGAAATCCGCGGCGAAGCTGCGCTAGCGCTCCCCACGAACCCCGTCAAGACCGCGCGCCGCCTGCAGCAGCGCAACACGAACCCCATCAAGGCCAAGCTCCACTCCCGAAGCGGGCCCCGGCAACCACAGTCGGCTGCCGCGCCTTCACCGTCTGTAGCATCGCTGGCCGGGCAAGTTCAAGCCAGATCGCCTCCTTGCTCGCGCCAAGGACCCCTTGAGTTCCTTTAGCTCTCGAGCTGAGCATTGAAGTAGCCGCGCGAAAAAAGTCATGGCGAACTGGTTTCCCATGGCTCTCAAGGATGGGGCCCGTTCTTTGCTCCCAAACCTGCGCAGCTGATCTCCTCCTGCGGCGAGGTCGGACGCTTCATCGCCAACTTCGGGGCACTGACCGCCCATGGCAGGTGACCACGCCATCAAGCAACAGCCGGAGAGACCCTCAAGGTAATCGCGCTTCAACAACACCGCCTCAAGATCCCCAAGGTCCGAGACTAGGCCATCATCTGCGTTCTCAAGCGGCGTCCAGACATCAAGATGAGGAAGAGCTGGATATCCAGAGGCTCTGCTCCTCTCAAAACTATTCACCTGCGACCAAGTGCGCTAGAGCTGAGGAGGCGCCCCTCTCATCGACTGCCACTGTAGGGCGGAAGAAAAAAAGACCAAGGCCAAAGGCGGAAGTAAAGATGCTGGTGGTGCAGAGCCCGACAACAGCGAGGGAGATCGCTGAATCATCCAGAAACGGCCC